>JARK01001344.1:145716-172558 GCA_000688135.1 Ancylostoma ceylanicum
AGCTGAGCGCTAGCCCCCCCCCCCTCCACCCCTATGAACTGGCGGACTAGGTGGAATCCATCCTCATTCTCGCGAAGTAATGCAGTTTTGTGGAAAAAAGTGTTGTTGAAGAGCCTGAATTTGGGCGCTGAGTTTCTGCAGCCAATTTTCCTGACTGGTTTCCAAACGGATCAAACGAGGTCGCGGTATCTGCTTATCTCGGGTTTACCTACATAAATACTTGTGGTTAACTAACACAATTTCTTCACTTTCCCACAAAACTTTGGTAGGGAGGTTTACCACGGGGTTCCGTGTTTGATCGCACTGATCCTGGACATTTGTCTGCCTTAACCCTAGCAATTCGTGCTCGCAAATTCAAAGCCTGGTACTGAGTTCGCTACTCAACAACAAGTCAGAAAACACCACGAAGGTCGATTTCGCCCTCAGAAAACTCCGCAAAATTTTATTCGAATTTCCAACAGGGATCTTTCTGTGGAGCGTCGAGGGAGTTCTGCAGACCCATAGTTCTGTTGAGCCCTATGAGATGGTTGCCTAGAAGACTTCTAAAGGGAGCAATGTATGGTTCAGGTCCTTGCACAGTTTCCGATTTCGATTTCTGTCTTCATTGAACGACGATATTCACTAAAGCCACAAAATGTTTTTCTCCCCCTGCGTCTGTAATTTCATCGCTGGTCACTCCGTTACTGTGCGATCCCCACCCCCTTACGAACTCCGTCTTCCGAAATTCTGAATGAAAATGCTGGAAAACTCCCTCCCTTCAACAAAACGTTCTAGCTGCTAGGAATGCTAACGAAATAAAAAAACGAAATAAATCATGAAATTTTGCAGGCTAACAAGGGCTTCACCCGATATTATCCTTACAGAATAGTATAGAAATATGGAAAAGGTAAGCGGAGGCCGGGAACATATCGATATCTCTGTGAGGGCACCAATGTCTAACCACGTCAAAACCGAAAAAGAAATTAATTTCATCAATGCACAATCAGCTCACTATAGCTTTATTATTACTGACACACATCATCGTGTTCTTCCTATGTTTTTAGTTCACGCAATGGAATGACGAACATAACGCTATACAAGCAAACGGAAAAGTGCTGAAAGTTTTGCGATCATTCTGGATTAATCTCTGGTAATGACGATGAACTTTCAAGTATACGTAGTTCGTCAACTAGGATTTGGGTGCAACATTCACTCATACTTGCATTTACTTCTCATAACTCGCAGAGGTAGCTTACCTAATCCAACCTCAGGCCCTTTTCTCAGCATTGGGACCCGAGCAGTTCTCTTCCGCTGAAGTCGTAACTATTTCAATTTTTGTTTAAAATGGATCTTCAAGTAGTTATAGCCACGGCAACGAAGCGATTTCCGCTCGTATTCCTGGACAGAAATCTTTTATCCAAAAGTATCAGGAGTAGAGTGTCGACCAAATAAAAACCGAATAAATTCACTTGATTTGAATAACAATTCAAAGCCCATCCAAAAAAAGCGAAAATTCCAAAAACAGAGACCCTCACAACCCTTATTCTCGTTCAACTAAGGGTGTAGGGCTCTATGTTTCTTGAACATTTCAATTTTACGACCTATTCGAAATAGAGTATTCGAATATCGAATGCATCTAACATAGTATTATAGTATTCGATCAGCACTCTAATCAGCTGTTGTAATATGGTGCTGTCGCGAACATGAAAGCATTGCTGAACCTCGGACCTTCATTTTCTGTAGCGATTCCGGCAAATGAAGAGACTTTCGATTCGGTTCTGTGTGGAATTCACAGATTCGCATACCAGCTCAGATGGCGTACTCATCAAGGCCCAACAGTTCTAGATCGAACGTCAACACTTCTCGCTTCCCTTCCCTTTCCGAAATCCCGCATTTGTGTTCCAAAACCGATACCTTCTTTGGAACTTTCAATTGCTACCCTCGAAGTTGATCTAATGCGAATATATAAAAACGCTTCAACACCACGGTTCGCATCAAATCTAACTTCGCAGGAGCTCCGAGGATTGAAGAAACTGAGGGCTGCGCGTCAAACGTTTCGAGTGACTGTTGGCAACAAGGATGGTGCCTTTGTAATCATGCCCCAAGACCTCGACAAGGCCTTGATTTTTTTCACCAAAAACACCAGATACTTGAAGCAGCAGTGAAATGTGTTCTCCGAAAGCGATGGAATAACAAAGCGGTCTCGCGTTTCTGGACAAACCACCCTGAGGTGCCAACGTACTACTCGCTAATCAAGACTCACAAGCTTGAGCAGGACGTTGACCTCACAAACGTCGAAGCATCCAGCATAAAAACGAGACCCATCATCTCTTCATGCGGAGGACCGGCGGACCGAATAAGCTGGCTCTTGGTAAAGCTCCTTTCGCCACTTCTGCACTATGTTGGTTCCCACATTGTAAACTCTCATGAGTTCGTGAATGCCATCCAACATTGTCGGGTTCCAACTTCAGCGTGCTACGTGAGCTTCGATGCAGTTTCACTGTATACAAACATCGACAACAGTGCAGCTGTTAAAGCACTGCTCGAACTCCTAAGCAACCATAGCAAAGAAGTGAGCATGTGGGGCTTTTCAAACAAAGACATTGAGATCCTTCTGGAAGCTACGCTAGCTTGTAACGTATTCCGCTTCGATAACATCTTTTACGCTCAAAAACGTGGACTTGCAATGGGGATTCGCATTGCCCCTTTGCTCGCCATTGTGTTTCTCGATCATATCGAGAAAGCGTCGCTATCGAACGGAATAATATTCTATAAGAGGTACATCGATGACGTGTTCGCGATTGGTTCGTCATTTTCTGTTGTGAATTCAACGCTCGCGAAGTTGAACTCGATGGATGTGAACATCAGGTTCACAATGGAAGAGCCTGGCAAAGACGGATTCCTGCCGTTTTTGAACACTCGAGTTCGATTCAACAATGGAAGACCGGAGATTCGCTGGCACAGAAAAGCATCGTCGAAGAATATCATGCTGCATTCACGAAGTGCTCATCCGATGTATATGTGGGTGAATGTAGCCCGAAACTCGAGAAAGACCAGTGAACGAATTGCAGCGAACGACGGAGAAAGTGACAAAGCAATCCGAAAAATTCTCTCTGAGAATGGTTACAAGAATGGGAGCATGAACACATGGAGGCCTCATTCGGCTCCTGACGGAATCGCACTGGTTTTGCCGTACGTCAATGAACACATCTCAAAGCAAGTCAAAATTGTCGTGAAAAGATGCGGACTCCCAGTGCGACTAGTATTTCGACCTCCCCCCAATCTCAGAGACATTCTCACGTCATCCCGCATATACGAGAGTCGATGCGATGCTGAGGACTGTCTGTACTGCAGTGATCACAAAATTTGCCACCTACGTGGAACGGTGTACATGATCACGTGCAGTAACTGCGGTCAACGATATATAGGAGAAACAGGACGACCACTGAGGGAACGGCTGAATGAACATCGTCGAGCACTAACCAGCCCACAATCATACCCTACCAACAGTTTCTCGAAGCACCGCACAGAGGTGCACACTCGAGAACCCCCTCCACTCCTCGAAGTCAAAGTGTTGCACCGTTATCTCGAGCACCCTGTCGAAAGGAAGATCATGGAGGCCCGAGAAATAAAGCGACACCGTCAGGAGATTAACAGTAGGGATGAGCTGGCTAAGGCACTAACATTCATTGCTTGACACCGACCGCTCCACCAGTCCGGGTGTTATGGTTGTTTATGGTATTTATCATTGTTTGTCACAATGTATACTGTACTCTCACTTCTCACCCTCCGTCCATTGTGATCGGTTCGTCTCGTTTGTAAATAACTGTTATGTGCGTTGTAGCATATTGTGGGGTTGTACTAAGGTCTGACGAAGGCGCTCCTCAGGCACTCGCACCGGCCGAGGGCCGGCCGAATTCTAGTGACCGGCCGGGCGGCTCGCCTAAATTTAAATTTCGGCCCAATTACAGGCCGAGCGGCGCGCGAATTCAGGCGCACCGGCTGAGCGGCGCGCGGATAATTCCTGTGATTGAAGGTACTAGTAGTTACGGGAAGGGACCACTGAAGAATGCTACGTACAGTCACGCCAATTGGTGCAAACCACACGGCGCAACGAGTCTAGGGATGCCTGCGGAGCACCCTGCTACCGGAAAGTGCAAACGCCAACTGCCACATCGCGACCACTGTTTGTGCATGCTTCCACTCGGAACCCATCGCATTTGAATATTTGGCTTGGACGCGACGGTCGCGTCGCGCCGAAGTATAAACACTCTTTAGCAGTCGCCGCGACACCATCGCGTCGCGAAAAAGTGGAAACACTCCTTATAGTAGTGTTTATACTTTTTCGCGAGGCGATGGCGTCGCAGCGACGGCTACAACACGCGCGACGCGACGTGTAGTGGAGCCGTCGCGTCGCGCGGTTGCGCCATGCCAAAGTTCGCAAAACTGCGTACACGCAGAATTACACACTTAGCTCGATTTGGCATAAGCGTCAAAGTTTATGCGTTCTCTTGATAAGTCGTCTAGTTCCGTAAGTTTTAGGCCAAAGCAGAAAGAAAATCAAACAAGGAACAGCCTATCCCAGGCTCTGACATCGGCGAAATCATCGCGTCGCGTCTGCTAGTAGGCGCAACGCGATTCCGGCCCATCGCGTCGTTTTTCAAGAAAAAAGTATAAACAGGGCGCGACGTCGCTCCGCGAAATGATGAGCTCATAGAAAATGAAGATATCAATAGGGTGGTAGAGTCCTTGCATAACAGCACGGGTGGCCGAATGGGTTACGCAGTGGACTATCAATCAATGAAGAATGATGGTGAGGTAGGTTCGGATCCCGACAAATAAAAGAACGCGGAAGTTAACAGTATCAACGACAGAACTGTTTTATTTTCTTGCATGGGTGGTTTTTGTTCTCGTACAGGTAGTATGCGTACAGGTATCATGGCTAGGAACGAATTCGGAATCTCTGTCGACCCAACAGAGCTAACGTGAACTGGAGCGTTCCGGCCGAGCGGCACATCCAATACCGGCCGGGCCGGTTTTCCGGTGGCCGCTCGGCCGGTATTCGCGCGCCGCTCGGCCGACGCGAGTGTCTGAGTCAGCGCCGAAAGCTCACTGAATTGAATAAAAATACTAACAAAGAAGCACTCATCGATTGCTGATCAAGACGTAACTCTAATCAGCAGTCAATTTTGAAAAATGGCAGTGAGTCACAGTTAGTACCAAGCGGAGATGCGGATGGAGAAACGCGAGAGGAAAAGTAGTTTCTGGCACTTTCAGGTTCAGGGCCATCAAGAAACTTGAAAAGTCGTAGTTTCCTTGATTTTAATTCTATTGAAGGTCAACACATGAAAGTAAGAATGAGGAATTGGAATTGGGCAGTTCCTAAATTTTTCATTTTTTTAATCAGGTAACCTTGACATCCTGTATCCATTTGGAATTCCTCTGTCGCCTATGAACTGACTAGAGTGGCATCTCCGCGTCTCAACTGAATCACGCTGGTTCCTCGGATAATCGTGAGAAAAAAAATTGTCCAGAAAGTTTGATCTCAATTTTGGTGGCCGTGTAGACCTTGGAAATGTTCAACCTGATACATACGCCTTTCTCGTTCAACTTTTTATAATTGTAATACATGTTCTCTCTCCTCCTCTCAGATCGCCCCGTAAGAGGCCGCCCATGCGTTGTTCCAGACGTTTCTTTCAGGGACATGCGAGAACTCACCATTATTCTGCTAGCGCTTGTCATTGCCGTCGTTATTGCATCTAAAGAAGTGAGTTTTATTCAGAGAAGTAGAGATACACTCTGCTCAAACATAGAGTTGACGGCATTTTGGGTGAACTCGTCCTACTCAAGGTTGACACCAGGGCTTATTCCGCTGGAAATAATCACTATTACAATCCTGACAAGCCCTTTTGATTTTGTCACCTCAGAAAAGCAGTTCATAGCTTTCATAGAATGTGGCGTATCCCACAGTTATGAAAATATCACATGATTAGCAACCAGAACACTTTTACGTTTTTTTTTCAGACCGAAGGAACCAAGGATCCCTCATCGAGGTCAAGTTCAGAAGAAGGTATTCCAAACAGAAAGATACTGTTAATCCATAGCAGAGTAGCAGATTTAATGTTTTCAGAAAAGGCTGTGGAAGCATCTGGAGAGGAAGCGCTAAAGAAGATAGAAGTAGCAGGTAACGATGCTGCTTGTTTGCTCTATACTGAACAAAGAATGCTCATTAAACTGATATGTTTCAGCTGCATCATTGCCTAGAATTATTGGGGTATAACCGCTGCTGAGCGTAGCAGTGACAATTTTCCTTGGAAAATCCGCAAAATCTTTGAATTGGATTTCACTGTTCATATGATTCTTGGAGAGCAAAAATTGCTCTTTTTAGCTATGTCCAAAGTTTCTTAAAGGCAGTGTGTCACCTCGTTTCGCGTGTTGGAGATATGAACAGATCCATAATCAGCTCGACATCCTGATTCCAAAAATGTATGCAAAATGTCATAAAACTGACAATAAACCCGCATTTCGGAGGGTCCAAAGTGCAATTCACGGACCACTTGGGCGGAGCGGTCCGTGGGTGTGCTGGCTGCCCGCCACGCCTGCAACGGTGGCCAACTAGTTTTTACATGCCAGATCGATGAGATCAACGGCTTCACACGTCAGCTCGGTCAAGCAAACTGTTAAAGTCCTGGAAAACGGGTTCAAAGACCGTTTTATGACATTTTACGTACAGGGTGCGGCAAAAGTATTGTCCGCTTTGTATGAAACATGAAATATACAGAAAATCGAAAATAGATATGAGCTAAACTAGAATGGTTCTTTTGCGCAGGTTCTTGAGAAAGACATGAAGAAGAAAAACCCATGTATTCATCCAGTTTTATACCTGTTTTCACTAATCAACGTAATACAAAATGAGGGAGGGATTTAGTGCCACGCTGCAGGTAGTCATCTTTGGCTTGATCAAAGACTTTTACTAAGATGCTTTTATGGATTCGAAACAGTGGTAAGAAATAGTACATGTTGAGCACTTTACAACAATATTAATGAAGTATAGCAGCCCTGCATGTATCTGTTACGAATTCCCTTTCTTTCCGTTTTTGTTAACGGCGCAGAGGGATTCCCTATCATCCTTGTAGCTTCTAGCGTTAGAAACACCACTTGATCACCAAAATGATATCCTGAAAATCGTATTGCCCTCCGCATCAATTACTGGTTCAGTCGTGGACTGTTTCTCTTCTGTCAAGATGTTTCTCCAGCTTACAACGTAAAGAGGGCAAAGGGGTGTTGCTATGAAAAACGATCCTGGACTACTTCAGTTCAAAATAGTGGCCACCCTACTGCTTCGATTTCAAACCGTTTGAAGGTACCATATGGGCACTTCGAAGATGCAAACATGTACTACACCTGAATACAGTGTGGACATGTGGTTGGGTTATTTAGAAGAATTAAGGGTTGAATTCGACGACGATGTCTGCGGCGCATCACTTGCGTCTTCCCTCTTGGTTTTCGGGAAGCCACTTTCAAGAATGGAGACAAGATCTAAAGGACATAGTCTCATTTTGTTTGCTACATCGTCTTCTGCATGTTAAGGAGAAAAGTGGTCTGATCTATGCCGAATACCGATGCTTTCAAAAACAATTTCAAGCGGACAATACTTTTGCCGCACCCTGTATATCGCCGGAATCAGCGAGTCGAGGAGATTCACAATCTGCTAACAATCAAACACGAAAACGAGATGACACACTGCCTTTAAGAAAGCGAAGTCTAGGAAATATGCGGGCAAAAAACCACGGCTACTTCATGCCACCGGTAATGGCCAACTTCCATTAAATTTGAGTTCCAGGATTTTTTTTTCACTGAAAGATAGGACATCAGCCATACTGTTGATGTGATCTGAAAACTAGAGTAAAAATGGTGCAGAATGGCTACGCAGACTCACAAATAGGCCCAGATACAGGCCAGCTGTGCTCCTCGAAACCTAAGGCTTGGTTTTTTCATTCAAGCAATTTTTGGAATAGCCTCGCCCTGCGCTCTTATCAAACCCTATCTGCAGTGGAATTTGCATATACACCTCAATATAGGCTTCAAGAGTACGAGGCTGTTTTTATCCCACTTGAATCTGTTATCAAGAACCGTTTTTGTGGCTGTTTTGCTCAGGAACTGCGGGCCGAATCAGTGCATTTGGCGACACCAAAAACCTGAGTTTGATGTTTCCGCTGAAATTTCTCCGCCATATCCCGATTATCCAGGACATGTTTGTAACAAGAAAATAGAGGAAATCCAGCTCTATCAAGAGAACCCAGACTGTCAAAAAACATTGCACTACCGCAGAGTAATAAGCCAGCAAACGATGTACAATAACTTACGGCCCCCCTGTGTACAGCATTTTTGTACATGGGAATCAGGGGTAGTAGCCCATAATTTACCGGAACCTCAAGTAACTTGTTCATGGTAACTCTACGCCATTCAGGAAGTTTTTAGATGTTGACTGCACGAACACTGCATTTTAAATTTCTCCTTGCCAGTGACGGGATAAAACGGGTCTATGTTAACAAACTGAAAGATTTGATTGTAACCCTGTGCGCTTAAAAAGATTAGTTGATTAGAAACTAGACCTGGAAAATGCTGAGTCAAAAGAAAGCCACACATCTCTAGAACTAAAAATCAAGCGTACAGTAATTATCAAAGACCTCTACACTGATTACAGATCAAAATCTCGAAAGCAGTGGTGCTGTTGACAAGGCTTCAGTGGTGGACGACCAATCGGAGCGCGAAGGAAGCGGCGAAGCGAGCCGTTTCTGAACAACTAAGAATAGGACTGCAAACCTACCACACAGCCTTTCAGCTGACGCTTTGTTCTCGTTGTAACCTGGTTCGAATGAGAGGATATTCGTTAAAAGTTGTTCTTGTGCAATAACTCTTTTTGGATGCTTATAAATTTGTTTACATTTAACCAGTTGCTCTTTTGAACTCATTCGTATTCGCAAAATTCTGGAAAATAAAGAAAAGGAGTTGGCATCAAAGGCAGACATGGTGGTAATCTTTATTTGCGTCTGAAACAACCCCCCCCCCCACGCAAAATTTAAGAGGGTTCTCATGAAACATGTACTTCGTCTACAGTATGCCTACCGTAACTCCACAAAAATAGGGCTATGGTACAAAGAAGATACGATATTCGTGTACAACTATTCACATAACCCCGCGTTCGAGTGACTTTTTGGAATTTTTTAGGTCCCGGATGCGGAATAGTGCCAAGAGCTCTCATGGGACTGAGCTTCAGATCCATATTACGTTATTTAAAAAAAACATATATGTAATGCAATATGACGCAACATTTCAGCTTTATAAATGCTCATTTACAATAACTAAATGACTCCATAATTGTACTGTACTTCTTGAAATCTGGACTCAAAGCATACAAGCAGCAATAAAAAACAGGAGAAAAACACCGCAAAGATTCCACGCAAATAAAAATACCTGTAATTTCGAAAGGACTTTCACCAATAACAACAACAACAACAAAAAGTGATAGGGCTGTAGCCCAATCCTTACGCGTTGAATGATCGAATAGTATAATAATCTCTTCACAAGCAATATAAGAACGTTTTTACAATATAATAAATACTCGTAACAAACTGCTAGAGAATCTCTCAGCGCCACAATAGTTGCCTAATGCACGGTCGGCAATCATCGCCATGTATGCAGAAGAAGATATGCAAGTGAATGACCCGGAAGAAGTGCTATGATTGGAATGAGTGTCTGGGGGAGTCCAAGCCGAAAACACGCATCACCGTTGCAGGAGGCATCACCCGCACTCCAAGAGATGACAGAGCAGTTCCTGTAGAGCAGCTCGGCGACATGTCTGAAATTAACTTTTTTTTAATAAATTAATTTTTTTAATAAAATGACTTCTAAAAAGAGTGCCTATAATGAAACGGCAAGCATTAGAGAAATGTATGCATGTCGCAACACAGCTCGTAGTACTGGGTGGGGCGACGTGGGTGGTGGAGAGAGCAAAAAGTGAGGTTCCTCGCAGAAAAAAAGGTGTGTTCAGCTCTTTCCTCATTCTATCAAAGTTACCACCCTTTTTTTGGATAAAATTTTTCCAAGATAAATCATGATGTTAGAAAGTTGAGAATAAATATCTAGAAAGAGTTTCGATATTTTCATGCCGCACAAGCCGTTAAAACACTTTTTATTGGCCGACGTTTCGATAAGACGTCGTTTTCAGAGGCGTGTTTTATTTTTTTAACAGTGATAAAACAAGGCTGTGGGAATAAATTACCTAACCCCAACCTCCAGAAGTCTGCGTGATCCTACAATCTATAACGAGAGATGGAGGCTACCACTGTTGTTTTCCCATAGATGGTCAAATTAGTGCCTTTGCCCAATCACTTGCCAGCCATGAAGGACCGAAATGTTCGGCTGCGTGCTAGATTTTCAATGCGTCAATTTACGTATCAGTATGGGCCATGGGAGCCCATGCGAGAGGATTAGTCCAGCACGTCGTGGGAGCTGACACTAGGAACAAAAATCCTCGGAGGAAATCTTTCATGAAAGGACGAAAACACAAAATGAAGCTTCATTGCAACCGTAGCTTTACGTATAAAAGAATGACGATAAATCACAGATAAGATGCAACCTTTTGTGTGTATACAAAAACTATTTTGATCAGAATAAAGATTTTTGCCCGGAATAGCTGAATTTCGCATCTATGGATCTCTCTATTTTCTTGAAAAGTCCCGTTTTACTGCACGGAGGAAGCACTCTTGTGAAATTTATTCGAGGGCCCAAATCCACGAGTTTGATGAGCGGCCAACCAGAATGTGAGGGCAAATCTCCACTGAGATAAAGTTCCCTGACATACAATTTTCACATCTTAAACCTTACAGGAAAGTCAAAAATTCCTGAAGATGTCCTCGATTTGACGGCAGGATTTTTCTTCCACTAAAAAGCATAATTTCTTGTCATCCGCTACATTTCAAGATTTGAGCGAGTGAGACCTAGCACTTGAACGGGAATATACGGTGCCGCTCGATCTTCAATCATCTTGCAAGGACTAAAAACAAATTCCTTACTTGACATATAAATTAGGACAGTCGAAGGGTAATTATTTTTGCGAAGTTCGGTGAAGCAGTTGATTGTCTGAAACAAAGAATAGCATTTGCAAAGGCGAAATGTTCAGCAAAATAAACCAAATATCACCTGCGCTGCGGAAACATCACTGTTGTCGCACGCATGTCTCGGCATGAAGTGCACTATTCCCATCTCCTTATACTTCATAATGACTGAATAGTACATCTGGAACGCATTACCAGCTTCAGAGCCAGCTAGCGCCTGCCTGGAAGAAGAACTAGCATGAGTGACTAACAAGCCTAAATTTACATATAAAAGCACTCACATCATTTCATGAATATACATCATAAGCCGTTCATGCATTTGCAACGAAACAATTCTGTTCTCTTTAGTCTGAATTACTTTTAGCCGCTCGCAAAAAGTTTCAAATCCAGTTGGATCCATCCTCGTCCTACAAGCATCAATGTGATAGTGCAGAAATGATTTCATTATTAGAATTTAGATTGTTCAAAAACTCTCGTCATTAGAGAGCCACAGATAAGAACAACTAAATCTCACATAGCCGCTCGATTGAACATCATGAAGTCAGGAACGATAATAGTTATGGCCGGAGCTTCTTGCCGGGGAGGCCCACATGCGAAGGCACCTCCTGAAATAAACCAAAGGTAAGATGAAATATTTTCTCTCATAGCTTACGATTGATGCCACTCTTGGAGGTATGTCTAGCTCATTCTATTGAAACAGAAAGTAGCATCATGAATGCTCTACTAGATAAGTCATGCCGTATTCACAAACATTTGTGCACTTCAGCTACCAATCTTGGTAAAAACTACGCTCATCAAATGGTGAACTAATAATAATAAATGAACATTTTACTACCCTGGAGGTTGTACCTAATATGCGCTGACAGTGCAATTAGCGGCACTAGATAATCTGCAGATGGCGGTGGTAAAGACTAATCGCTCGCATTTCATTTCTTCATCCAAGTTCGCGCTTCGAATATTTTTTCTTTTTTTATTGTTTGGTTGTGATACCTTTTCTGCACTGTTTGATAGCAGCAAATGACCGCTGGCCTAAAGTGCTATTATAGATTAGGAACTGACCGTAGATGTGCTCTAATTTCAAAGTTACTAACAAGGGCAAACTACGAATTTGTGACGATGGTGTTATAAACTACACAAGGACGGTCCTGAACCTAGTACTTCTACAAGACTTTTGCGAATACAAGCTTGGACAAAGCTAAAGCACTTTTGCAAAGATTGAGAGAAGCTCACTTCATGAATTTTATCACGTGTTTTATGAAACAATGAAATTTCTTCGCAAGCTCCAAGAAATACCAAACCGAAAGATTTTCTAGAGACACACAAATTACCTTGCATAGGATGTGGTGCAGATGTTGGAAAGGAAGGAGCCCATGCTGGACTTATACCAAATGGACCGTTATGTGGATGGCCGGCGAAAGCTCGGGGCTGTGCCAGCGTGCCAAATGCCTGCTCATTGAGAGGACTGCGGCCAATAGCCACAGGTGGTGTGGTGAAGGGAGGAATAATTTTTGGCGCTGATTGACGAAATCCCTAAAAACGGTGTTCGTGGAAAACTAAGTCTATCACGCTTTCAACCAGAACGAAAAAGCATACGGCGGGTTTTGGAGGTTCCTTGGCGATAAAAGAATGGAAATTATTTGACGATGCACCAATGACAGTGATCGGTTTTGGCGCTTCTTGAGCGTCGTCGGAACCGTCGCTGAGAATTTCGCCCTCCTCTTCTTCATCGTCGACAGAACGAGAGCCACCCGTACTTGTCTCCTGAAAAAAAGTCCGAGTGAAAAATACACAACTCCTTCCACCTGGGAGAGCGCCTGATGCCAGTAATGCATCGTATAGAAGGTAAAACCACCACAAAGCAGATAAAATCAAGCAGGTGCACATCAAATTTAGCAGGGAGTTAGCTGTGATGCTACTGCAGTAAAGCTGTACACAGGGGTACTACTGCAGTAACCAGCAATACCAATTTTGGGGCTTCGAATACAAACAAGCCGATAAATTGCGAAAAAATTATTCTTATGGAAGTACGCAAACGTTCTACTTACATCAGGAGAATTTTTTACTGCAAGTATATGTTATACAGCCATCCAACTATAGTGAGTTGGCTTTGGATTGCGCCGAAAATCAAAAAAAAAAACGTGAAGAATAAATAAGCTAAATTTCCACTGTTTGCAACCCTGACAGCAGAACTTCATTCAATACAAACACAGAACCGCAGAACTACTTTGCTACAGAATTTCTATGGTTTCTCTGAATGTAGCATTTCAAAGGCTATGCAGTGACGTATTTTCATTTCCCCTTAAAATCTTAGCAACTCCGAAAATATTCAGTGTTTGTGTGGCATCTTTATAGGCCAGTGTGACGCGAAATGGTGAAGCATCTCCCGTAATTCTCAGGGAGAACGTCGAGACGAAAACTGTATCTTGTAAGAATAGATTATAATAGTAACTATTATTATATGTTCAATAATTAGAAGGCATACCCGGCTTCGCTCGAGTATTTTACTACCACCAACTGTTTCACGTTGAAGATTTTACTGTTGATGCACTCATCCAAATACTCAACATTTTGGTGATCAACGTGTTGAAGAACCTAAGTGATCTTCATTCTTTATCACCGGTCCACTGGCGAAAATGATAAAATCATTGTTTGTAAAATATCCTCATGGAAAACGCTTGTCACATTCGTGTTCAGTGCACTCAAATACCCCAGCATACATGTCCTCACCGACCGCTGAGCAAAGGCAGTGAAATACCCATAAATTCAATGAATAGTGATGACGATGAAATTCGTGACTGATGTATTGGAAAACCCTAACAGATAATTCCCCACCGAGCCTCAGACAAGAATAGCGAAAATTCGATGAAGTCGATGTAATCAGTGAGCTATTCGATAAAATAAGGTCAAAAGTAGCCTACAACCTCCACCGAGCGCTGAATTTGTGTGCAAAATTTGCTTCGGATAGTTCAAGACCACGGCGCTGCACTCTGGTTGTATGCTGCACCTCTCTCATAACTAATGATCGTAGTAGGCCTGTATGATTATTCCAGGAATATAATCTCCTCTAGGGCTCTTCAGGATTTTCTCTGCGGAGGGGAAAGTCACCTAAAAAAAACCTTGCGTACGCTCTATCCAGGTTACTCCCTTGATGGAAAACGGAACATGCCCGAATTACTGATTTGCAAATAAACCCTCTCCTATCCTACTTTCAATTTCTTGCAAAATGCAGGTATATTCGGAAATTTTACGCATCGCAGGATTAACAAAAGGTTTTTAGAGTTGGCATCATTAAAGGGTCGAACTCAGGCACACACCTAATACTAAAGATGAATCACTACAAACCCGCTTTGAGGCAGACGTCGTCTCTGATTTCTGCTCCAACGCTTTGATCCACGAGTTCATGACTTGATCCTCATTGTCTTTACACTAAATTAAGAGGTAAATGTGAAAATCTTGGACGTGCCAAACAGCTGTTAGGTGTGTATTTAGTCTAGCATCATGTGTAGATCCACTAAAGTAGGTCAGCTCAAGACAATGAAAAGAACCAAAATGGAAAGACTCTAATCTCAGGAAACTAGAATCAACGAAAAAAACAGGTGGCGTCAGATCTTTTTGCCCCATTGCGGAATGTAGAACAAATTCGTCCATCGAAATGAAAATCTCATCCGCTAAAACTGTCGATTACAGCCTGCAAACGCTGCTCTAAAAACCCCTTTAGAACTTCGCGAAAGATGATATGAGTATCCTACGATTGAATGAAATAATAAAACAAATATCTTGATTTTGGTACTAATGGTACCAAGGTGTTTGCGGTTCATGGCAGAACTTTAATAGGCTTTTCCTTATTATCTTTATCATTCTCATCCATCGTAATGAAGTATACTTATAAAAACATATAGTTCTGAACGCCTTTAATGTCAAATTCCTGACTGAAGAACAGAGATTTTGGATCATCTCAGTTTCTTACATATCTTGGATCTTTTGAATTCTTCCAAAATTAAACTCACACTGATACCGTCGATATCTTTTGGACGTTTTGGCTTTTTCGGGGTCCGAACAGTGACTATTTTCACTGGTTGCGGACGCTTATCTTCAGTAGGCTGCCAGCAGTCCAGCGGTATTTCCTAACAGAAGACACTTGCTTGTTAATGCTTAGGGAATCATCATAGTACCTGCATGAGGAATGTACCGAATACCCACAGAATGTGCTTTCTGGCGTGGTGGCGTCGATCCATTTGCTCCTCGCTCCTCAGGATCTGGAGATGCAGGAGCGTCGGGAGAGGCAGGCCCTTCTGGATCGGGAGAAGCAGGAGCATCTGGCGAAGCTGGAGCATCCGGAGCTGGTTTTTGCTTAGAGGTCTGCGATTGCTCCGTGGAACTCGACGAAGTGGCGGATCTTTTCAGCAGTTGTTGAATCACGTCGCTGGATAGTCCAAAAGCATTCCCTAACACACTAGTTTTCGAGGGTTGAGCTAGTGCCGCAGGTGCACTAGGAATGTGGCTAGCCTGACTAGCAGTGTTTGGATGGGAAGGCGCATTAACGGCCGGAGCATTTGCCGTCGGCGCTCCTCTCATTAAAGGTGCAGCCTAAATTGCACAACAGAGTCAAAATGCACAAAATGCAGGGATCAGCGACAGCGCTCATTAAACTCACCTGTGCTGGCTCTTGCCTCGACACAGGGATAGTGACAGATGCTCCAGAGGTCCCTGGCGCAGATGAAGGAATATGCTCTGCTGCTTGTTTATCTCGTTGTGATTGCAGCACTATAAACAAAATGAAGAACCTACACACATAAACTGTCCATTTCCAACAAATCCACGACACGTACTTCGAGCTCCTGTCAAGATGTGGAACAACTTCGAGTTGTCAGGAGGTTTCTCTTTTGCAATATTTAGTGCTTGTGGTAAGATAGGTGGTGGCACTTCGAAGTGGACAGGAGGGGTTTTCTGCAGCGAATAAGTATAAGAAATCTGTCATGAAATCATGAAATCTTTAACTTGGAAGTGCCTGGGTAGTTCAACCTATTATAAGTGAGCAAACCAGAAAAGCATGGCGCATCTGAACAGCTCTTGTTGGTGCTGACGGAAGGATGAATCCGGAATGAAAGTAAGGTCCTTACCTTACAGTCCAAGATTTGTTCTTCAAAACCATTTATAGCTGGAATTCTGAGAAGATCTGCATCCCTGCGTCATTTTGTTAAATTTATATTTGTCAACAAACGGTTGGAATCAGGAAGGTGTTATCGCAAAGATGTACCATCAAAAAATATATAGATAATATAAACCTTTTAAAAGAGCAGTTCATGTGTTATTGCCTGGTGACAGCACTTTTCTACCAGGCCGATTGCCTGAGCTCGGTGCAAAGTGGGCGTACATTGAAATTCCCCCACATTTCCCGTGGATCTCTGGCCTCTGGGAGGAGAAGTTTCCCAGAACATTATATATTTCCCGAACGAACCTTCATGGAACAATATCGTAAATGTTTCATATAATATTTACGACACCGTCCCGCAGCCAATAGCAATGCGACAAAAATCAATCCAGTGGGAAGTTTGCCGACTTTGGCGAGAATGGCTAAGGGATGCGGATCTTCTCGGGATACCAACTACACTCCTTTCGAAGACCAATCCTTTGCCTGTAACGTACGGACAATTCTTTCCTGTGTTCCTGTTTTCTGTTGGACGCAACCGAACCCTCACTTTTGAGAGGGCTGCCTCCTACCATTTCACCCTTACTTGTTGTATAGTCGCGGTCCTCCTGATCCAGTGCCGGTTCCTTCGCCGACGCCGCCTCGCAACCGCAGGGCAGCACTCTTGCAAAGCGCGCTTGCTGCGCTGGCTCTGGTTTTCTCACGCCCTGACACGTTTTGACATAGGCTTAACAAGTATGGACGGAAAACGCAGGTTAAGAGAAATTAAATTACACTTAATGCGCGTCAGAGCATGTCGAAGCCGACGGAATACCGCAGTGAAACCGCGTTGCTGCGGTGGTGCTGAGCGGCTGCGAGGAGATGTCAGCGAAGGGACCAGCACTGAATGAGGATGACCGCGAGTATATATTATTCAACTTTCTACCAATATGAGTAGCATAGAAAAAAGATCAAGGTCCAAATAAGTAGTGCAGATGCATAAGTTCGCTCTCATTTTGTCGCACTTAAGAGACTGTTGTTACACAGTATCGACCAATCTCTGAACCTAGAGAAGTGAAATTAGGGTGACTGAGCGCTGAACGAAATTATAACTGGTGTTGGAACGGAGTATATACTAGAGCTTCCTCAAAATCAGGAATAAAGAATAACACAAAGCCTAGGTTATCTGGGAAAAAAAGCAAAAAAGACAAACCGAGGGAACATTAACTGGTTTGTCCCATCTCTTGATTCGATCATCTCGATCCTTGCGTTCACTGAAGAATCATCTTTACAAATAATTGAAAAAACTTTCAACAAACATCTTAGACCAAGACAAATGAACAAAAAACGAGTGATGAAAGTTGCAAAGGATGCACATGATTAGCAGAACTTAATAACAACATATCGGATAGCATAACCTTACAAAAAACAGCAACAACAATCAACAAGGATTCACGAGAACTGTTGTATGTATATATTCGTGCTATCGAATTTTTTTTTGTATAATATATTGAAATTTTTTGTCTAAACCAAAACATATATTAATTAAAGTCAGCGTAATGATATCGCATCTAAAATTATTATATGTAGAATCACTCAAGAAGAAAGGTGCTAATGTGGTCTAAAGGTAACGACTTCCCCTATGGCTACCATGGAATGACACCCTCTAGAGATGTGTATCACTACGAGTTTCCTTTTTTTTTTCTTTTGTAACATCTCTCACCTACGGGACAAATTTCCAAAAAAAAAACACAAAAAACTGCGAGAGTTTGAGCACAATATTCATTACCTCTGTTTTTGTCGCTGATCATCAGACTCATTATCGTCCTCATCCAGGTCATCTCCAAACACCAGAGGAGCAGGCGGATTTAATGCAGGTGCTGACGTCGTCTTTTTGATAGAGAAAGCCAATGTTGGCGGCTGTGAATGAGTAGTTGGTTGTAGCAACAGTATACAAAGCCGAGTCTCGTAGGTATAAGCGAAACTTACCGGCTGAGATCGCAAATCCGTATCCTTAACAGATGAACCCAACGCTGGGACATTGCCAACGAAGCCTTTAAATTTGCAGGTGGAGAAAGCATGGTACACTGGCACAAGTTAGGGCTAAATAACTGACCTATTGATGAAGGCGGAACTGGTTTGGGTACAAAACCAGTAGAACTAGCAAGCTCTGGTGGCGGCTGGTCGAACCGCGACCTCCGCTGCCTTCCATTAGAGTCTGGACTTGTGCCTGCATTTGTTGGGATGACGGGTATCTGTTTGCGCAGATCAGTATCGCGGCTCTGCGACGATGCTTCATTCGACCGAAGTAACTCTAGCAACCTGAATAGATGGGTTTACAACTGGTCCTGAAACAAGGGTCACATGTGACCCTTGTTGCGTCACAAGAATTTTCTCTCCGTAAATATGACTCTTCAATAACCTGTCGTCACGCACCCGTCCCCGTTTACAACAACCTCGACGGATTGAGAGATAAACGAACAAGAAACAGAAAATCTCAGATCACCTCAGGACGTTTTCAGGCATCTCTGAAACGGAGACCTTTGCAGGGCTGGCAGGAGGGGGGCTGGCAGGTGCATCAAGTTCCGAAGGTCGATCAGGGCTAGCGGGTGTTTTCGGAACAGATCTCGATTCTCCCATGTTTGGAACAAGCTCTTTCAGAAGAGAAGACACTTCGTGACCAGCAGTGACAGCCTGAAGTGTTGTCACAGAAATGAGCAACTCAACCACGACTTAGCATATCATGGTGATTGGACAGTTGGTTTACACTAAGCTTTTTCAGAACGAATCCGAAAGCTCGAATCTCGAACTCAGGAATTCGGAGAAGTGAGAGAAATTATGAGACTCCCTAGAAATTAAGTCTATCTAAACAGACATCAATCCAGAAAATCTGCCCCCCCCCCCCCTCAAAACAAATAGGAACACAATCCTCGATGTTTTGTGAATGACGATCATCACTTTGAGAAAATCCCGCTAGAGGAGGCACTATCATACAGATAAAATCCAATTTGGTCGTTAGCCTCTTTCCCCCTTCAAAAATTATCATTTCAGAATTTCTGTGAGGAGTGCGAATGCACACAGTGAAATTCGAATGATTTCTTTGTCATGATGTTGTAGAACAACTCTACCTACAAAGCATTTGGAAAAAAGCCAAACCTGCGAAGTCTCCGTGTCTGTTGGTATTGTTGTCGTTGTAGGTGTTTCAAAGCCTGAAACCGAAAGGACTCATTCTGTATAGAGAACACTAGATCTCTAAAATACCACCTCAGAAGCATATCAAACGTACTCTTTGCTGCAGGCGGAGGAGAAGCTGGACCTTGCGAATCTGACTGCGAATCCATAGACTCACATTGGAACTGAGCGTCGTAGTCTTCATCCTGGTCATCAATAAAATCGACAGCCTGAATGGTTCCTTTTCAACCCAACATTTAGTTTTCCAACAGTTATGAAAATGTCTCTTGCAAAAGTACATGCGTACGATATAAATGGCCAAAGAAAAAACGCTTAGACAAGAAGTATTTTGCTGATCAAATGAGGCTTTAACGAGCACCGAACATATTCGCGTGGTCGTCACGATCCAAATGTCTGCAATCGCCACGCAGCCGCCACGAAAAACAGTCGCAAGGCCGCTGCGTGGCGCCATGGCTGGCGAAATGCGACGTGGCCGCCATGCAGCAGCCTTGGGAATGGGTTGCCTGGTGGCAGCGTGGCGATTTCTGCGAATGCAGACGTTTGGATCGTGGTGACCACGAGAATAGGTTAATCGTGGGAGTTTAGCACTCTTCTGCGAAATACTGCATAGAACGGCTGTCACGAGTGAAGCCAGATCGTAACGTAACGGTAAGCAGCCGCCGCCATCCGATAAATAATTCGAGGCAAACTGCATGTTATGCCAGTACTGTCTGTTTTCGTTAAACTGATATATCAGCTTTGGTCCTTGGCAGCAATTCAACATTTGAGCCACAGATGTTTTAATGCCCATTTCAAGCTAATGTACTTTGTGTACTTCTAGGAGACTTCACAGTCATGGTTAAGTACGTTTGGGTATCTTACCTTTTTCAAAGACATAATATTATAACGAATTTCGAGGTACAACAACAGCTTAATGTTCGCATTCAATGAAATAACAGCGAAAAAACGCACATCATCAACTCCGTCGGGGGACGCCTTAGTGTGGGGTGGAGTGGGTGTTCCATCAGAGCCAGATTCGATCTCCATATCGCATACAGTAGATACGTCCTGGAAATATTTCCAAGAGTTAGGATACAAAAACACAAAGCATTCAAACGAAAAGTATACCTCCGCATGATGGGTAGCCGCAGCAGCAGCTGAAGCAGCACTGTTTGGTTCTCGGTTACTCTGCAAAACCAAGGTGAGTATCAGGAAATTGAAAGTGTAGAACATTAGCAATACTCACATCAGAATTACGACCAAACAAAGGCAAAGGAAGCGAAGTTATAATGCAATTTTTAGATGTTCCTATCCGCTTTGGTAGAGAAGAAGTCTGTAAATTAAAAAGTAAAGTTTTATATGAAACAATCCTAAAAAAGTGTACCTTTGATGTCTCAGTGGTGGGTATTACTGTAGTCTCCGGTAGAATATCACTGCCTATGTCAGAGTCAACACTGCCGCCTGAAAATTTACATGACGTAAGAGATGGCTATAAATATTTGGATAAGAAAACCCAGAACTAACCTTTTGCGATAGTACTGAAAACTCCTTTGAAGAGGTCCTTATATTTAGTTCCCGTGCTGGAGGGTCCAGGATCAACATTAACGGCTGGGGACGGCTTTGATGGCTAAAAGAATCGAACTTATTTTGAATTGGACTAATAAGGTTCAAAGATGTCCATCACCATAGAATTTGGAGGAGGTGGGTTGGAGGTCTTCAACAGCAGATTCTTTGGAGGAGGAGCTCTTCCATGCAGACCAGCTTTTACTGCTTCATCTCTGTCATTTGACAGCTTCTTTCCGCATTTGTTCTCGTTCTGAAAAAAGGAAACATGAGAACTATGGTTGCAAACTATAAAACTAATACGAAAAACAATTTACATCAACAACGTTTTCAGCCCATCGAATTCTTGACTTCCTAACGGGCATCGCTCCGAACGAAGTCTAAAATTGAATTATTTGGATGACACACAAGTGATTAATCGCTTAATCAGCATAATACTGAGTGTCTACCTTGTGGGCCGACAACTAATACTTTATGAAAATTCATGTAATGATGAGATGTGTGAGAGAATTAGCGACAGTAAGGAATTATATTCAGATAGACCTCACCCACAAACAGGAAGCTATGAAGAAAATGTGAGTCAACGCTTCACAAGTAACATTTGTCCTACCAATGACATAAGGAGAATGTGAAGTGTGCGCTATGAATTATATAAGAAACTAGTGAATTATTGTATAGAGGATTGAAAAGTTCCCTCAAAACGAACACAAACGAGTTCACCTACCGCATTACGAGCAGTTCCAGGAGCAGGTGGAGGAGGAGGCACACTTCTACCGATAAGAGGAGGTTGCTCTGTGAAAACCTGCGGTGGTTTACTGCGAAGGCAGCCTGAAAATCCAATAGTAGATTTGTCACTAGTATATGGATAAGAGCATAACCGACTTAATCAGCATGGCTCAAATGTCTACGTCTTTAATTGCATAACTAGTACCCAACAATATTAATTCGACGTACTTTTGCCGGCTGATGATGGAAGAGCAACCGGTGGGAGGGGAGCTGGTTGTTCTTCATCGGCGTCGCTTTGCAAGTCTGCAGAAGCCTGTTTTGCAGAGCCTTGAAAGAGAAGTATGGAAAGTTGAAAAAATTCATGCTTAGAACAATGCAGTAAACGTCAATGACGAATGCACTCCACCGCAGGCGTACCGCGCCGTACCATCCAAGCAGCCCGGGAGATCTGTTGGGCGCTATGACTCAAGCAACTACCAACAGCCATAGTGCCCTCCCGCGCCGCGTAAATGGTGCGGTGCAGAAAGCCCGCAGAGGGGTGCAATCGTGATTGACGCTCAATGTACCTAAAAACGACTCACCCTCGTTGTTCTGCGAGGGAGATTCTGCATACGGAGACCCTCCATTAGAAAGATGAGCAGGAGGCTGCGGACGTGGGGGCGCATTGGTCAGATCTGCAAACATGTTGAAAATAATTTCGATATATTAAATTCCAAATCAAAGCTCCAAGGTCTCAAATCTGTTTGACCTGAACTGAAATGTATAGCGCCTTGATGATCGAAGAAGCGACAAAGAGACGCATCATCACCGTCCAGAATCGCAGTGCCTAGTGGAGTTTTAGCGCTGATAACACTGAAATGGGCTTGTTTTGTTTGTGAGGTGTTCCCCATGATTAAAAGAGGAATTAAATTTAGAACAACAATAAATAATTACTTTTCGTCGATGACACAGTTGACGTCACTTGGATCTGCATAAAACAGTGGATTGGCGTGAATAACCAAAACATGAAGCGATGGAATTTGAAGCCATGGAAGACCAAGCACACTTGAAAATTGGCCAGACGGAAACGTTACGTATGTCGTTGCATCTATGGAGTATGCAACGGCTGCCTGAAACAATACAAAATATCACGCCTACAATCGCTGCAGTGAAAGTGTCACTATAACAGAATAAGATCAAATAATGTCACCAACATAAAACACACAATAAAAAATTTATGAAAATCACCGGATTATCTGCTTGTGAGCTGCAAAACTAAGACTCAAGAAAGAAAAAAACAAAGCTTTTTGGTACTTCAATTTTAAGTTAGTTAAGGGTGAACCGGGAAGCAACAAAGAACCTTCGACAAAAAAACACAAACTTTGATGAGATAGATGAAACGGCTTCATGATTAGCTAAATGTTAAAACAGTGACAAAACGGACTCACGCATTGTTCTACGCGCATACCATTCACCAGTGATGTGAATTTTGGATCGCTGCATGTCCAAACAAAGTGCGAAACATAGCGAAATTTCCACTTCTCGGAGCGATCGTTCGCATTCTAGAAGTTATAGTTTGAAGCGAACATCGCGAAAACCCCTTCCTGACTAGTAGCGGCATAACCGCAAGATACACAGAACCAACCTTCACACAAATCTCTCGCTGCCTTGCTATCAAACCCCATGTATCATGGGCCATGAGCTGGGTTACACCTCTAATATCGTACGCATCTGTCCACTGCAGTAACTTCGTAAACACCAAAGACTCGTCTCTGGAAACAATCGTCGCTGAGAAAAAATACATGATGATTGGACTAGTAATGGAAGGCCGTTGCAAACCAATAATAACACACAATCCATGGGGTTTGTTGGAATCTTCAAAGATCGTACTCAGCACAGCCCGAGGAAAACTAGCCGATAAAATAGAAAGATTGCCCTCGTAAACCGGATAGAAATAGAGCGCTTCGTGGACGTAACTGAAAATGAATCGAAATCAAAACGGAATTTCTCCCAAAATCATGAATTTCGTTTTACCCAATCGTGGGTGGAATGTTGGAGTGCTGATTTTTATCCGAGATATTGAATCGCAAATCCACAACGGCATACGGTAGCACTCCAGATGGCACATCAGACACAGACATATCCTTATTGTATTCGTAATGGTACACCTTAAAAGGTGACTAACTTACTAATAAGCATAAAGTCAAAACGAATGGTTAGTTACAGCATACGTTTTTAAAATTAGGTATATAACAGTACTAGTCTTACCGCAGCTTGGCGATACAACTGCTGTCGAGATTTTCGGGACAGAGGAGTGTTGTCAGTAGCAGCGACATGACTACAACATTCCAAAGTTGGTTCTAGTTCGGTAGAGCCCAAACCAACTGCGTAGCTTCTCCCGCTGTAATATATAAGTGATGAATAAAGATTTACCTACTAAGAGTGTGCACTAAACTACAAAAAGTTAAAACTGCCGAGTAATGTGATCGGCGTCAAGGGTGGTGATAATGAGAAGTTGACGCCTATACGAGCTCTCTTTCCTTAGATATTTTAGACGACCATTATTCAGCGGCGATAAATTCCACAATGATCGGTTCCCATGATCTTAGACCATTCTTCTCTGTTTTTCGCTCTTTGTGTCCATGTAGGACCGCATAACGAGCTCTCTTTCAGCTAGCAAAAATACGCCCCCCCCCCATCCCTCCTCTGCATCCAAACCAAAATGCTCTGCCATAGCGACACTACCCTGACAACCTATCTTCACACTCTTGACCCTGAAAGTGAGTATAAAGAGTACCAGACCCACCGTAACGTACGAAACACCATGACTCGCATGACCTCGTCCTTGTACAAAAGTGATGGTGTTACCAAGTCTACATAGCGATAAAGATAAACACCTGAAAAATGTATTTCTGCTACTCAATTTCCAATGTATTTCTTAAAATAAAATTACCTCGAGTCGTTGAACCGAGGTCACCGTAAAATGAAGTGCCAACAGAGTACCCGTTGTCAGCTATATACGTCAACTAAAGCAAAGCCCAATCGCAACGTTATTCATTACACAAACTACAAATTACAACATCATACGAATTGAAAATATTCGTACGAATAACTACACTCACATCTTCGGTATCAAACCCGATAAGCAGAAACTCGTAACTCTCCGCATCGCTCTGCCCCGACGCTCGCAAATTGGCTTTGAATTGGTCGTACTGGAATGAGCAGTGATAGTAGCGTAATTCTAATAATCGTAAGATGGTGAACAAACCTTGTATTCAAGAAAAGAATTCTTGATTACTTGCACCTTTTCTATGTGCACGAAATGGTGGACCTGACGATCAGATACACCGTTCAAAACAATGTTCTTCACTGTGTTGAATTTCTCCGAATCTCGTGCCGCATCTTCTATGGTAGCCTTAGGCTCAAGTGTGGACACATCTGGAAAGTAAAGCTCTTGGTGGTGGGGGACGAAATGACAAGGAAGTGAAGGGCGGCTGCAAAAGTTACTAACCGATAACAGATTTCTCCACAGCCCGTTTCTTCTTTGGAATAACGAAATTCATGGTGAAAAGTCACTATAACATGGGATCGGTCCTTACCAAAATCTGAAATGTAACTCGGTTTTAATACTATACAGCAACTCTTAGCCATCGTCAACGGAAAAACGCACGAAAGTAAAAAAAAAAAAACAGGAGAGCATATGAGAGTGAAGAAAAGTTCACAAAACGAATGGATATTCTCAAGTAACACGAGATGAGAGTGGAAGTTTAGAGGCTCTTCTAAAACCACCTGATGTGACCTATTTCTTACGCCGTTATCGCCACAACTTTTTGATCTCCAGTGCGTAGTGAATGGAGCAAGGCTCTCGGCCAGTGATTCACCAGCATGCAGCATCAGAACCAATTTCTTTTTACCCTCCCCCTCCGCCAAATATGGACGATGCCTTTAAAAAGAAACAACCAAGAAAATACGTTGCTCTGGCACTATTCCATGTTAGGGGCCCCAAATTTTTTCCGTCGAGACTTTGAATAGGAGGAGGGGTTGTTTGAGGTGCTGAACACTAATATCGTATCCAGTTTGTGCCGCAGCACTTTTTTTTTTTGATGAGTTACGGTAGGGATACTGTGGATCCAAAATCTCATAGAATCTCTCAAATTTCGCGTGCAGGGGTTATTCTAGGCGCTGATTACGGGTATCAACATTATTTTGCATGCCATCCTCGTTTTCTCCATGAAACTTGCATTCTCTATAAAATTCCGACCGTACACCTACCGTATCTCTACAAAAATGGAGTAACGGTACAAGACAGGGTATTCGCGACCCCATATAATCCTCCCTCCCCCAGGTCGAAATTTGAGAACATTCTGCGAGGGGCAGTAACTACAGCATACCTATCGTAACCCCCGAAAATGGGGTTACGGTACAGAATGAATATGATATTCGTGTCCAGCATCCCAAATAACCCCCCACCCTTCCCTATGAAAAATTTCGGCGGAAAAAATCTGTCATGTCCGCACTGATTCCTAAACAAAGGTGGAGAAACGATAAATTCAATAAATCGATACTAGCGTACAAAACAGTTGTTGTATTCCTGTTCAGCGTACTGGAGAACCCCGGCTAACATGTACTCATCGGCCCCGGACAAAAATGGTGAAAAATCGATAAAATCGATACAATCGATGCGTCAATCGATAAAACCAGGTCAATCGTAGCCTGAAATTCCCGGCAGCCCTCAGCGGAATCGCAAGCAGAATTTTTCCGATCGATTGAACCTTGGCGGGTTCTATTCGGAACATACTGACATACAAACACACACAGACTTTCACCACATGCGCTTCGCTTTCCGGCTCGCCTAGTGGCTGGCATAGGCAGACTTATGATACACGTCTGACACCCCATGAATTCATAATTCTACCAAAACTAAATTGCTGGAGCAGGTTTTTTTTCTTGACGAACCTAACCGTTTATATTATAAATATCAAAGGTGATTTTGAGGCAGGTTTCGCCATTAAACTGTAGGTCATAGCTAACACTGTTCTCGTAACTCGCACCGACCATGGAGAACCTCGCATCAAAGGAGCAAAGGGAAAGTTTATAGCTTAAATTACACGCGGCTTCTCTGGGATGTTTTACTACCAACCCAAACCACCACCACCCCCCCCCCCCCCCCCCCCCC
>JARK01001344.1:187495-200948 GCA_000688135.1 Ancylostoma ceylanicum
CCCCCTTTTTCAGAACCTCAACACAATGTCCTAGAATTTGCTTCTGTTCTATCTTTCGCAATTCCGATGAGCACCTTCTGATCACATTGCTTCATCAGATCATCAGAACAGTATCCAAAAGAACTGAAGGGTGCAATGAAGCTCTAATACCGTGTTCCAATTCACAATCGTTTTTGCTTTTTTAAGCGAAAAGCATAAGCAGGAGCTGCCGAACACAGAGGTATAGTCAACTCCAAATGTCCGTAGACAAGAGTTGGGGCCGCGGCGCGGGTCTCTCGCTGTCTGCTGCACGGATTCAGCGCGGCATGCAGGGCAGAGACGCGGAGGAAAACCGCGCCGCAGTCCCAACTTTTGTCTACGGACATTTGGAGTTGACTATATATGTGATTCAAAGCAAAACTGTAGAAAAACCAATTTTCGAGTCAAAACTCCTGAGAAGCTTGTGGGCGTGGGCGGTGGGCCAAAGCGGGAAGACGACGGTTCCGAATGGTCCATGACCGGAAGCGCGCCTTTGGGGAAATTCCTACTCGTGATAGCTCATCTAACATCTACTCTTTAATAGGATAGGAGGTGCGCTCCAGCATGGAATCACATACTGCATTGCAAATAGGAGCTTTTGAAGAGTCCTTCCATGAGCACATCTTGAAGGCAGCACCCGTGGAAATCCCTGCTTTGGAGATCACCCCGAATTTAGGGGTTTTCGGGGAAGGTAAACTTATAGTCAGGGATAAAACTGCGTGAAAGAAGCGAGAAATGCAAGAAATGAACGCGCTCTTCACCATGTGTCGAAGGCGCGGACGAGTGCTCCGCCGTGGGGTGTACGTGCGTCCCGCCACGAAACTCTGTGAATGGTACGCATTGCACGCGTCCGCTGCGCCAGACCACCCACGGCGATAGCGTTAATTGGCGCGTCGGGCCTTTGAATGGCCGGCGTGGCCGCGACATCGATCCTTGTTTCTCTGCAGGTAGGTAGTTGTGTTCTTCTCACATTTGTGATGTGCTCACTCTCTATTTTCCCACTCACACCTCAGCTCTTAGTCAAGGATTTCGGCTGGTGCTGCCTTTAAGAAGGATTCTGATGTGAAAAGGACCGTCTACAGATGAATCGAATTGCATAGCCACTGCTCTACTCTTGCAGAGGTACATATAGCGTTTCTGGTTGCTGCGGCCGCGACGAGACTGGTTTTGGAATACAGCGATTGTTGGCGGCCCACGATCGATACGTGTTAATACCATGTTACCGCAGCCTTAAGCCCCACTCAGAGTTTCGCCGCCGAGCGAGTTGTCGCAGGGCGGCAAGTGAGGGGCGGGGACACGTGGTTGCCGCTGAACGCTCGGCGAGTTTCGTCGCGCGCGGCAAAAATGGTACGGGGCATTCCTTGTCGCCGCTCGCTGGGCGAGCTCGCTCTTCGTAGCAGCCCAGTATGTTATAACGTGGGCGACTCGCCCGGCGGCAAAACTCTGAGTGCACCTTTAGAAACCAAAAGTGTTATACTATCTGAGGAGTGAAACAGCATTCTACCACGCGCAGGAAGGAGCGCCTCCTACGTAAATCACGCTATCATAAATGGACTTAAAGGCAGCACCCGCGGAAATCCTTGCGTTGCAGATTTCCCCGAGTTTCGGGGTTTTCGGGACGGCAAACTCATGGGCAGGGATGCAACTGCGTGAAAAACGCTAGAAACGCAAGAAATGAAGGCACTCTTTCCCGCTTGTCGAAGGCGCGGACGAGTGCTCCGCTGTAGGGTGTGCGCGCGTCCCGCCACGAAACCCTGTGAATGGTACGAATTGCGCGCATCCACTGCGGCAGACCACCCACTGCGATAGCGTTGACCGGCAGGTCGTGCCGTTGAAAACCCGGCGTGGCCGCGACAGCGATTCTTGTTTCTCTGCAGGTAGGTCATCATTCTTTGTGTTCTTTTCACATTTGTGATGTGCTCATTCTCTGTTTTACGAATTGCAACTCAGCTCCAAGTCGAGGATTTCGGCTGGTGCTGCCTTTGAGGAACTATTTGAGTTAGTGGCACTATTCCACTTGTTCTGTCCCAAAATCTCGGAAGAAATTCCTCTGAAACCTCGCCCACATGGGGTTATTTGACATGCTGATCACGAATATCACATTGATTTTGACTCGCAACTCCATTTTCATTGGGTAACGGTTGGGTTAGGGTAAGTATGGCACCTCACAGAATCTCCTGCATTTTTGTCCGCGGGGCTTACTTGACATGCTGATCACAACTATCAAATTGATTTTGCATGTTAATCTCATTACTATTACTACGGTACTTACCCGCTCCCTACCGTAGTCCTAAGAAAATTGGGTTACCGTTGAAAAGCGATGTGATATTCGTGATCAGCATGTCAAACAACCCCTATAGACGAAGATTCAGGAGATTTTGTGAGGTACTGCACTTGCCCTGACCCTACCGTTACCCAACGAAAATGGAGTTGCTATGCAAAATCAATGTGATATTCGTGATCAGCATGTCAAATAACCCCCGTGGGCGGAGTTTCAGAAAAAATTTTGGTTTTGAGATTTTGGGGCAGAACAAGTGGAATAGTGCCGAGTTAGTTATAGTCTGGTAGCATACACAGGGCCCATGATATGACATTGGCTGCAATTACGTACGCTTGATTTCTAAGCCTACTTCACTAGGTTTTAATGTGAATTTGGTGCCATTCCTTCTATTTTGGCGTGCTGCATCTATGTCCTTCAGAAGGGATTCTGTAGCTTTCTCCCATCGCTGGAAACAAGTGTGGTCGTAGTTGCGGACAATGTCAGATCATGGGCCCTCTGTGGGCTACCAGACCATAACAGCAGGAGATACCCTTCACCCCAAAAATTACAGGACAGATTTCCACCTAAACTTCACAGCATCGTTCTCAGCATTCGTTACATAGGTACTGACATCGTTGCGTTGGCTCCTGAAACAATAAATGATTAAACTACTGGCATCGGTTATTTTCATGTGACAAGAACCAAGTTGTGATAGCAGGAAACAAGATCCACAGTTAGAACATTCCTCAACGTAATCCCTAAACATGTCTGAAGAGAACTGGTGACAACCGGGAGGATAGAGAAAACGCATTAAGTCTGAATTCTACCACGATATACCACTGGAAACTTATCTACAAGCATAGCAGAACCATATCACAAACAAGATGAGCATTCTGCAAAAAAAAAAAATGATTTCAAGCCAAAAAAAAATCTGCTGTAGCCATGTGCATACCTCCTCCCAACTGCTCACAAGATGGCAGCAGAGCCTCCCAGCTTAGCTTCCTAGATGCAGGCCTTGGCGGAAACAATGAGTGGAGGTTGAGCTGTACAGCTCCAAAGAGACAACTTTGAAGAAAAGTAGTGAAATCGATATTATCATGCAAAACGGTTATTATATTTATGATCAGCAGATACAGAAGCCCATGTGTGCAAGTTTTCCAGAGCTCTTATTGTTAATAGACACTTAAACTTGGAAATAGATAAATAGATGAAATTGATGCCTATGCAGAATACGGTATTCGTAGTCAACGCCTTCAACTAATCAACTAATCCTATGTGCTAGTTTTCTGAGATTTGTTTTGTGCTTGAGGTCGACAATTGAGCTGTTTAATGTAAGTGGTGGGGGAGGACGGAGTAGAAGGGGAAGGAGTGTAAAAGCCTTTTCATATATTTGCCGCTGCGGTGGCGGTGTCACCGCGACAAAAGCAGGTGCGCGGCAAAAGTTGTCACCGAGCGACGAAATGTCCGCACAACCACTAATCGCCGCACGTCGCTGAGCGACGTCGCCGGGCGCCGCCAGGGCAAAAATGTATGCAAGCTTTCGCCGCCGGACCCCTGCCGCGGCGACGCAGCCGCGACGTCGCTGGCCTATGGTTAACCATAGACGACTGCCGCCGCGCAGAAGTGTGAAACCTCTTTGAGGCAACTGAAGGTTAATCTTCTCATCTTACGGTGTTCTACTATCGATCAAACCACTGATCAAGAGTCATATGCATATTTCTCCCAACTGTTGAGCTGGCGACGGGAGCCTCCCAGCTCAACAACCTGTGTGGAGACCAGACTGGGAGTTGGGAGAGGATCGCTCCAACCCCCACTCATACTAGTTCCAAACATAGCCTGCATTCAGAGAGTTAAGATGAGAGGTCCCACAGCCTATTTGTGCGCAGTTGGGAGGAGGTGTGCATACTTCATCTGAGCCGACATCATGCAGCGGCTCCTCGAAGAGTACAGCACCCTGCGTCGCCGTCGCCGGCGACGGCGGCCTCCGGTCGCTAATGTTGGCGACGGAGAATCGCCAATATTAGCGACCGATTCTGAAATCCCACAATCGATAGGCGCCGTTGCAACAGTCGCCAGCCGCCGGTCGGTACCCAAAGTTGGTGGCCGCTGGCGACGGCGGCCTCCGCGGCGCCCCGCCCACAATCGATGCGCGCGGCCTCACAGTCGCCAGCGACTGCGACGCAAGGTGCTACAATAAGTTTTTGGTTCTCCAAAGGGGCTTCGTCTTTATTTCGGCTCGGAGAAGGCCTCGTGCCGGGGCCTGGGTAGAACTTGTTAGCGGACCTGTCAGGAACAGGCAATTGTCATTGGAGCATGTTTTCCGTCCCAACCCGGAAAAACTGTTAAGAAATTTCTCAAGCTCGAAGGAGCTCGTTGCTGGACTGTCGACTGCAAAAGTCCACCTAGGAGGAACCAATTCTCCACCAATATGGCTTCGTTTTTGAGAAACCGCCTTCGTCTTCGAAAAAAAAACGGCCAATAATGGTCAAAAACCACTTGTTGACCATTAATGACGGTTTTTTCTTTCAAAAGCGAAGACTGCTTCTCAAAAATGGATGCTACTCTGGAAGAGAATAGCTACCCTCTGGGAGCACTTCTTGAAGTTGATAGCGCATCGAAACATTTCTTCGAAGTAGAGAAATTCCCTAGAAAAATTTAGGGTTCGGCGAAAAACGTGCTCCAATGCGATTCCGCGCCAGACGCTCACACGTGACGGAAGCATTTCTACCGGAACTAGCTGGTAGTCGTATGTTTGCTTCATTGCTCTCCAACAAAAATTATGACTCATTCATGAAGACGCTAGGCTCTTAGGGTCTAAATTGTGATGTTGCCTAGAAGAGGGTGCCATGGACCGCACTGTGACCTCGCACAAAGCGCTTCTGACAACTATACGGTAATATATACTAGGCGTGTGCGTGCAAGGCACGCATCAATTTGCGGAGATTTTCCATAAAGACCGACCAACGCAGCATTTATAACAATGCCGCTATAGTCCTCGAGGAGTGTAGCACCCAGCGTCGCCATCGCTGGCGACTGTGAGGCCGATGCACACCGATTGTGGGCAAGGCTTCGCCAATCACAATCGATGCGCATCAGTCGCCAACTTTGGCAACCGACCGGCGCCAATGTTGGCGACTGTTGCAACGGCGCCTGTCGATTGTGGGATTTCACAATCGGTCGCCAATGTTGGCGATTCGCCGTCGCCGGCGACGCACGGTGTTGTACTCCTCGGGAAGTATGGCGGCTACCTAATAGACCCTCAATGAAAAGAACTTGCGCCCGTCGCTAGGCCATAAACTGGTGCGTTTGAGCTGCGTCAGCGATATGCATGGCCCTATCCTTCATAATATGTACAGTCCTTCTCGGAAGGTAGGCAGATTACGTGGCTGTATAATCGTGCCTGGACCTGGGAGGATCTGATCTGAGAAAGGACTTGGGAAAGAATGGGGAGAGGGCATACTCTAGGCGAGAGTGCCGATTTGCTCCCCATTCCGCACTCGCGATGCTATGAAACCGCACGCGCAATCCGTCTACCTTCTCGTTATAGGACATTCAGAAAGCAGTGGATATTGGTGTATTCACAGATTGACGGTAAGTGGTTAGATTGTTCACTATCAGGCATGCTTGATATTGACTGAAAACAACCGCGTCTCAGATCTTTCGCGCAATGATCACTAGCAGGTGGATGGACCATAGAAGCGCGCGTATCAAACGCACATATCTAGAATAAATTGCCTGTGTAATCAAGGGATAGATTGAGGATTTATACCTAACTTGTGAACTTAATCAGTGTCCGCAACGGTAGTGAAGGTTAACGGGAAATATGACTAACCCAGCCTTCTGCTAACTATGATAAACCTTTGACCTCGTCAAGAGTGATGGGACACAAGCACAGCCTCAACACCACTCCAAATTTTTGTTGTCGTGAAAATTACCCAGGTAAGAGAACATGCGCCAGAGGATGCTTTAACACTGAAGGAACAACGAGCAATAAACAATTAATAGTAAGCAACTAATAATACCGTATCAATAAACATAAGCACTATTTAAAGACAATAATATGTAAGCGACAGTTTCTGTCGTCACCCACACTAGCCACACCACTTTCTGCCGCAGCACGCCAGGCGACTTCGGCAGACATCGTTGTGACAAAAAGTGTGGAAGCTAGCACCGTCGCATAACCGCCGCGATGTCGCTGCTTTGTATTCTACAGAAATGAACCCCATGGATGACTCGCCCACTGGCAAAAGTATGAAAGGCTCAACAAAAATGCATGATGGGTAGTTTGATTGGATGACGTGCGTTCCCCAGCTGCGTTGCGCTGGGCGCGAGAGGCCTGAACATGGACATCATGAGGGTGGGTGGAAGCAATGCAACGGAGCTATTGTTGCATGGAGACCCAGACAACAAGAGGACTCGCGGTGCGCAACATAATGCGGTTGTCCTTGCAGGAAACATCTCGTACAACCGGATGGTTCAGCATAACAAAAGTCAATAAAGGAACAATGACTAGATAATATTTAAAGAGATGGTGCTAATCCCGACATTTTCAGCATCTATAAGAACAGGCAACGCCGTCAAGACTAAGCGCATTCTCAACATTGAGAAGGAAATAAGATTCTAATGGACGATATACATCGCCAGTACGAAGGGATACGGAGGACCCTACCTCTGATGGAAGCGCATGATCCAAAACAGATTATATGTGAAGGACGACAAAGAATAAAGTAAAACAATGGGTAAATTCGAGTGAAAATCGAATGACTTCTACTCGCAAACTTCGCCGTGACACAACCAGGAGTCAATGTGGGCGTGGCCTCGCCGACGATCAAAAAGTAGACACAACCAGGAGTCAAAATGGCCTGATAACGTTGGTTGACACATCCAGCACTCAGTTTTCGAAGAGTCATGGTTGTGTCCACTAAATTTGAATGCGGGATGTGTCTACCAATTGATACCGGCTGGGTCCTGGATGTGTCAACCAACTTTGAGTGCTGGATGTGTCTACTAAATCAGCCCACGATGAGCACTGGATGTGTCCACTAATTTTGAGTGCTGGATGTGTCCACTAAGTTGGTCCAACGGGACTGCTTGTTGTGTTCACACCGGTCAACTAATCAATGATAACCATTCACATGTCCAACTTCCCGTCAGCGGTTTCATTTGTTATTTCTTCAAGTCCCCCCCCCCCCGCTCTCAACCACATTCATTCCTCGTAAGAGCAGTTCATTAGCCATGGGCATACTAGCAGCGACGGCGATTCGGTCGCCATGCGATTTAACTTGCAAACATCACAAAAGCTGCCGTGGTCATTCCAATCGCTTTAATTTGCAAAAGCCATCCAAGAACGCGCGGCCGATTTTGACCAAATCTCACGAGGAATCACTTGGCGACCAAATCGCTAGCCAGTTGCGCCCTGGGCTTACTTCATGTTGTGAGTGAGTCGTCAGCGATCTTCTTCACTTCTTATGCAATCGTGTCGCTACGTCTAGACGAAGCGACACGACGTAATCGCTCACTTTCACAATTATTTTTGCTGGGGATTCCCAGAATTTCTGTTTCCTCGTATAGATTTCTGACTCTAAAAAGCTCCGAGCACTGTCCTTGTTCACAACGTGAGCAAGTCTTCGCTTACGAGAAGTAGTAACCTCCTGATTTGTTCGCGATTTTCATTAGTTTGGAAAGTTTCAATCCTCTTTTTTCTCTCACCATTCCGTGTTATGAGCACTTTGCAAAAATACCGACAAATTACAAAACAAGCGTTCCCATTAGCGAAAATACAGCATTGAAACCAGTTTGAAATCACAAGATACTCTTCCAAAACTAATAGGAAGGGAGAAATAACGAAGGAAACTTTTTGTTAAGGATTACCACCACTAGGTTAGATGAAGAAAACAAGTGTGAATGGGGCTCAGAATTCAAGTTTCAGTGGGTTTAAAACAACGAATGTTTCAATGAGGTCGCCACTCATAACAATGCCCAAGCACGCGACCGAGTCGCGGCGACTGGATTGCTCGTGCAAAAGTCAGTCACGGCGACCAAATCGCGTCGCTCGAAGTGTGCTCAAGGCTATACTAGCTACGTTTGACGTGCGCGCGTCTATATGATGAAGGATGGGACTAGTCGCATAGCTGACGCAACTCAGTCGCACGCGTTCACAATATCGCGGCGAGCGCGCTTTCGTTTCATTGAGTGGGCGTCGATGGCGGCGACCCGTCTGCTGCCTCGAAAAGGACGCGGCGTAGCCGCGCCGCTCGAGCAGGAATTTTTTTTCGGAACAACAAATCATGAGGTTTTCTCGATAGTCAGTTAGTTTTCTTATTAGTTATCATCGAATGTGATGAACAACTGTCAAGGAAAGCCAGATTCGCCACCGCGACTACTATTCTATCGTGAGCGGCGCGGTCGCGCCTCGTGCTTTTCGAGGCCGCAGACGGGTCACCGCCATCGACGCCCACTGTACATGTCACGTTGACCAGTCTCCATGATGAATCTTCCGCAAATGAGTGCGTGCGTCCGACTAGTATAAATTACCCTATACTCTTACGGTCGCACCCCTCAGGGAACTTTTTTGCGGAAGTATGACCCTTTCGCTTGACTGTGCTTGCGAATTCTACTGATCAGTGGTTCTCAGATGATTTCTGTTACTTTCTATCTTGTTTCTGATGTTTACACTGGTGTTTCGTGGTTACTTTAGCTCACTTGCCTTTTTTTTTTAATGGATTTGCGATCGTATCTACTCCTACACGTCGTGACAAGCATCTAAGCAACCCAACTCTACGAGTATAGGCGCCGTGAGCGACACAAGAAACTTCAAAATAGTCATAAATGGAGTGTGGGGGGAACTAAATGGAGATAGAAATGCAAACGAAGATAACATGAAAACAATATGCTGCAAATGAAGGCGCGGTTACATTCTGCTGGGATATGGCACTAAGAGACGTCTGACGAGTGCAATCCCTTGAAAAAAACCTAAAACTGGCACGAAATAGTTTGACATAGTTGGCTTCGAAACAAATTTTCGAAAAAAAGAGTGAGTTGTCGTGGTGCATTTTTCCCACAAGTTTCACAAAATCTTCAAAAAGCGGTTTACTGCTTAGATGCTTCTTGGAGCGCAAAAAGTGCTTTTCTACAGCGGCAACAACACGACGCAGATCGATTACTTCCCAGTGAGGTATCGAGACCAGATGCTCGTCGCGGAAGCAAAAGTCGTATCCTACGAGGCGGTTTCCTCGCAGCACTGTCCGCCAACCTGCACGATAGAAATCACGCCGCCGAAGCAGAAATAGGATGAGAGATGTGGACCGAGTCGGATTAAATGGTGGTGACCAAAGGAAAAGGAAGATGCCGTCATTTCTCGGATACGTCTTCTGAGGCCAATCGACCAATCGTCGGAAAATAGACAAGCAGGTTCGGCTATGAACGGACGAAGTGAAGTAAACAGTCCGAGAAAAGAAACGTCTCCATCACGTTTTATTTTCGAAATTAAGACCGCCGATAACTGGCGCAAGTATCGCGAAGCGAGAAGGACAGCGAAGAAAGCTGTGGCTATGGCAAAGGCGACCCATTATGGAAAAAGCAACAAGTAGTTGGACACGAGAGATGGCGAACGACTCATCTATCGTCTCGCCAAGTCCTGTAGACGGCAAGCGGAAGATGTGGAAAAGTTTCGCGAAATCAATGATGAGCACGGCAAACTTTTGTTGGACTACAGAAAGGTGAGGGAGCGTTTGTACGAGTACTTCGAGAAGGTCTCAATTGAAGAGTTTACCCACCTTTCCATCCCTCAACTCCCGCCGACGTATGGACTTTTCCACTCGACCACAGTTCAGGAAAAAGAGGCCGCACTGATTCAAATGAAATCTGGTAAAGCCCCGGGTCCGGGCGATGTTGCGGTGGAACCGTGGAAGTCAGAATGCTGGAGTCTCGCTGCATGGCTGACAAAGTTTTCAACTGGGTAGTTCTGGAAAAGAATGGCAACGAAGCACGACGATTCCGATTTGAAAAGGCAAAGGCAGCCCCGCTGACTGCTTGAATCGCCGACCGGTCTGACTCCTGTCTTACGGTTTCTGAACATGTACTCGACCGTCGTATTCAGGACATCGTCAATTTCTCCACCAATCAGTGTGGATTTGTAGCGAGGTGTGGCACGACGGACGCCATCCATGCTACACGTCTTCTAATCGAAAAACATCGTGAGAAGCAGAAGGCACTCCACATCGCTTTTCTTAATTTGGAAAAGGCTTTTGATCGTGTCCCGACCCAAAGAGCTTGTCGAATGGGTGAGAATTCTCTACGCCTACCCGAGGAGCCAGATTCAAGCACTAGCCGGCACATCGGCGGAATTCCCTGTTGCCGTTGGCATTCACCAGGGCTCAGCTCTTTCTCTCCTCCTCATCATTTTCGTCATGGATGCTGTTACTCAAGATCTGCAGGATCCCGCTACTTGGAAGCTTCCGTACGCGGACGACCTTATGATTGCGTCCTCAGACCAATGTGAGCTGGAGAAGCTAACAAAAGCCTGGAGCGACCGACTCGCTCAGTTTGGCTTTTGTGTCTATGTCACGAAGACTAAATACTTGACGAATCTATCAACGTAAACCGAGTAGGCACGATAAGCGTAGGGGGCACTGACTTTTCAAGATATGGAGCCTTCAAGTACCTTGCATCAGCCATCTCGTTCGACGGTTGCCTTTCTCATGATGTCACTGCACGCATTTATGCAACATGGTTGAAATGGCGCTCTTTGACAGGCGTATTGTACGATAAGAACATTATGGATAGACCAAAGCCAAAGATTCACCGATTTGTCGTCCGACCCGTCGCTCTATATGCGAGCTAGTGCTGGCCTGCAGCAAAAGAAATCGAGCGTCGTCTAGGCGTTCATGGAAATGAAGATGTTGGCTAGATGGCCAGAGTTACTCGCTATGACCACATCTGCAACGTGGACACATCCAGTAGTCTTGGTAGACACTACCAGGGTTCTGCTTGCACATGTAGTAGATACATCCATGACACAAAGGGGAGTCTACCATGATACATAGTGGACACATCCAGTACTCATGGTGGACACAACCAGGAGTCAGCTCGCCCATTTGGTGGATACAACCATGACGCAAAGTAGAGTCTACCATGATACATAGTGGACACATCCAGTACTCATGGTGGACACAACCAGGAGTCAGCTCGCCCATTTGGTGAATACAACCATGACACAAAGTGGAGTCTACCATGACAGGAAGTGGACTCATCCCGTAGTCTTGGTGGACACAACCAGGTGTCAGCTCGCCCATTTGGTGAATACAACCATGACACAAAGTGGAGTCTACCGTGACACAAAGTGGAGTCTACCATGACACAATATGGACTTATCCCGTAATCTTGGTGGACCCTACCATTTCAGCCAAAAAGTAGACACTACCAGCACTCAAGGTGGACACATGGTGGACACAAGGTAGACACATGGAGGTGCGTCAATTCGAGCTGGTAGACACATCCGGGAAACAAAGTAGACTCATCTAGAATCGGCGGAAAATAGTTGACACATCTAGCACACCCCGGGATGTGTCTACCATTTCGCACCTGGATGTGTCCACTTTGTGTCCTGGTTGTGTAACTTTCTATTTGTGAGTAGGCCTGGATGCATAATTGAGATTAGCTAAGGTAAACGTGTTAATGACCATGTTGAGGACGGGTGAATTTGTGTGGCATTCACACGTTCACCTTGGGTAATGTCAATGATGCATACAGCCCCAAGATCTAGATTTGGATATGAACAACATAAAGAGCATATAAAAACAATTTTTAGCTCTTTTTGTCCCATGCAAACCATCCAAAAAATCTCTTCATATTCTGTGGCGACTCTAACTTCTCAAGAATTGAATCTGTACGGTTCGCAGACCTTTGTGTCATACATGTGATGAGACATTGGAGTCAATTCAATTGAAACTTAGCAGACTTCATTTCTTTCCTTTTTTTTTCGAGGTCACGCATACAATCAGACGACGAAAGCCTTGAAAGGCTCGTTGTCCAAAGAACTCTAGAACTATAAGTGAAATAAATCGACCCACAAAGCCTGGTGAATAACTGTTACACATTAATTTGAAACGTTGGAAAACATTCGAACTCGATTCTTTGAACTTCTAATGACCTCGATATGAAAAAAAAAATAGGTTGAGATCTTCGAACAGCTGTTGGATACATTTCCCACTGTATAGGCTGTTCTTGAAAAAAAAATATTCAAAAAAAAACGTGGGAAATTTTACTTTAAAAAACATTCACGCATTCAACCACTCCACCGGTGCAGATGCGTTACACCAACGTTCGCACAATAGCTTGAATCGTATTTACATTACTATACAAAAAAGTGGATATTCTACTACGTACTCCTCTAGGATAGAAGCACATTAAGGACGCAAATATAGTCCAGTCTATACATGCACTATAAGAATGCATACATGGAGATGAGAAATGAAGTTCCTGAAATGTTTTCCTTACCTTGAACAGTGTCATCCTCCTGTGAGATGGATTCGGAAATCAGCTCCAAACAACGAAGTGCACAACCACAAATGACCCCTCGGAACCTGCAAGCGTAGGGTGACTGTTCATCTCAGCGAAACTGTGCTGCAAAACCAGTGAAGAAATCATTTTGTTAATAGCAGATGAAATGAGTTTCTCATTTTCAACAAAATGTTGTTTGGAAACAAAATCGTTAATTCAGATCACACAAGCATCACTAGGAAGATTTGTCGCAGCACAAAAATGAGTTGGCAAAGTCTCCAATGAGCGGACTCGGTGGAACACCACTGAACCATCGTTCAACGAAATCTCTTTTTTCATTCAATAAAAACCATCTAACCATGTGCTTCACATGACGTCGTCTTGCACAAAAGGCATCTCTACGACAGTGATGAAACCCAGTCCTTATACTCAAACCAGTTCCACTAAAAGGAATCACCTCAACACGAAAAGAAATGAACACCAACCTGTGTATCTTTAATTACTCGTTCCCAACGCATTTATTACTCGTTGCTACCGTATTTGCCAAATTGATTCTCCATGTATCCACTAAGAACAAAAGAATGCGTATTTGCTACAACTGAATCAAAGCAGCGGTTCTCGCAGTGACATAGAGTTTGCGGGTCACTGCAGGGGGGGGGGGGGGGGGGAGGGGGG
>JARK01001344.1:201117-230801 GCA_000688135.1 Ancylostoma ceylanicum
GGGGGGGGGGGGGGAGGGGAAGGTGGGCAACTTGCTGCGAGCGATTGAAGAAGACCAAGACAGTCAGCACCCTTCAGTAAAAATGACTGTTGCGCTAACACTGCCTCACGACGCAAGCACGAACGGTGCAGCCGGAAACAAACGCATGTGTACGCAGCCGGAAGCATATGTATTTTACGTATGTAATTGTTACGCAGTTAAATTTACATCGCATTCGTTTGAGCTGGAGCTACAGTCTTTCCAAAAAATACTCGCCTACTGCTAGACTGCGCGTCGACTGAGCCACGTCGCAGGCACGTATGATAATGCATAGGAGGCGCGGTGCGGCTTAGCAGACGGGCGGAGGATGCCGGAGGCAAGTATTTTTCGGAACGACTGTAAATATGAAAGAGGGTTAATGCGTACATACTACGAGCTGCAGGGGTCAATCGAGAATAAAAATGATGATATCAATGAAATGTGGGATGCCCAGACAATGAGTGCAACTTTGCATATGCTATAGTGTTATAAGTACTGCATGCTACTATCTCCGATCACTGGCATCTGTACAGTCCTTCTCAAAAAGATAGACGGATTGCGCGTGCGGTTTCTTAGTGTTGCGACTGCACCATCGCGGTGGGACCTACTCAATCCTCTCACTTAAAGCATGCTCTCTCTGTATCCCTCGTTCAGGTCCCGCCGCGATGATGCGAAAGTGCAATCCGTCTTTTTGAGAAGGACTATACATACAGTTGGCGCTGTATTCCACATGGAGTGTAGCACACTGCATCGCCGTGGCCGGTTGCCGCTTGTCGCCAACATCGGCACCGATGCAGATGTCGGTTGTCAAAGTCACAATCGATAGGCACGATTGTCACAGTTGCCAACATTGGCGACGGTGGGTCGCCAAAGTTAGCGATCACCCTTCGCCAACTTCGGCGACCGCCGCGCCGCTATAAGCGATGTGCACCGGTGTAACAGTCGCCAGCGGTGGCGCCTCAGGGCGTCACACTCCACGTGGACTACAACGCCGGTGTACGGTGCGCCGATATAATCCACGAGGAGTGTCACAGCCTGCTTCTGCGTCGTCGGCGACTGTAGCAACAGTATTTATCGACTGTGCTGGGGCATCACCGCACCGTCAATGTTTGCAATCCGCCGTCGCCAATGCTGGCGACTCGTTGGGGACTGACTATTGTCGGCTTTGCCGCCGCCAGTCGCGTAGGTCGCCGCTACCAGCAACCGCAACGCAGGGTGCTACCAGTCTTAGGCACAACAAATGTACCATTTTTAATTGATGAACATCTATTTAAGCACCGGTTTTACGTCGCAACCTGATCCCTTCAATGTATCCCCATTCTCGCGTGTTGTTCGCTACAGTGCCCCTAATCCCACTGCACCTTACCACGTGTTCAGCGGAATTTATCCTGAATGTGTGCGTTCCGAGCGCATGCGTTCATTTGATAACCGATTTGCATATTCGCGTTCCAAACAAGCTCACGCTGTCCCAGTGTTCTTGCGCGCGTGTTGACGTGCGTGAACGCTAGATGGATATCGCTTCTAACATCACCAGTTCGCAAATCGCCGATTCACAAGATTGCTTCCCAGGGTAACCTTAAAAGCGCAAAGACGCAAGCAAGCACGTCCCGGAACTCTGTGAGCAGCCTCAGGGGCGGGTTAGACGCACACGCGCTTTCATGGCGGTTGCGTGCTCTTCCCACTCACAGTGAGCATGCCGCGCTGGGCCGGTCTTTATGGAAGATCCTCGACAAAAAGAAGCATCTCTCGCGACTAACGCCCACGTCTAGTAAACATTCCCTAGAACTTTTAAACATTCCTCAGACTGTAGCATACTTCACAACGACGCTGTTGTCGTGACCATTGAACCTCAATCACTTGAGTATAACTGCGCATACACACCAATACAGCATTCGTAGGAATTTGTGTGATGAGATACGAGAAAGTACAGAACATACAACGCCTATGGCTTTTGTGAAGAGGAATGAAAATGATCAAAGCAAAATGTTAGAGTTCTCACGTCTTATCACACAATTTACGTTGGATAACGTGTTGGCATAGAGTTAGTACACGCAAAATGTTGGTGGTGATAATTGCAGCCACAGCGCTGCTTTAAAGTACATTTACTGTAGGACTAACATTTTGTTTTGAGTAGCGATGATGTACTGGACAAGACATATGGTACGAATATTATCTCATCACAGAATCTGCACTTTATTCCATTGCCAGAGCAGTCCTAATCAACGGTTCAGGATGAATTGTCACCACAACAGCGCCGCTATGAGGTATGCCAGATGCATCATATAGTCACTAATACATATCTGATACTTCGACAAGTCCCTAACCTGATAAAAATTTCAAATATTTAGAGCTTTCTAGAAATTAGCAACAGTTCAACAGCTGCCGCCGACCCTAACTAGCCCTACAATGCATCACTAATACAATGGAACAAATCCATATTCAAAGAGAATCTGGGATTTGCAGTACACATTTTTCCCTACACCAGAAAGCTGAAATGACAATTTGACTGTACCACACGATGGAAATGTTAAACACAATAGGATGACGAATTCTACATTTTATTGTGAAGTGAACGCTACAGCTAATATGTTATCGAGCGCTTGCAGATTGTACCGCATATGTAATACTACACATTTCTTAACAATAAAACATTTATTGAGAATGGTAGTAATATGCTCTGAGTTTACAACAAACCTGTTATTTCCCGCGCCTCTGCTGAAGAAGGTATTGTGGTGAAATCGAAATCCTCGAGTTTAGATGTAACTCTTCCGACGGACGCGACAAATCCACTGCATTAGATGACAAAGCAAAACTCAGTCTTTACAGCATGTGTGTTTGACAGAAACGAATGCATCATTTGATGGAGTGTTTACAATGAAAAAGTACTTTGAAAGGTATGGCACTTTCTGAGCTGCAAGTTCAGCCTACCGTGAACCCCTTTTAAACTTTCGTACAGCAGTGAGTTTCTGGACAATCGCTCACCGCTGCGACGAACTCAACAGGCAGTGAAGACGATGCAGTACCTCGAGCCTGTAAAAATCAAATGAAACACAAAATAGCAGTGATAGCACGAGCCGCACATGTGACGCGTGCGCCGAGGGCAGCGGACAACTCGTACGAAATGTGGCGCGGTTTCTGCGCTTTGAAATTGCAGGGGAAACCGAGTTTACCTGATAAGGAGAACAACTAGCGGTATTTAGTGCGTCCTTCTGATGCAGCAAAGCGAACAATACCGTAAAACATCGTAGGACAACATACTGCTGTGGTGGCAGCCTCATAATGATGGCGGCTTCGATTTTGACAAGTCCTGACGCGTCCCACGTGAATTTTATCGTGTCATAACGGGTCTTTCCCCTCTTATTTTGATGTCGAGTGGCAATACATTTACAATTGCTCCAAAAGGTCTTTGCGTCACGTAGCACCGCCCGTCTGCTGATCCGCGCCACGACACAGGTGCATTAGAAAATTAGAAAGTCCCCTTTGACCTGGCGAAAACTGCGAAGCCACCTCTATAAATAAACAAGTTGAAACAAGGGTACTATCGATTTTATCGATGTTTTTTTCTCCAAATTTAACTCATCTCTCAGGTCTCAAGTCATCTCCGAGAAATTGCGGAGGTGTTCTTGGAGGTGCTGATAACGAATATATGACACAAAAAGAGAAGCATATGTTGCTCGAGAAACATGGCAAACCTTCACAGACATTCAAACCGTGCGAGCACTTCAGAATTAGGGCTGACCGTGAGAGCACTGCACCTAAATTACAAACTCAATCTTATTCGTTTTCTCCTGTGATGTTCTCGGGGCCTGTCGGACTGTCTAGGGGTGTGTTTGTGGTCCTTTCGTACACTTCTTTATCGGTCTTCGGATCCGGCGCTCGCTTCCGCCCTCGCGTCCTCCTCGCTCGTACTACCGACTCGACTGAACTGAACTGGGCCCTGAGCGCTGCCGGCGCTCCTTATATAGCGAGGGGGCGGGGCCTAAGATGACGGTCCTGAGGCGGAGCGAGCGCACGGCAAAGCACATAAATACAATGCATAGGTAACATACAACAAAACCAATGAGCGGGGAAAAGAATACATATACAAACACACAGATTATCCATACGAATCATGCCCAGGCATCACACTCCAGATTTGTCCCTGTGGAGCGGTCCCGAACAAATGAAGTGCCTCGTTTGGATCTGCGGCCTTACCAACCCAGAAAACGCCGATACGCTGGAGCAGACGACATATTGCTAAGTCATAAGGACTGGATCGCTCCCGAAGTTGCTGCCACCCCTTGTTTCATTGAAGTCCGCCAACAACGATGATATCAATGTTCGTGAACACTTTAACTGCAACTTCAACATCGATGTACACGAATGAAGAGGAAACTGCCATGTAGCAGACATCACGTCTCTGCTAGGTCTCGATTGGATTGCTCGAAACGAGCCACTCTTCCGACGCCTCACAGAAGGAACCATCTGCAACGCATCCGCTTCCACGCTCAACGCCCTACGTGCATCGCTGACCAGGCAACTACAGAAGCACTTTCCCGCAGTGTTCGCATCAGGCCTGGGAAGCTGCGCCAAATCGAAGGCACATCTCACACTCAAGCGGGAAGAAAAGCCTGTGTTCCGGCAGGCCCGCCCTGCCCCCTATGCTGCTCTACCTCGCATCTCACAGGAGATCGACCGACTGGTGGCTGCTGAACTACTTTCGCCCATCGACCACTGTAGTTTTGCCGCACCTATCGCCGTCGTTCAAAAGAAAAATGGATCAATCCGACTCTGCGCAGACCACTCTACTGGACTGAACGACGCACTCGAGCAACACCAGCACCCAATTTCAACGCCTGACGACATCTTTGCCAAGCTGAATGAAGGACATTACTTCTCCCAGCTTGACCTCGCCGAAGCGTATCTCCAGTTGGAAATGGATGAAGACTCCAGGCCGCTGCTGACGATAAATACACACCGAAGACTCTATTGTCTCAATAGCCTACCCTTTAGATTGAAACCGCTCCCGGCATCTTCCAGCAGTAAGTACATCGACACCCTCATTGCTGGACTGGATGGAACTGCTGCATACCTTGGTGACACCGTCGTCACTGGCAGAACCCTCGACGAATACAACGCACGTCTCAGCGCTGTATTCCAGAGAATCAACCACTACGGACTCCGTGTCCGTCTGGAGAAATGAACCTTCCTGCAGACTCACAGCTGAAGGACGCCTCCTCGTACTCGAAGCAATACACAAGATGACACATCCAAAGGATGTCAGCCAGCTACGCGCCTTCCTCGGTCTTGACTTCTATGGAACTTTCCTCAAGGATCTGCGCAACTTCTGCGCTCCGTTGGACGCTCCCACCAAGAAAGATGTTGTCTACACGTGGACACCGTGTTAAGTGATGTCGTTCAAGGTATTGATTGAAGTAAAATGAATTAGATTAGTAAATGGAATTCAATTGTTCTACTTACTGTCTGTTTTGTTTGTTTGTTTGGTTAACACCAGAGTATCGCTGAAAGAGTGGACGAGGGTGATTTCTGGAAAGGGGTTCGACGATAGGGCGTCGCACTTGGGTAGGGCACGGTAACCGTCCCGTCAATAGGTCAAAAGTGCGCGCGGGAGTTCGGGCGGGAGTTTTGAAATGACGATAGCGACCACCCTTGAGCAGAAGTTAGTTTTCGCTGGTGTCCTCGCCTTGGCCGGTGTTTTCCTGGCCTACCTTCTGTATTCCGTCTGGTATTCTAATAAATATTTACGCCGGATCTAGCGTGCCCATTTGAAAGGGGTCGTGCCCACATTACATTCCTTGGGTCATAAAAGAAACAAAGGAAACCTGACTTGTAGGCCGAGCCGGTGACTTAAGTTGCATCGAAAAAAAAGGGGGCACACGCTACGATGATGAGAATGGAGCACCGGAAAGCCGTGTTTATCGTCCCTCATAATCTGAAGACTCTGAAAAGAGTAAATGGGTGGAAGGACACAATCGTTTTCTACTACCGCATGTTCAAAGAGATCCATCTACGCCGACCGAATTGTTCGATGAAAACTTGGGCATCGTTATCATAGTCCTACCGTCGGTGGAACCTCGCGCTAGCCCGTGGCTATCACTAATTCATGCCGTCAACATTTAGTTAACGTATGGGTGCCAGGTATGCCTCATAGCAGAACCAACGACACAATGAGTCGAGCTTGCTCCGTGCATCTGAGCAGGCAAGGAAGCATGTGAATGGTTTCCTCGATGGCCATGTGAAGTATATGATGCAGATTGTCGATAAGCTATCTGTGATGGCCGGAGCAGTGGACACTGCTTCCCATTGTTTTGCGGTGGCAATCGCCGAAGATGAGCACACGCCCATTCCGGAGAGACAAGCAAGGCTGTTCTATGAAATGACCAGGAGACAGCTTCAACCATGGGCTAGCTTGGAGTGCATACCGGAGATGCCGCCTCGGAAGCACACCGCGGTGCGGCACCAGGAACCCGTCGGACACGGACGAGAGTACGCAGCAATAAAGGAAGGTCGTGTCCAGAAGCGAGCAGAACGACACAAGCAGCAGCGGAAGAGACGAAGCCAGATGCGAGCAGCCGCCAAAGAACTAAGCCAGCTAAATGTCACCGACAGGAAAGAAGACTGAGACCGAGTGGAACGGTCTCCCCGAAGGGAAGGCATGTTAAGTGATATCGTTTAAGATATTGATTGAAGTAAAATGAATTAGATTAGTAAATTGAATTAAATTGTTTTACTTACTGTCTGTTTTGCTTGTTTGTTTGGTTAGTATCGCTGAAAGAGTGGACGAGGATGATTTCTGGAAAGGGGTTCGACGATAGGGCGTCGTACCTGGCAGGGCACGGTAACCGTCCCGTCGATAGGTCAAAAGTGAGCGCGGGAGTCCGGGCGGGAGTTTCGAAATCACGATAGCGACCACCCTTGAGCAGAAGTTAGTCTTCGCTGGTGTCCTTGCCTTGGCCGGTGTTTTCCCCGGCTTACCTTCTGTCTTCCGTTTGGTATTCTGATAAATATTTACTCCGGGTCTAGCGTGTCCGTTTGAAAGGGGTCGTGCCCACAATACATTCCTTGGGTCATGAAAGAATGTTGTGGCTGATGGCGTGATGCCAGGAGGCGGACTCTGTTATCGGCAGGCAGGAGACTGATGATCTCCCTAGGTGGCGTGGAGATCTCCCGTCCGGATAGATCGCAAGGAAGTGCGACGTCGTTTGGGGCTTTAGGTGTTCCGAGTGAAGTCAGCCGGAGAGCCACAACCGCCCCCGTCTCTTCTATTCCTTACTAATAAATCTAATATTCCAACTGGTGTGCTACAGAAGTAGTATCGAGTAAGGAATACCCTCGAAAGCAAGAGAGGGTTGTAAGAGAGTCGCAGGAGAGACTCTAGACAGACAGAGAGATTGTGTTCACGGAGACAGGCGGGGACACAACAAAGAAACAAAGAAAATTGACTACCGGAGTGCCAATCTTCCTTCGATTGCATTAAGGCAACACTCAGGTTGGATCTGCTCCTAACGCACTTCAATCCCGATCTGCCAATCATCGTCGCGACAGACGTCTCTAACCATGGGATTGAAGCAGTCCTATCACACCGCTTCCCTAACGGATCCGAATAGGCCATATACTATTCGAGCCGTGCTCTCACTCTTACTCAGCAGAAGTACATTCAGATCGAGAAGGAAGCCCTTGCTCTCATCTTCGCCGTGCAGAAGTTCTACCGCTTTGTCCACGGGCGCCACTTCACGCTAAAGACGGACCATAAGCCACCTCTTGCCATCTTCGGAAGCAAGAAAGGAGAACCCGTCTACAGTGCCAACCGTCTTCAACGATCGGCCACGACGCTGCTCAAATTCAACTCCACTGTTGAGTACGTCAACACAAAGAATTTCGGACAAACAGACGCGCTTTCCCGTCTCATCGCAGCACAGCCGTCAGAGTCAGACGATTATGTGATCGTCGCCGTTGACGTCGATGTCGACCGCAACTCTCCGCTCTGGCACTACTACTACTATTCTCGTGATAAACTCACAACCACAAACGACTGCCTACTGACAGCCAATCGCATCGTGATCCCGAAGTCGCTTCATTGCCGTGTGCTCGCCTCGCTTCACAAGGCTCATCAAGGACAAACAAGAATGAAGATGCCAGCTCGCAGCTACGTCTTTCAATGGCCGTCACTGGATGCGGACATTGAAAGCATCGTCAAGAATTGCACCACATGTACTATGCTCGCCAAGAACTCAGTCAAGGCCGAACTTTACTCGCGGCCAAAACCGACTGCCCCATGGACGCGAGAACATGCCACCTGACGGAAAGTACTACCTCGTCATCGTAAACGAATTCTCGAAATGGCCCGAAATAGCCTAGACGAACTGCATCTCCACGTCTGCAACAATCGCCGTTATGGAGAAAATCTTCGCATATTTCGCGGACGCTCGTCACCGACAACGGAACACAATTCACATCGGCTCCATTCCAGAGATTCTGCCGTTCCCGTGGAATCACATACGTCCGCTCACCGCCGTTCCATCCGCAAAGTAATGGACAAGCCGAGCGCTTTGTGAACACCTTCAAGCGAGGACTTGCTAAATTGGAGGGGGAGGAACCGACAGTCGACGCTCTGCAGACGTTCTTGATGGTTTACCGTTCAACTCCATGCACATCTGAACCAAACCACTTGTCGCCTGCCGAAAACTTCCTGTGATGCAAACTTCGCACCGTGCTCGATTTGGTGAATCCGTGTCCAGAAGATCACGTTGGACCACGTGACGTCAAAATGGAAGGACTTCACAACCGCCGCCATGGAACCCGCCGCCGCCGCTTCGAAGTGAACGATGCTGCATATGTCAAGGATTACCGCTGACAGAAATCCACCTGTGCGCCTGGCTTCGTCGTACGCTGCACCGGAAACGCTACGTACACCGTTCGCTATGGAGATCTGCCACGGAGCCGCCACATCAACCAACTGCGGCCACGAAGCAGCACTTCTACAGAAGCACTAAGAACAGTCAACCAACTCCTGGACGTGTGCGACCTGCCACTCTTCGAAAAATGTGAACGTGCAAGGCTACGTCTACCACGATATGACACGTGAGGGGACGAGCACAGCACATGAGGGGTGGAACGGCAGCACGAGGGGGGACGAACAGAGCACGCGAGGGGCGGATTGGCAGCGCGTGAGAGAACGAACAAGGCAGGTGAGGGACGAGCAAAGCACGTGAGGGGACGAACAGAGCACGTGAGAGGTGGAACGGGGGCTTCGATCCCATATGTAACTGGGGTGGAACCTCCGTTTGTGCTGGGGTCGAACCTCACGAGTCCCTGTGTGTCTGTGTGTGACGAAATTCGATCATGCATTTTCGAGGCAACAGTAGGGCGGTTACACCACTCAGTGTAGCAGGGAGGAGATGAAGGAGAACAATGGATTCGCAACGGGTCCAACAATGCGGGGCTTACTTCGGCGCCCAACAATGGTCAGACGCTCGGAGACGGGTCCGATACTGTGATAAGGATGCTCAGGCGCCCAAAAGTGTTGCAACGCCTGGAGTCAAGTCGCCGACAGTGATTAGGGTGCGCTGGCGCCCAGAAGTGGGGGAGTCGGATCCATCGCTGTGATAAGGGTGCGCCGGCGCCTAAAGTGGGGGGAGACGGTCCACGACTGTGATGAGGGTGCGCCGGCGCCCAGAAGTAGGACGTCGGGTCCCCGACTGTGCTAAGGGTGCGCCGGCGCCCAGAAGTTGGAGAGTCGGGTCCACGACTACGATAAGGGTGCGCCCCCACGAATCACACATCATCTCTTACGTTCCTTTTGTGCTGTTCTTTATCGGGCTCTTTTTCTACAGACCGGTATTCTTATAGGTATGATTTCTTCTCACGAATGTTGCTTGTTGTTCCTTTGTTTGCGTAATTGTTGCCTACCAGTGTGAGGACTACAGAGAACGTCAATCACGATTGCCACTCCCGCGGAACGGCGCGTCGCAACATCAACGTGGCGCAGGCGAGGAGATGGAGGTTGGGCGTTGCCTCGCCCGCGCCGCGTGGATGTTGCGGCGCGCCCAGACCACGGGAGTAGCAATTGTGATTGACGTTTTCTGTAAGGACCTTAAAAATCGGTGGACACCAGTTCTGCGGGAAAGGTGTGCGCTTCGCGGTCGCCCTCCAATCGGCAGTCCGAGATTCTATGGAAAAACGGGTGATCTACGATATCGACCGATTTCGCGAATGGTTTCCAGGATTTTCCTTGCATTCACTGTGAAGTATGCGAGCGAAGCGAGCATCAACAGAAGTCTGGAAGTCCGGCGTTAGCCAAACGTCCAGAGTGGTCTGTCTAATAATCTCTGACATGGGCAGTTCATTCTGATCCCTTTTGAACTGGCGAAGTCTGGGGATACTCTCAGCAGCAGCTATCATAGATTGAACAAGTATTTTCGAGTTAGAAAACTGTGCAACATCCTCAACATGCGTTCAAAGCTTTGCAGAAAAACATGTCGCCCGAAACACTGTCTGAGTACAAGCAGAAGAAGAAGGAGGCGAAGCGTGAGGTAGCCAGAGCGAAAAGTGCAGCCATGGACGAACTCTATAAGAAGCTAGACAGCCCACAGATTGACAAGCACGTGTTTCTGTTCGCGAGGTCTCGCTACAAGGCGTCCTTGGACTTGAGTGAAGTAAAAGCTGTGAAGGATGAGGAAGGAAACGTGCTGAGGGACCCGGTGGCGGTGAAGCAGCGATGGAGAACGTACTTTTTGCAACTTCTAAACGAAGAGTTCCCGAGAAAAGAAAGGGTTGTCCCACCACCAACAGCCGGATCAGTGCAACCATGGGCCATCGACGAAGTGAGGAAGGTGGTGAAGAAGATGAAAGTAGGAAAGGCTACAGGCCCAGATGGTGTCCCGGTGGAGGTGTGGAAGTCACTCGGTAAACCAGGCTTGCAGTGGTTGACAGAGTTCTTGAACAACATTGCACGGTCGGCAAGAATCCCTAAGGCGTGGGGAGACAGCATTATAGTCCCGGTTTTCAAAAGTAAAAGTGATGTGATGGACTGTGCGAACTACAGAGGAATCAAGCTCATCGCGCACACCATGAAGATCTATGAGGCCTTGTGGACATGCGATTAAGAGATGTGGTGGAGATCGCATCAGACCAATTTGGTTTTGTTCCAGAGAGATCGACAACTGCTGCCATTTTCATTGCCCGGCAAGTGACATAGTAGTATTAATAGGGGTAGTATAGTAACCAATCTAATAGAACTAAATTTAGTAACACATAAACCTAATCTTGATTGATCTAATTGAGTTAATATGCATTTGGGTTTTTTATCAGTTTTGTTTAGCATTGTTGCCTTTGAGCGCATGGGCGATCACTTCGCTCATGCTTTTGTCTTTGATCTCCGGGATTTCCCGGCAGTGGCGACCCTAAAAGGCCGCACAGGGAGCCTCGCATAGTCATTGTATTCTGGTACTGGTGCCTGTATCGTGCAGGATTCTCTTATTTTTTCCTGATAAAACTATTTTCTAATCCTCTCTGCTGCACCCAAAGCCGTGCCGACGGCTAGTATTTTGTTTCTTTTCCTCTTATCCGAACGAAGTGCACCGACCCAGACGGTCACTGATTATGGAACAGTACCGCGAAAAGAACAAGCCAAGTCATATCGCATTTTTAGATCTGGAGAAGGCATATGACAAACTACCTAGAACAGTACTTCGAGAAGTGATGAGAGATCGTGGCAAACCAGAATACATGGTGAAGATGATCCAGGACATGTATGAACGAGAAACAGCAAGGGTACGCACTGTGTACGGACCGACACGACACGATAGCAGTCGGCGTACACCATGTTTGGGCAAATGAAGACTTTGGGTATAAAACCCTCGAAGAAGATCCACTCAGCGGATTGGCGGATGACAACAACAGGGTTTTTAGGCCCTGAACTAGGAATATAAGAGACGGTGGTTCAGCTTTTATTGTAGGTAGCGACGATATTAGCGACTGCTCTTTATGAGCTTCTAGAGGCGAGTGTGCAGCCTCGATGGCTACAGCATCATTCTGCCTAGTAAGTGGTATCTCTAGCATGAGACAGGTCAACCCCGCCCTCTCACCAGGAGGTACAGTATCAACGGTGAATAAAGATACTACAAGGATCATCGATCTGTCGACGATACTNCGGTTCCACCGCTGCTCTCAGTGCTTGATCGTCCAGCGACATCCTTCGACCACGACCGGGTTATCTTCGAGATCCGGAAGAGAATTTTGGGAACCAGCACCTCACTGTCCTTTCGGAAGGAGAGTCCGTGCCAAAAACAAGTGCCATATTACGGGCTGCTTCCGCTGCAGAGTGGCTGAGTTTGAACTCATACAACATGATCACTCGAAAATCGCGTCGGCTCACCATTTTTCGCGGCCCTATAAAAAGTCCAGGGAAGAGCTAGCGAGATTATTGAAGAAGCATCTGAAAGAGCAGAACAAAGCCTACCAGGAGCTAGCACAAGTTGGCTTGAAGTTGTTGAATTTGGCAAGAAAAAATTTTTTTTCAAGCATACCGTGAAACAGCAATTATTTTCGCAACAACCTAATACCTTTCCTCAACGAACAATGTGCAAAGGATGTCAACCAAATCGTGAAATCGTCAGGCCTTCCGATAAAATTGATATTCCGACCACCACCGAACTTGAGAAGCTTGCTTGTATCATCCCGGATCTCCGAAGAAAAATGTGGGCGGAGTGGTTGCACATATTGCATGGAACGAAAAATATGTCGACTACAGGGAACAATTTAAATGGTAAAGGGGTTTTTCCAGTTTTTAGCGAGTTGCGGCGCGGCGCGGAGCGAGAAACCACTCGCTGCGAGCTGAATTCTCGCATTTCAACTCGCGCTAGAGTTGCGGCAAACGTCGCAGGTTGCCGCAATTAAAGGACTGGAAATGTAGTATTGAAATGCAGCAAATTGTTAGTAAAACCTAAGTAAAACAGCTAAATAACTGTCACGAGAGGTGAGCACAAGTTTTATGAGAGAAACCACTTAGAAAAAACAAACATCAAACAAGAAAAACGTTCAAAATGCATGCATCTGCGAAGAAAAACTGATTTGCCGCGTTGCCGCAGCGGCAAAGAATGCCCCAAAGCATTCCTTGCCGCAGCCCGCAGTGCAAGCTCGCAAAATGACGCTCCGCGGGAAAAAGTGTATAAGGACCCCCTTGCGGCATTTGACGCAGCGAGCTCGCGCCAGCTCGCACTGCGTTGCCGCGCCCTATGCTTAAGCATAGGCTGCGGCGCGGCGCGTCAAAACTGTAAAAACCCCTTAACAAGTACTGGGTGCGGTCAAAAATATACTGGAGAGACTGGAAGACCTCTCCATAAGCGCCTCGATGAACATTTAAGAGCAATGCGAAATCCTTCTTCCTATCCGAACAACAGCTTTTCGCATCACCGTACCCTGCAAAACACACGAGAAGATCCGCCTGGAGTTAGAGTTACGGTATTACACCGCTCACTGGAAAGCCCTTTGGAAAGAAAGTTGCTCGAGGCTCTGGCGATAAAGCGCCTCATGCCGGAAATAAACAGCAAGGAAGAGTTGATGGATATACTAAGGCTTATCACATAGAGCGGTCGTGATTGTGACCCTGTCTCTTATGTCGCAATCTCTGTAGTTCTCATTCTTCTACTGACTCACCTGCTGGCCTGTTCGTCATCTGGATAGCATGGCCTGGTTAGTCTAGTTGCTCATCCCTGTCTGACATCGTCGTTATCATGAGTACTAGATGACATGTTGCAATGTATTGTGGGCCTGACGAAGGTGTTTTACACCGAAAGTTCCCCAATAAAGATTGAAAACAGGAGTCCAATATCTACGAAACGAAGAGATCAGTGAATGAATGAAATCTCCTTCTTTCTGTTCACATACACCAGGCTGATTAATTTTCACTGTGATGTAAACAACTGAGGGTCTTTCAAGCAACTAAAAATGGACAAAAACACCTGTCAATCCAGGTAAAAATGAAAATTTGCACACTTTTTAGACATAGCTTTTGACGCTGAACATTGTGATGTAATTAGATTTTTTTGGCAGGGGCTGGTTCTCTTGCACACACATACACACATAAAATGCCAATTAATATTAACTATGACCAGTAGACCCCTATGACGTGAATCACCACAACAGCCAGCGTAACACAAATCATTCCAAGTTACCATTTGCATTAAAATGGTCAAACTCAATTACTCGTAGCCCATAGGACGAACCAAAGGGCGTCACTTTGTGGAGATTAGAGAAGGTCACCGCTGGCAAGTTTGAGGGATTTCCAGGAGTGTTGACACTACAAGGGAGGACAATGGTATGGCTCTCCTGAGTAGCCGCTTTTCAATTCAAACGAAATAAGAATATACAATTCTTCACCCGTATTTCCAGTTCCCGATGTATGTTAGATGATTGCGTCCTTTGACAAGATTTGCTCGATATCTTCTGCATGTGGACAGGTCGGTAATAGCCACAAGATCGCTTAGTTCGCTTTCTTTCCTTAAAAAAGCACAAATATGAAGTAATATAGAAGTTATGCATATGTGTTAACGCTATGTTCCATCCAAGAAAATTCTCTAGAAGAAATTCACTAGAACGCAGCGCAAGGAGGACCCACTCAAAAATGAAAGCGAAAAAAACTATAGGAGTTCTAGGATAAATTGACCGCATCTGAGTCGTCCGCAGATCCCATGGCACATCCTCCGCTCCCCCAGTTAGTTGATTCGGAACTTGATTATCTTGGAAAATAGCTCAGCAGTGCTGTACAGTACTATACTTGCAACCGGATCGAATAATTATTCGGTCATTCGAATAGAATCATTCGAAAATTCGAATATTCGAAATTCGATTTTTTCTAATATATTCGATTCTTCGAATATTCGCAGTCTCCATTATTCGAAATCGTCGCCAGGACATTCGGAATGCTAATCACATGAGATGGTTCGGGGTAGTTTGCTTTGTTTGTTGGCCTAGTTTTGAAGCAAATCAAGGGCCTGTACATGCGTATGAAGAGTGGTCCAACGACGATTTCTTTAGGGGCCAACAGCACGCAACTTGCTCCTCTGCGCAATGATATTGTTCAGCGATTTTATACGACGTGGACGTTTTATATATGGATCCATATGGAATCCGTAAGGATCTGTGGTGAATTCGCGTTCCAGTCTTCTCGCCCTTCCAAAATCGCGAAGGTTCAAGGCGATTTATCATTATTTCAAATATACTGATCGGCGCTTCGACTGCATCGTCGAGCCTACGGGTCATGTTAAAGAGGGAGAAGTTGTAAATCCTTCTACATTCCTACATATTTTGGAATCACCGTCTTGAGTTCTGTTGGATGGTGTCATATGCGGCGCTCCAAGTAGGCGAAATCTAGTCTTCAGGAGCGTTAGAAGGACATGAAGGAGAGACTCTCATCAAAACAAGTGGTACTTCTGAGGAAACCTGGAAGAAATGGTTCTGATCATGTTGCTTTTACTCTTGATTACTCTTTTACTTTTACTGCTTTTACTCTTGATTACTCTCGTTGCTTTTACTCTTGATGCATCGAAGGACCGTACCTACCATCTAGAAAAACATTTTGTAATTTCGTGAGTTTCATTGCGGGTACGCTAGTGCTCTGAAGATATAGTTTTAAAGGCATTAATGGTCTGAAGACGCTGATTCCAAAATACAAATACATCATATAAGAATGCTATGATACGAATGCTCAGACCATTTTTTCCATTTCATTTGCATGGGGTCACTTGAATTTTCTTGTTCCAAATAGATTCATGACGATTACTTTAGAGCTTTTTGCTAGGCTGTCTCGTCCTAGGGCCTACATTCGAATGGTTTATTCGAATAGTTTTTTCGAATGATTTATTCGAATAATTTTCTCGAATGATTATTCGAAATTCGAATATTCGACGAAGTAAATTTTTCAAATATATTCGCTCTTTCAAATATTCGAAATTTTTGGAAAAATGTGCAAGTATACTGTGCCGCCCTCCAACAACGTGAGAAACTAGCACTCTTTCATCTCCGTTTCAGAAGACAGAGAAAGACCGTGACTCATTTGTATGGAAGTCTCCACTGGAGAAAGAGAAGAGGAAGACTTAAAGCTATTACAGGCATCCTAGTCAATAGGTCGAGTTTGGCATGTATCCCTGTTTAGTCACGTGCACCTTATTAAGTGGACCATTTGTCAGTCATAGGAGCTCCCAATATGATTCCAATATGAGCACGTTGTCCTCGGTAGGGTATGCAAAGAACTCATCCAGAGCTACAGTGGGCGCCGTGACCCATCCACGGCCTCGGAAAGCACGCGTCGCGACCGTGCCGCTCATGATGGAATTGTCGCTGCGGTGGCGAATCTGTGTTTTCTCGGTAGTTGTTCATCACATTCGATGTTAACTAGTAAGAAAACTAAAAACTGTCAAAAACAATCCATAATTCGTTGCCCTGGAGGGGATTTCTCCACAAGCGGCGCGGCCGCGCCGCGTGCTTTTCGAGTCCGTGGATGGATCACCGCCATCGACGCCCACTGTATGTATATAGTAGTGAAACGTATGGCAACTAAAAGAGCAGGCAGACCTGCTTAGAAGACCTCCACGTGGCAGGCGAAGTGCGAAATACGCCGGTTGTACGTTACGGTGAGCAAATCCTTTCATATGTAACAGTCGCAAAGCCTTAATCAGTTTTGAAGCAGAATAAATTTAAACGACCGTTTCCTCTTACCTTAATACAACCGATGGTTATATAGATAGACGTGTTCACAGGGAGGAATGTGGTTTTGTTTGATTTCAAGAGCGTTTCAACAGAGGGTTCGAGTGATTCGATAATGAAGTAAGGACGAGGAATCTTTGGGGTTTCGACAATGTCATGATGTTTGCCGCTCGTTTCAGTGACCTGCAAAAGTCCCACAAAGGCTATCACTTTAATGACTGCAATGTTACATAGAATGATGAGCTTACATTGAGATAGTGCAGTTCTGGCAAAGATCCTTGGCCCAGTATATACGGATAGTGCGCCCGATGGCTACGAGTTGTGTATGTTTTAGCGAGCATCTTTAGAATGAGAAATTCGTGTTTGAATATCTGAAACCTTTTACTATATTTATACGTATTTTCTACAATATGATAGTTAGAAAGCAATCACTTTGATATCGCCCTCTGAATCATATCGGCATAAACGGAGAATCCCTTCTCGTCTTTCATTCGCAATTCTCTAAAAGATTCTGTAAAGCGAGCAAGGCGCAAAATCAACACTTTTTCACGTATTTGCTTTATAGTTTATTGCTGATATTGAGTGAATCGATTGATCTACGGAGGAATGCGTAAACAAATGGATGATGGATGCATAACTGATGCAGACTTGAAACAACCTCTCGTATATTCAATTTCCCGACTGTGATGACAGAAGACATGCGATGGACATCGTAATCTGTAGATACGCCTTCTGAACGCCTGAAAAATTGTGGTGATCATTCCTTAAATTGTCTATGGTATAGGTGTGTACAGGGCATTCGTCGTGTAATGGAAGTTGCGTCGCATATACTCGCGCGAGCTGATCCATTCCAACCTTGCCAACAACCTCTTGCAGGTAGCCTTTCAACTAAAGCTTTGAACGGTTGAAATGGATCAGCTCGCGCGCGTATATGCGACGCAACTTGCATTACACGACGAATGCCCTGCACTTTTCGATGACAGTGGCACTCCTCCTGCACTCCCACGTACACATGAACAGTCAAATAGGAAACAAGTCTGATCGTCCCTATAATGCTGACCGTCGGGCTTCGTTGGGACTCCCTCAGCTCGCTGCATACTTGGGTGACATATTTTGCTCCACTAGGCGCTGATGCACAACCATTCAAATTCCGTTTCCTCTTCCCTATATCCACACCAACGCACTCTTCACCCGTGTTGCTGCAGTGCCGTTTGGCTCCTGCTCATTTTTCTTCTGACAGCATATCAATCTCTTGCCCTTTATGTCTATGATTCTATGATCAGTCCAAGTTCAGGGGCGATACACTACATTTCATTCGTCTGACTGTACGTCAAACGAAATAGTCGTCTACCGAGACAAGCGTTCACCCATTGCTTTGCGACACCCGAAGTCTCGTCTAATGTATTTCTAAGCAAAAGGGCTACCGACCTCGCTAAAACTTCAATCCAATCGCGCAACGGTACTTGTCTGACACCCTGAGGCCCGGTAGAAACGGCATAAGCCGTTTGGACAACTTTGCCTGGCTGCCCGTTTTATCATTCTCATTTGTTACGTTAGCACCACAGTAATCCTTCATCCGATCATTGACTGCCGGCTTGCGCGGCTGAATGAGGATCTCCGAAACGAACCCACTTTGAAGCGATCATCTACTTCTCTGACGAGTACGTTGCGGGGACCAATTTTCAAGGTATTTCTCCTCTTCCCACTACTTGGCGCAGTAACAGGAAGAGCGCACCGACGCCTAGGAAGAGGAAAGCAAAGTTGCTCTAGGAGCAGAATCATGAGACGGTAACCACACAACCATAGATGTGATTTCTCATCCTATGAATCAAATCAGGTAACGTTAGCATGTAAGATGCAAAAGTGGGTCTTTCAACCAGGTTCTGCTTCCTTATGCGTTTATGACTCCTAGCTTAAATCCACCCTCCGAGCGCTGGAAGCCGCTTCCTGCTGGAACGCTGCCAAGCGATCTTTGATTCCTCCTTCTTGCATATGAGTGAGACCTACCCTTCTCCATCGCTTATATACCCATGTCAGCCGTCATCATGTACCAGTCTGGCCGTCCGGCTAACGCCGGACTTCCAGACTTCTCTCTGATGTCCGCCGCCGAACCAGCAGGCGGGAGAAGAGGTGTGCCTGACCAGGAAACGGGAGATCAGATGTTTACCTGGCCAGTTTACGGCTGAACCGACGTTTTCTGATGTTGCCTGAACATTTTACGGGTCAACATCGGATCCGGCTCAATTTACGGGTGTTGCCTGATCAGATTCCGGGACTCACGCGTTGCCTGACCAGGTTACGGGACTCGAGTGTTGCCTGACCAGATTACGGGTGATGCCAGATATTTTTTCTGTAGTCGCCCCCTTAATTTCCAACAGTGAGAAGAGATTTCAGGATGAAACTTATGCCAAATGGATGTGTCCTTAACGCTCTCCCATAACACCCAAAATTGCGCCGTTTTTTAATCAAAAAAGATTTTCTCCATATCAGCATGCGAGTCGTAACCTTCGGCATGTACGAAGCACGATGAACGAGCACTTATAGACGGCTAAGAGTGTCAGTCTTCAAAGCGGGAAATGCTGCTTTCTGAAGTGGCTTATGCCCTGACGCGTCGATGCAATGAGTCGTCTACGCGGTACTTGGAGACAGACTTCCATGTGGTGGCGTGCGACCCTGCTTTCTGNCGTTGCCTGACCAGGTTACGGGACTCGAGTGTTGCCTGACCAGATTACGGGTGATGCCAGATATTTTTTCTGTAGTCGCCCCCTTAATTTCCAACAGTGAGAAGAGATTTCAGGATGAAACTTATGCCAAATGGATGTGTCCTTAACGCTCTCCCATAACACCCAAAATTGCGCCGTTTTTTAATCAAAAAAGATTTTCTCCATATCAGCATGCGAGTCGTAACCTTCGGCATGTACGAAGCACGATGAACGAGCACTTGTAGACGGCTAAGAGTGTCAGTCTTCAAAGCGGGAAATGCTGCTTTCTGAAGTGGCTTGTGCCCTGACGCGTCGATGCAATGAGTCGTCTACGCGGTACTTGGAGACAGACTTCCATGTGGTGGCGTGCGACCCTGCTTTCTGGGGACCATGTTATCTCAATTTTGTGTAGGCGTCCGGGTGTAATGCCTGGACAGTCTCCGAGTGTTGCCCGGCCAGTCTCCGGGTCTTGCCTGGCCAGTTTCCGGGTGTTGCCTGGCCAGTTTCCGGGTCTTGTTGCCTGGCCTGCAGGCAAGCACGTCTGCTGGCCAGGCAACGAGACCCGGAAAATGTACAGGCGGCGGACTTCAGAGACGGCGGCTGGACGGTTTGGACGGCGGCTTGACGTGGACCACAGGGCGGTGGCGACTTTGTTTAATGGCAGATGGGTGGAGTTGCGGCGATTGGAGCCTTCCTGTGGCTACTGAGTAGTTCTTTGCGATATCTGTTGCAGCTCCTTTTAACGGAAGTGAAGTGGATGTAAAACCGTAGGCGTGGACGATTTCATCAGAGTATTTGGAACAGTTTTCGGCTCTTTTGCGCNTGCAGGCAAGCACGCCTGCTGGCCAGGCAACGAGACCCGGAAAATGTACAGGCGGCGAACTTCAGAGCTACAGATGCTCGCTTCGTTCGCATACTTCACAATAACTACAAAGGGAATAGTGGGAACCAATATCCCACTCTGATGTTGAATGGCAATACATTTGGCGAGGTTTGTTTGGCAACCTCGCAGACGAGCTTGCAAACTAGCCAGGCAAACGAACCCCGTCAAATGTATTGCCAAACACGAAGTCCCGTAAACTGTCTTGCCAAACAAACCCCGTAAAATGTATCGCCAAACAAACCCCGTAAANAGACCGTTTTGGCTAGGTGTAGCCCGGATGCAATTTTGGCTCCAGTGTGGGTAACTAGATCATGATAGTAGTCCAAACCCACCAAAACGCGTGGAATTTGTAGTTCTCCACGTAATTTCGAGTTTGCCAAGAAAATTTCATTGGCTTTCAGAAAGGCAACATCACCTTGCTCGAGTCTAACGGATGGAAATCCTTCTGTGATAACCGGTCTGGTCTGCACAGTTATTTCAATTTCTTCCCCGAATGCCGATCCGATTTTGAGAGGAACAATGTGACTTTCGAACGTTTCAACACGTCCGCCAATCCCTGACATCGTACATTTCTCGGTCATTTGCCTTGGTAGGCCAAATTGTTCTGCCAGCTCTTCATCAACGGCTGTCTTTTGTGCACCAGAGTCAAATAAGAAGAGGATTTTCTCGTATTGTTGTCGTCTTGCATTCCATATGCTTCCTTCGGCTGTCATCAACACGAGTTGCTCGCTCAGTGTACTCTCGACGCGAAGATTGGGTTTTGCTGAAGTACCCATGCACACCTGTACATTTGTTGATGTGTGATCTTTGCGATCGGACTGGTTGTTTTTTGACTTCAGACCGCGATTTCGAGGGTCCCTCTGACCTGGACGGAATGGGGCTATGTCCCTCGTTCCGCGTTTATTACTGTAATTACGCTGTGGCTGGTCTTTCTTGAGACACATGCTGATGTGGTGTTTCTGGCCACACAATGCGCAGTCTCGCTTTTGACACACAAAGCTGTTGTGGTCTCGTGAGAAACATTTCCAGCAGCGATTTTGTTCTCTGAGTGCTTTTCGGCGCATTCTTTTATCGCTGACGGTACGGCATCGCGTGGATAAGTGATTGCCCTTGTGGCAAAATATGCATACCACACTGTAATTGGGTCGATAGTTGGTGTGCTTCGCTCTTGATTGCATGACCCTGCCGTTATTGTTCTGGCCTAAGCAGTTCTCAGAGTGTGCTTCAGCGGCAATCCCTTCTTGAAGGAGTGCCAGTCGGCCGCCTTTGTTTTGGTTCGAGTGTAGTGTCTGTGAAAATGATGACAATGACACGCAGTTTTTATTTTGCTCCGTATTTTCGGCAATATTTTGAACGATTTCTGGATCGTCTTCAATTGGAGCACATACTTTTTGAGCTCTACTCCTCGGATATTCTGGGCGAACTTTACTTTCATGAATCTTTTTGGATTCGTTGAGTTTTGCCGTTAAAACAGCGATGAGGTCCTTTGCCTCCGCTATTGATGTGTGTANAGAAGGGGTGAATCAGTTTTGCCAGCTAACAAGGAAAGTGCACGAACTTAAGCTGCGATTTCGAAACGAGTCATATGTGGTAGTAAGGCTTGTCCCGAACGATGTTACAGATTATACTTGAATTCTGCTAAATGGCTAATACAAGCTCAAAATTCCACGTTGATGATTTCCTACCGCACTGACATTTACCACCTTCACTCACTGCCACAGCGGTGCAGCTGGATGGTTGAGTGGATAGTGACGCGGATTCGTGGGCAGAGGCTCGAGGGTTTGAATCCCGTCCTCGTCTTTTGTTTTGCAAACTTCCATTTATAAACTTTAACGGACTTCGGAGCTGTTCAGGAGCTAAATGTGCAATGACTACCAGCGCTACTTTGGAAACAATAGGTAAACGCTCTAAATGGGGTTTTAATGTGAAGTCGCTGCAAAGACCAAATATTTTGACATGCGATATAATCTAATCGATCATTTTCTCATTCTATAACTCCTTGAAATTGTTGCGATTTTGCTGCTCACATTTGGTCAGGGTAACATCGTCAACGCAACTCGCCAAGAGCGCAAGATGGCGGAGGCTTTTGAGAGGGTTCTAGTCGACGCGCCTTACTCTGAATTGACAATAGAAGACTTCGAAGCAAACTTCGGCAGGAGCTTGACTCAAGGCAAGCGGGACTTCGTAGAAGGTGAGGTTGGCAGAGCGGACTTCGTACCTGGTACCTGTACTTTGGTCAGATAACCATTCACTCGTCTGCGAACGATCTAATAATTATCCACTCGTTAGATCTAGCTAACGATAAATTCTACACAAATCCGAAAATAATTGGAATCAATTGATTTTGGTAGGAGTTGCAGCTGGAAAAGTACCTAGCAGTACCCACAGCTCCGCCGGTACTGAACGGAACCAGCTCAAACTTTGTGATAAGATTGGTGGTACTACTGTTCTGCCAACTGCCAAAAAAAATTGGATCTAATTGATTTTGAGAGGAGATATTGCTCAAGAATCCTCTGAACCCTAAATTTACCCCAAAATTTAGGGTTCAGAGGTAAATTTTAGGGTAAATTTAGGGTTCAACACCGGTCCAGAGAATTTTCATCAAATAACTTTCTTCAAAATCAATTATTTCCAATTGTACCAGAGCGGTTAGGTAGAGGACAGGCTTCTCGTTCGAATGAATAGCAAAATGGCCTAGTTCGTTTAGTTACAGCGAAAACAAAAACCTTAACAATAGTCATCTGCATCAGTTCGGCGCATTTTCCTTTAATATCGTTTCCCAAAGTCAATCATTCCCAATTTTATTCGCATGGTTGGATCCAGCACCACTTCCTCTTTCGTTCCGATGAAAAGATTCTATAAGAACTTCTCTATTTTGTATGATTTTCCACAATATTCTCAAAAAAATTCGTGGGCGTTTCTTAACGTGTTTAGACGTGCTTCCCCACCACTAACACGTTAGCTACATCACCATGCTGAAGATCGATCGATACCGGCTTGTTATTCTTCTTCAAAGGGAGGTTCGTGGATTTTTCACATATCAAAGGGGACTTCGTAACTTTTTTCGCTCGAGCTAAGCTCGTGCCGAACTCTGCTTCGAAGGCTTCGAGCCAGGCAATTGTCAGGCGGCGTAGTAGGCTTCATACAGAGAAAATTTCCCATAGCTTACACAGTGTAAAATAACCTCCTCCTCATTATTTACCTCCTGAACAGCTCCGTATTCAGTTAAAGACTAGAAATGGAGGTTCGCAAAACAAACATGAAGACGGAATTCAAACTCTCGAGCCTCTGCCTTCGAGTCTGCGTCACTATCCACTCGGCCAACCAGCTGCACCGCCTTGAGTGAAGGCGGTATATGTCAATGCGGTAGGAAATCACCGACGTGGAATTTTAAGCTTGTACTAACCATTTAGCAGAATCCAAGTATAAGCTGTAACATCGTTTGGGACAAGCCTTCCTACCATATATGCCTCGCTTCGAAATCGCAGCTTAAGTTCGTGCACTTCCCTTGTTAGTAATTTTCTACCATGGCGACGTCCTCAACATTCCTTCCATTCTACATATTGGTCCCCTTAAAGCACCGAAACACCTTTGGTGGTCGATTCTTCCACCAACGCGCCGCGCACAGAGTACAGTGGGCGCTGAGACTCTTGGACTTATAATGTCCGAATGTGCGACAAACGCGGTGCTTCGGTGGAATGTATTTATTGTACTGTACAAGAGAGCAATGGAGCGAAGAGAGAAGTGAGTGCTTGTTACGGCTTACAGCATCATTCTGACTAGTGAATACTATCTCGAGCACTAGACGGGTCAGTCCCGCCCCCTCCACAGGAGGCTTACTANGTTTCAAAAACTTCTCTTGAGATATGTTCTCAGAAACGCCGGTATTGACGCTGTGACTGATTTGCAAAGACGTAGTCTGCTGTCCCAATTAGGCTGGGATGAATCGATATCGATTCACGATCCTTGATTGGATCGGTGATTTAGGGCGCTTAGGCTCCTTGGTTAGACGTACGGTTTGGTTAACCTTTTACGGCTTAGGGTGGGCCGTGAAGTTGCTCAAATGCGAGCTAGTTTTAGGGCACTTGGGCTCCTAGGATAGACTGGCTAACCTCTTGTGCAGTTGCAGAGCAAGGCACGAATGGTTTAGGGAACTTGGTCCCAAGGTTAGGCTTAAGTGCTAAGTTAAGCGCTGCTAACCTCTTACGGCTTGGGGTGGGCCGTGAAAGTGCTCAGGTATGAGCGAGTCTCTTCTCCAGGCTTTGAGCGGGAGGAANCTTACAGCATCATTCTGACTAGTGAATACTATCTCGAGCACTAGACGGGTCAGTCCCGCCCCCTCCACAGGAGGCTTACTATGAGTTACGATATGTGGCGACTTGTGGCGGATGGTGGTGCCTTAGACTCTTGGACTTGGTCTGTCCGTATACACAAAATGTATGGTGGTTCAGTGGATGTTAATAGATTTATTACTGTACGTGAGATAGAGAGCAAAGTGAGAGATGAGTGCCTTGCGCGGCTTACAGCATCATTCTGGCTAGTGAATACTATTTCGAGCACAAGACGGGTCAGCCCCGCCCCCTCCACAGGAGGCTTACTATGAGTTACGATAATGAGTACAATATGGATCATCGAATCGTCGATGATACACCAAGGANGGCATAAGACGGGTAAGCCCCGCCCCCTCCACAGGAGGTCTACTACGAGTTATGAGACTGAGTACAATATGGATCATCGAATTGTCGATGATACGATAATGAGTACAATATGGATCATCGATTCGTCGATGATACGGAGGGAGAAATCAGCATCCTTTTTCCATCATAAAACTGACGCGACCCCTGTACGTCGCTCCAGCAAGGAGTACATTGGGACACCCTAGCCGACGTCAGTATTTCTCTTGTGATATTAGCAGCATTGTTTATCCATAAGGCATTCTACTAGAAGGCATTTATGGTGAGAATCGAACATCAGGTGACACAACGAACCACAAAAATTCTATGGCCTGTACTTACAAGAATACTTGTTAGAACTGTTTCGGTAGATAGCTGCTGGAAGGCGTGGATAAATCCGCGCTAATCCACGTTCTCTGATTTAAGAAAGGGAAGTAAAAGAAACTAACAACTATCAACCCGCTGTTGCAAAGCAGTCCTCGCTGTGAAATTATTGGTTTTTGAAAGTGGGTCTACACTTACTTACTATGAAACGGTCGCTAGGAGGGGGGGGGGAGTGCNTGAAGGCAGTGTGTCACCTCGTTTCGCGTGTCGTAGATATCAACAGATCCTTGGTCAGCTCGCCACCCTGATTCCAAAAATGTATGCAGTATGTCACGAAAGTGACGAAAAACCCGTTCTGGGAGGGTCCAAAGTGCAGTTCACGGACCACTTGGGCGGAGCGTCCGTGGGTGTGCTGGCTGCCCGCCACGGCTGCAACGTTGACCAATGAGTCTTGACGTGTACGATCGATAAGAGCAACGACTTCACACGTCAATTCGGTTCAGCAAACTGTTACAAACCCCTTACAGACACCGTCCCGAAAAACGGGTTTCAAGGACGTTCTGAGCTATTTTATGTATATCTCTGGAATCATCGTTTCGAAGAGATCCACAATCTGCTAATACATAGCGCAAACACGAGAACGAGGTGACACACTGCCGTTAAGGTCCAGAAGTGACAGGTAGCACGGGCTAATTCGAAGCTAAAGTTGAACACGAAGAAGACTGAAATTATGAGCAGTATCGAGGAAGATGGGCCCGTGCTTGATGCGAACGAAACTGCCTTGACGCAAGCAAAAGCATTCAAGTACTTGGGAAGTGTTTTGAGCGCAGACGGAACTGTAGATGCAGCAGTACGTGGAAGAATCAAATGTGCGTGGCTGAAGTGGAGAGAATCGACAGGCATCCTCTGCGACCGAAGGTGCCCAAGAGTGCTGAAAAGGAAAATCCACCGCAGTGTTGTTAGACCGACATTGAAGTATGGCAGTGAGTGCTTGCCGCTATCCCGAGCGTACGAACGCATGTTGAACACTGTGGAGATGCGCATCCTCAGGTGGGCATGTGGGTTTACCTGACGCGATAAGGTGCCCCACGAAGATATAAGAACCATTATGCAGACTACACCTATTCAGCTCAAACTGCGTGCACAGAGATTGCGCCGGTATGGCCACGTAGTGAGGAGACCATCACTGTATCCTACTCGGTAGGCAATGGAAATGGATGTTGCCGGCAAGAGCCCTACAGGCGCTCCGAAGAAGCGATGGAAGGATGCAGTACGGAATGATATGGAAGAAGTCGGAGTCACGAAGGACGGCACCAGGACCGTGCTCTCTGGCATAGGAGAACCAACACAGCGGACCCTGCGACTGTGCGGGACAAACGCTAAGGAGAAGAAGATCCTCAACAGGTCTTTTCTGCAGAATGAATCCTCTCGTCCGCTGGCTGAGAAATTTGAAATTCTTGGCCAAAGGATCTCGCAACTTTTGGGGTTCTCAACATTTCTCTGAAACTCAAAGGCAGCACCCACGAAAATTTTCACTTTCGAGGTGAGTCCCTGCAAGCATGACCATTTTGGTGTCCGCCGCGCCAGTTAACGCTATTGACTTTGTATGCTACGAGTGGTCTAGCCCAATGTATCGTGTAGTGTATGAAATATAATAGTATGAAGTGTAGTGTATGGAAGGCGCACTATCTACAAGTTTTCGTGACGTATCCTCAGCGAAAAACTCGTCCGCGCTGTGGACACAGGGGAACAGCGCCTTCATTTCCCTTGTTCCGGCGTGTTTCACGCTGTTTCATCAATGCCTATAAGTTCATCGTCCCTGAAAACCTCGAAATTCAGCGAAATCTCCGACCCAAGAATTTCCGTGAGTACTGCCTTTAAAGCCCATCCTTGCGCTCAGCACCCCGCGTGTACTCGGCTGATATGAGAATCATGAACACGATCCCTGAGGTGAAACTCTGATACGTCCTTGCAACCAACATGGCCGGAAATTTCACGACCCGTTTCGTGGAAAAGCAGGTGGGATGCTGCTTTCAATGGCACGGTTGCTGCATACATAGAACATGTCCTTGAACACATGGCATTAACGTGCTCTAATCTCTAGGCAGAAACGCCGCCCTGGCCGCAACGCTGCCCTGGAGTTTCATCTTCGATTTTCCCGGCTCCTCGTATGCAGGCCATGGGAGCCGACGTTGTGCTGTCATGTGACTAGTTTGATCATTTTTTTCTGTAACTGTACTTTTGTGCCGTTGTGCCTAACACTAACTATTTGACGAGTATGTACTCGTTTGCACATTTGCACGTTAGTTTGTGGAGTCTTTCCAATTCCTGGATGTACTGGGAAGGGGACCCAGACCATTTTAGACCTATGGCATTGTTCAGAGCGACAATGTCGCTAGCAAAAACAAAGCGTTAAGGATTCTTCAAATTGAAATGCGTGTTATGCATCGGTCAATTCCAGTAGTACTGGGACGGAATTACTGAGGTCGGCTGGGCGCTATCTAACCGTTTGGAGGAAAGTACAGCGAAAATTTATTATTTTCTAGTGGTTTTCATCCACTCTCCTTTCCAGTGTGGCTCATTCATCCAGGTGTTCACTCCTTGGCGCAAGTGCGGTATCTTGGCAAGAGCTAGCACGAATTGGAAATGGGGTGATTCATCAAGTGAAAATCCGCGAAATAACTTGCTAGCTCTGACACGTCTTGACGCGCCTCAGGTTGGTCAAAATAGGTTAAGACTGGTGTGAACCCGTCAGAATTCACTCTGTGCCTGTAAAAACCGGTGATGACCCCCCTGAACATGACTGCCTCCCATCCTCCCTCAACTCCTCCCCCTCGAAACTCTATCGCTGCGTGACACCCTCGTGGTTGTGAGGCGGTTGCTGAGAACCCGCCACATGAATCTGAATGACAATGGCCATTCATAGTTCTAATATACGCTTCTTCAGTTCAGGTTTTCAAGTTCTTTACTCAAATCTTGGTGGATTTCTACCCTTCTTTTCTACTTCCATTGCTGCTAGGGAGGATTCCATCTGAGGTGAGATTTTCCCGATTTTTTTTTCGAAACTTCCGGTTACTGCAATTAATCAATAGTATTATGTAGCTGGGGAAATCTGTTTGTTTTCTGCATGAAACAGCAACATTTTCCAGGCATTAGCCGATTGGGCAACTTTGCCTGGTCCTTGTGTAACAATCCATTCACATTTGTTATCCTGGGCCATATAGAGATCCTTCACCCGACCACTCACTGCCGAGTTGAGCGGTTGCACGAGTTTTCCGAAGTGAAACGCCTTCAAAATGATTATCGATTTCTCTGCAAGGAAATTTTCTCTCTCCTTGGTTCCGTCGCGGGAACCAGTCAGTGGGCAAAGGAGAAGCATATTCCCAGGAGTACAACTCGGAAATTGCTGTATCACCACAGAACTTGGGTTATTGATGTTTATGTATCGAACGTTGCCTTCGCGATCGTTGAATACGTTTTGACCCAACAATACTTCGGATGTCGAAAACTTGTATGCCATTTCGACTTCTGATTAACGCGAGGATGATCTTTTAAACCGGAACTGATGATGTAGCATGTGAAACAAGCAAACCACAAGAAAAGTTGGTGTAAAATCGTTTTATTGATAACGAATGATATGAATTTGCAGATATTGATCTGGTTGGTTGGGTTAGTTTGAAGCATTTGTTTGGCCACCAACGATGAGTTACGGTGGATACGGAAATCGTGGCGGCTACGACTATCAAAGAAGAGATCGCATAAATGAAGATGAAGTTCCTGAGTCAAAGCATACCATTTTCATTCGTGGTTTGCCTGGAGACATGTCAACGGATGAAATCAAGTGAGTTTCGATTGTAATATCGCCATTCTCTTCTGCTAAAGGGATTTGCCTAAGTTATCGACTCGCACTGAATATAGTCTTCAGCAGAAACAAAGAACCTTTAGAATGCTCCTGCTAAATAACGGGGTATGGAATCATAACGAAGAGGCTAGCGACTTGAATGCGCTGATTTCTGACTTTTGATCTCGGCGAAATCCCGCAATTTTTGAGGTTTCACAGCTTTTTTCGAAACTTCACCTTTCTCCTCAAAAGTTTTTGTTACGTCGAGCCTTTCTCTTCAAAGCTTTCTTCTTCAAAGCCTCTCTCTTTCTATTCTTCTTTCTCTTCAACTCTTTCATGGGAAAAAATTGCAACTCCACCGTTTTGGGGACCCGTATGGAAGAATAGAATCAATAAAGTATTAATTCTAATCTTCATTATTTAGCAATATATATTCTTAAAAATAGTAAGGAAAACGCAGAAAATAAGCTAATACAAGGTTTCTGATTATTTTGCGAAGTGTTTCTGGGCAACCCATTCTCAGCCCCCCCCCCCCCCCC
>JARK01001344.1:230940-256865 GCA_000688135.1 Ancylostoma ceylanicum
CCCCCCCATGCGTCCGCTACTGGCTTTAATGAGTATACTAGCGCCGGTTCTTAGAATCTGCTGAAGACTATGCGCTGCCAGAAAATATGTTCCCGAATACCATGGTGTTCTCATATAGCACTTTGATGTCGTTCTTTCATTTTGTTGTTTGTTATTTACAAAGAGGAAATAACGACTGATCTTTCCAGCTATAAAAAACTCTTGATTTGATGATAATCGATATTTAATGAGCGTCAAATAGTTGGAGGAGATTTTCGCGATTGCCGTTGGACGTTACTCTCTTCCCTATCCTGTTACTCTATACCATTGTTTGTTCTTTGGATAGAGTTTTGCAATCGTTGCCTAGGAAGGGTGCCCTGAGCATCATCATGTTAATTAAATTGGTTCACATTTCACAATGTTTTCTCCCTGCTGAGGTGAGTGATGGTGACATGTGGGAAATAGTACATCCAAATTTACACACCTACTACGTTCAACGCCTATTTCATTGAGCTGATATCTATTCTTTAGAGAGTATTTCGAGGACAGGATTGGACCAGTGTCGTTCGATTTTGTTAAAACGAGCGCTGATCAACAACGCTTGTTTGTTGCTGTTCGTTTTGAGACCAGAGATGATGCTAAAGAAGCAATGAGCAAGTTAGTTTTTGTTTTAAAAATCACGGTTTCAAGCAGTTCATATCGGATTAGCCTGATACATACCAAGGCTTCTATGGACGAAACAATTTGCATCTTGTGAAACTTTATCAAATTTAGATACAGTGATAGTGATTTAATGGGGCATCGTTGTGAGTTAACATGGTTCAAGGATATTCGCAGGTACGCGCAGTACCAAAGTCTCAATCAGCAAAGTAAGTCGGGTTGTTTTTTTTTCCACACATTTTTTATTTACAGTATTCTTCTGTCTCAAGGTCTCATAACTTATTTCAGTTTCTTCACAGTTGAGTGGAGACTTTGCGGATGGAGCGATTTTTATTGGATTAGCTTTCGGCATAGTAACCCTTCCCTTTTTCATATCAACCACATACAATACATAGTACGTTGGGGAGAAGGACAAAAAGAGGATGTGGAACGCGAGCGCTTCAGCACACAACCATTGAGAAGCAGTTGAGAAGGCTACAGATGGAGCTGTGAGCTTTATGAGATCAGTTGTAGTGCTTCAAGCTGTTCATCTTTGCTTTTGGTTTCTGTTCATTCGATGCCACTGTTTTTCACCGACTTCTGCAAAATATTTTGGAACGAAAGATGGTGGAGACGGTGGATATAATTAGGCGAACACCAGAAAGCAACAACAAAGATGTACAGTTCGAGGTATTGGGAGTGATCTCATAAAAGATCATTGTTTCGTCTGTGGCCGTCTCAGTTGTTTCTCGACGGCTGTGTGGTGAGGCGCTGTTGTTCTGCATCTGTCGATTGTACTCCCACTTTCCTTCCTCCAGGCCTTAGTACCCCGAAAGCTAGCCAAATAAAATTGCTGTAGTATAGTAGTCTCAACTCAACTGTGAAGGAACCCAAGTCCTTTATTTACTCATGAAATGCTATAGGACGTGGGAGGCCCGTGTTCCGAAGAGGATATCAGTACAACAATAACAGCAGCCGTGGTAGAGACGCGTGAGTTCCAGAGTGACCCTCATTTTACAATTGGCAATGAAGTATAAGCTCTGTGTTAAAATTTGTCCATGCAGAGCTTTAGTACTGTCCGATCACTTTGTTTTGCTTCATTTTCTATTCTTTTTTCCTCCAGATCCAGAGAGGTTATTCATTTGTTCACTTCCGTGCTTCATAATAGGAACAAGTTGATAACCTTTGATTCACATACAGGATTGGGTTATAATGCACTTCAGGCCAAGGAGGCGCTATTCCGATCGCGATGATGATAGAAGTCGTTCGCGTTCACGAGATAGAGGTCGTTCTTCAAGTTATAGTCGATCTCCAAGTAGAAAGTATGTTGAATGCTTCAAATTGTTCTCTACCTCACCGACAAAAGCTTCATCTTCAGATCTGGTGATTCGTCGCGGAGTCGCTCCCGCAGCAGTGAAAGGGCAGCCAGTGAAGATCGTAATCGACGATCTTCTTCTCGGGACTCAAACTCCGCTCAAGGTCGTGAAAAGGACCGTGACGGAGATTCGGATCGAAAACATCGCAAGAAGGACAGAAAACATAAGAAATCGTAAGATTTAAAAAAAATGTAAGCAGTCTTCTAATTAGCATAATTGATCCTCCTACAGAAAGAAGAAGCGTAGCGGATCCGGTTCCCGAAGTTCTTCAGAAGATCGTTCTTCAACTCCTGAGCAAGCAATATGTGAGTTTCGTTCTTAGTAATGGAACTGTTTGAGATTTTTTACCTGTCCCATTTTCCTCGTTCTGTGAGCACGTGTCTCTTACAATTGTCATGGCGAAAATCGTTGATTCCTGCGAGCCTGCTTTCATCGATTTTCAAGTTTTCAAAACCTTGGCATTTATAGTTTAAATTGGTTTATAGTTGGTCGCCATGCTCCGGCTGGATCTCCGGTATCGCCCAATCAAGAGGACTCTCCTACTCCTAGCGCTCCTGCTGCTGCAGATCCACCTCCGAAGGCAGAAGCAGAGCAGCCAAATACGGATCTAGCTCCTCCACCTCTACCTCCTCCTATTATCTCGCCGTCACCAGTGAGATTCCCTATTCGTATTCAGACGCCTGCTAACGTTATAGGCAGCACCACCTTTGCAATTGGGATTGACTCGGTACTTTATGTTCACAGTTGAAAAGCATTGACGTATTTACTTTATCGAAATGATCAGGACGAGCCGCCTCGTAAAGTTTTGCGTCGCATGTCTCCACCTGCTGGCTCAGCCGTTACTCCTCCATCAGTCGCTGCTCAAGAAGAAGAAAAACTTGCCCATGGTGCGTTTTGAAGCAGTTACAGTCATTTTCTAGTGTTCAGTAGCCATGATAATCTTATTATTTTTCAAATTACAGAGGCGCAGGAGACTGTGATGGCTGCTATAGATCTTCCTCCACCGCCTAACCCCCCGATGTTCTCCAGTGAGAAAAAGCAAGTGTTTTCTGACTCATTGTGGGGATTACACTTGGCATTCTCCATTTTACTTTTTTTAAACTTGTGTTCTGACTTCCATTCAAGTATAACATCTGGAGGGAAAAATCCCTATGATATGCGTATTCGCATCAAAAGTCGAGTTCGGGTTACGAGTTCAGATGCCACAGTAAATCATAGAATTTTTACAGGAGAAGTGACGGTCACATTCTGCAAAAAAATCCGTTTGGATTTGACTCGCATAATAATGTTGAAGTGTTGTGCTCGAGAAAATCCTGCGCCTCATACGTTAGCCTAATTTAGGCAAATCAAGGGAGAAAAGCACACCTATATTGGCGCTTTAGAACATCTTTAAGCTCATCATATGATCCATGCTTGGAATTATTCTAACAAGGGAAGTGCAAGAGGTGAGGCTGGCAGATCGGAATGAAACCTGTCTGGCTTGAATCCTTGCTGGAGAAGGTCCTCCAGCATATATTTCATTTTTGCCCGGAGAGCTAAAAAACAGATATCCCACCACCCTGCTATACGCATTGCAGCACACGTACGGCAGAGACAGGGTGGCCAAGTGGTGAGGATGCTGGACTACTAGGCAGAGGGTCGAGGGTTTGAACCCCGTCATGTGCAACCTTTTTGCATTTTTGTTTTTCATTCCTTCTATGTTGTTGAAATGAAATTCAAAAGATTAGAACATGGAACCTATCATTATTGATGTACCAGCCACGAATAACTACACTATATTAAACGTAGTCTACTGGTCGTACAGTTGTTCTTCTAGTCGCTATAAAATAGAAGGGTGAGGGTTCGAACATTATGATGCGAGTGGGAAAAGTTTGAGTTATAACCCCGAGAACTGATAATGTAACGAAAACTTCCAACATGGTCTCATGCAGGTGGTTGTGTGTTCGGCTGGGTTCTGATTAGTGATAGTCCTCTACAACTCAAGATCTTGTCAATATAGATAGGTTTTATGTTCTAATCATTTGAAGTTAATGCCAACAACAAAGAAGGAATAAAAACAAAAATGCAAAACGGATGCACATGACGGGATCCGAACCCTCGACCCTCGCCTACAGTTCAGCACCTTCCCCACTCGGCCATATCTGTTTTTAAACGCATTGGGCAAAAATGAAATATATGATGGAGGACCTTGTCAAGAAAGGATTCAAGCCAGATAGGTTTCATTCCGATCTGCCAGCCTCGCCTCTTGCACTTCCCTTGTAAGAATAAGTTTTCTCGAAGCTGCATGTTTTCCGACCTCTTCGCTGCATCCACACAGTGCTTTATGACTGTACGAAACATTCGTGCTTGTTCTAGTTGTCATAGTAACAATTAATTGTGAGAACTCGTCTACAGGTCTCCTTTACACCACTTCTAAACACGCTCATACATGCGTGAGGTACAAGTTGTAGAAGCAGCTGTGTCTTCTGATGGGCGATTGTGACATTTTCGGTGCCAATACAATTTTGTATTAAAACAATCAGTTATGGCTGACGTTTTGCAGATGTCACACAATGACCAAATCTCGCTCTAAGCTGTTACCTCATTTCTCTGTTGTCTCATATGACATCCATCTTGTACTGGATAGTTTGTTTCGAGTGCGTTGGTCTCGTTGGTGGCAGCGACGAAGTGTTTGTATTGTTGACTATGTTATGATCCTGCGTTTTTGCTCAGAACACAAATCTGTTGTTGTGAAAATCAAAGAGGGTAGATCGAGGAAATGTTACATATTCAGCGGTCTACTGAAAAATGCATCTGTTATCTAGGAAGTTTTTATGAAGCACCCTCTTTTTCTTAGTATTCACTCTACAGTTTGCTCCTTGAGAGTTGAGTTGTTCTTCCTTCCCATATCTAAACCTAGTCTAGTGACTCATTGTGAGGCGAAAAAAGCTGAACGAAGTAGTGATTCACGCTACGCGTTAAAAACCAAGGATCTGAATTGGTTCTTAGCGCGTATAACAGCGCATACTGGCTATGCTGTCCGTAATTTGTGTAATTCCTAATTCTTTGTATTCATTTTAAAAAATTCCACGGCCTGATGTCATGGCTCTATAACTTTGAAGAGAATGGGAATTTCATCTTATGTATCTTGGTATGTACCCTTCTTCGAAACATTGGTGAACAGATTTAGTTCGAGCAAAGCACAGCGGAGCGGAACCTGTTGTCATGGAGATAGGTTAGAAATCTCCATGCCAACAAAATCATACTCTGCGAATGCGGTTATAGGTTGCTAAATTTGACCATGAAATTATTCTCAGGAATTACCTCTTAGTACGACGTGATCGTTGATTTATCCTCTTATATTCAGAGTCAACTCTTCTTTGTGTAAGTCGGAACAGCAGGACAAGAAGCCTGCTACACCACCATCCGAGCTGCCTTCTGCGCCAACACCCGTTCAACAAAGCACAATTTCCTCTCTGGTATGCCTTGTGGATTTCACTCATTGGTTTCCTAGTTGACTGAAATTTTTAATCAATCCTACAGAGTGAAACACCATCTAAATTGGCATCGTCTCGTTTCCCCACTACTACGCGTCTATTCACTCAGTTGAAAGAAATACAATCAACTATTATCAAAACTGTTAAGGTGGAGCCGAAATCAAATGAAGGTTTGCATTATTCCATCTTTCTTGTAAATTTTGCTGTAAAATTTGTGAATTTCTTTCTATTGGTTGCAGCGTCTGGTGGCCTTCGACTAAGTAGCCTGGCTACATGCCAGCAAGACACTGATGAGGAGAAGCGAGCGATTAGAGAAAACAGGTTGTCGAAATTGGACGAAATATCTCTTGAGAGGTTTATGGTGAGGAAGAAGAAATTGGAGGAGGTTAGTTATCTTGGGTTGTTCGCATGTATAAACTTCTTTCATTGTTTTCTCCGGAGGCTAGTTTGCCATATTCAAAAAAGTTGCATTTCAGACTTTCCGAGGAGATTGTCAAACATATGCTTTTGTCACAAGGAAGCTCATTGAGAAAGACCCTTCGTTAGAATCGCAACTTCGTATTGCTCTAATCGAGAATATGGAAGATCTCGAAAAACAGGTCTACGAACAAGTTGATGTGTATCTTGACACTATATGTGACTAGACGAACAGATCTTGCACCCATACTACTTTTTCACTATATGTGTATTGTCTTGTGAATCTTGCTAACATTTTCTCGGTTGTTGAAAGAATTTCTGCTTTTCGACAGTTTATGTTAGGTCGCATATCGACATTTTGTAACTGCTTTGATTTTGATGTGCTGAGATAAATATTTCTAATATCATTAGATTAAGGTTTTTCTTGTATGTGTCGACAAGTATACAAGTACGTTCGGAAGGAAATTACGTTCGTTTCCTCGATCCATGTGGAAATCGTTGTAGTATTTGAGTAATAAATCTATGACCAGATGTCTTTGTGCGCTTCATCTTCTCTACCACTGCAGCAAATGAAGATAATCTAGCAAATTCTGCGCCTGGATCTTCAGGATTGCATGATCGTTGACGAGTTAAGAGTTGCAATATTACTGTGAACAGTAGGCGTCGGTGGCGGTGACCCATCCACTTCCTCGGGAAGCACGCAGCGCAACCGCGCCGCTCACGATGGAATCGTAGCTGCAGGGACGAATCTGGATTTTCTCGATTGTTGTTCATCACGTTTGATGTTAACTAATAAGAGAACTAACTAACTAAGTCCATAACTTGTTGTCCTGGAGGGGTTCCTCCTCAAGCGGCGCGGTCGCGCTGCGTGCTTTTCGAGTCCATGGATGGGTCGCCGCTATTGACGCCCACTGTAGCAATGATTTTCGCGTGAATCCAACACCCGTAATGTTGAGCACACTTTAGGGAGGTTTAGTAAAATTTGTTCGGAACGTGGTTAACACCAACTTTTTGATGTTTGTTCAGGTTCCTTTAAATGTTTGTGGGCGTCTTTTCCCTTTCCTTCTGGCTAGTTATAGAAACTTCGAGATGAGCAGCGAAGGTGATTCCCTACTTGGTAATACAAATTTTTTTATGATCATTAGCTGAGTACACTGTTGTTGAAGTCTGTATTGTGACGTGATCCATCTGAAGAGAATTTGGGATTTTAAAAAAAACTTTATTCATCAGATTAGTTAATCAAAATAAACAGGATTCGTTTCCACCGGTATCCATAATAATGATGAGCAGCTATTGGGCAGACAGCTGGCACACTTCCGCGATGTTCTCTTTGTCAGCAATACCAAAGTCATCGTTATGTGCCCGCAAAGCTCGTTTTAAGGTCGTTCTGCGCGATTTTAGGCCTTTCTTGTTATGGTGCGCTACCATTTCTTCGAAAATCTCCGGCTCTGTAACAGGATCTGGTAGTCATTAGTGGCACTGTTGGAGAAGACAGGACTTATGTACCTTCAGCGGCCTTCTCCTTCACAAAGCTCTTCTGCTCACACCACAGTGGCTTGGGAGTCTTTCCAGCGTAAGACGGATCGGATTTTAATTTGCGATTAAACTGAAGAAGAAAATGGTTGAAACACCACATGGTTAATTACTTCGTCAATGAAAAAGCATTTAACCTGATAAACTGTCCTTTCCACGAGGTTATGGGCTGTCCGGATTGGCTTGCACTCAGGATGGTGAGCCAAAGAGCAAGGGTCGGTTACGAACTCGCCGTTGATCATCTGCTTGCAATTTCAACGTAGAAGAGTAAAATTGAACACATTGTGTGAACAAAACTTCTCTCACCTGTATTCCGGTCCACTTCCCCTTGCTCTTACACTGCTAGCACTGATACAGCTGGTGATATTTCGAGTTCCTCTTGAATGTGAACGTGTATGAGGTGCCCGTGCCAGGTATCCTGTACGACATGGACGGATGCTTGCCTTGCCTGGACACCCCAGCTTCTGCCCTGTACCTTGGCACAGCTTGAGCCTCTGAATATGCATCTACCAATATAACATAGTAATTGTACAATAGTCGAAAGAAAGCTTGCCAATAGTGAAGCTGGAGCCTTCGTACAGCTTAATGTCTTCAGAGAACGCGTAACGGTTGAATTCCATGACAATCTAGAAATACAACGTTGAAGATGTCTTGAACTAATGTGGAAGTGAAGGAGTAAGGCTGTAGAGGATGGATACCAGTCCAGTAACATAGAATGATATGACCTTTCCAGTCTGATCTGGCCCAGATCTGTCATGCTCCCCTGTTAGCCAGGGCGCTGACCTTGATTGCCGGAGGGCTTTGGTGGAACATCACCGGTAATGGTCAGAGTTCATCAGCTGTTCTTTGAGGTTCATACATTTACTGTGCAGATGTGACAGCGTGGAGGGATATGCTCTTCAAAATACGAAGTTCTCAAGAGAATAGTTTTTCAGATTTCTCTGGAAGTTCGGGGAGAAATCATTGGCAAATTCCTTGAGTTTCGTACATTTCCATGCAAGGGTAATCCCTTCAGCCAAATCTCTTGAATCAGTTAAAAACTTTTTTGAATCTCGCTACGTATAAAAATGTACTTGCTGATCAGTAACGGTTAATGGGACGAAAAAAAAAGAAATTTGGAAACCTGGATACCACATGAACAATACATCACAGAAGGACGACTCGTTAGTGGATATTTTGTGGCCTTGCGCTTGAGATTGTTTATTTCTTTGTATATTTGTTTAAATATTTCTATTCATTTATGTCCGAATGAATATTTATAGTGTTCATTTGAATCATCTTCATCATATTTTGGATGTATCATGTCGGGGGCTATCCTCCAATAGTTATGCTAACGACGATTTACGGAGTTTACCTGATTTCGTCAGCAGAAAGAAAACAACCTGTGAACCGAAAGTGTTAATAATAACAGCAAAATAAGAAAATGAGCAAAGTTTTGTGGATTGAGGGTGCTACATCATATTTCAGCCTTCTTAGTGGCCTTACACGTAACCTGTGAGAGGTACTTGCAGGTCCTCCTTTGTGGGTAGATTCCCGAAGCATGAATGCCGTATTCCAGTGCCTGGATGCATCATTGAGATTACTCAGGGTGAAAGCGACGTCCATGCCAAATTGGGCAAGTTTCTGTGATGTTGACAAGTTTACCTTGAGTAATCTCAACGATGCATGCGACCCGAGGTTTTGCCATATTTCTGCACTATATGTTAGCAGCTCGTGCTGTGTAAAATCTTCCAAATCCAGAATGTCCAACAAAGGCCGGTTTTAATTCATCACTGCGATTGATAAATGGCCGTAAGTTGTGAGAATTTGTTCTTATTGCATTTCATTGCATTTTTTTTTGTTCTGATTGCACCAATGCTCCTCCGCAGCGAAGAACAATGTACAAACACAGTTGGTGAACAGTATGTAAACTTCTATTAAAGGTGTCGTTAAAGTTACTTCTCACAAGGAGCTTTGTGATGGAAATATTGACTTCAAGTACAGGTTAACACGAGAAAAGGAACGGCTCGTGGAATGTGCAAACCTCAAAATATACAGCATGTATTTGTGTATATTGAACAAGTGAGAATTCTGTTCCCAGCTGAAAGAGAAGCTGCGTCAAAAAATGAGGAGACCGCTGTGCAGTTAAAGGCAGCACCCACGGAATTCATCACTTTCGAGGCGAGTCGTTCTCCGCGTGCTCGGCTGCCAGACAATCACAGTGGTAACTTGAACACAGAAAAAAGCGGCCTATCTGCGGAGATACTGCCGTGGACACAGAGCCGAGCGTGGTCATTTTGGTGTCCGCCACGCCAGTTAAAGCTATTGATTTGGCATGCTACGAGAGGTCTAGCCCAATATATCCTGTTGTATAAGAAATACTGTACAGTTTAGGGTATGGAATGCAAACCATCCACAAGAATTCGTGATGATACGCGAGTATACCCTCAGTGGAAAACTCGTCCGCGCTGTGGACGCATGGGAAACAGCGCCTTCATTTCTCGTCTTCCTTCGTGTTTCACGCTGTTTCATCACTGTCTGTGAGTTCATCGTCTCTGAAAACCTTGGAATTCAGCGAAATCTCCAACACGAAAATTTCCGTGGGTGCTGCCTTTAAATGGCTCACAGCTTCGGTGAAAATCTGCTTTCATGGCCTTGAAATAGTTTTTAATTTTTTTATCTTGTAAAGTCGAACAAATTACTTGTCATACTAATAGGAAGCCAACACCATTGAGAGGTCAGCAGGGGCTTTAATTTTTCGTGAGAATCAGTCTCTCGCTCAAGCGGGAGCACCGATCAGTGCTAGGTGTCATGAACGCTCCCGACAAGGCTCCAAACTTTCCATTTACCCAGAGGAAAGAGTTTTTCTGGCGAAATATAGTTTATCTTGCTATTTTGAGATTACTTTTCATCACTTGTTGAGAGGAGTCGTACAAACAAAGTGTAACCATTTTTGCCATGAGAACCTGTTCATTTTAGAACGATGGCGAGGTTGGTGCTTTTCCGAAGACGTTCGTGAATTCCACTACAGAAGGAGGCGACTGATTAGGACAAGCGAGATGAAGTATGCTTGTCGGACAAGCGTGTTAAAGAAGCGTCGTTATCTGTATGGAGAGATAGTTGGATGCCGGATTTTGTTCTGGATTGAAACTCATTTCGACTATTTCTGTCTATGCAGTTCATTCTCGACTTGCGGTAAGTTGACACTTCGCCTGGGTTCGAATTGCATGGTCGTTGTGTCGGGAGTTTTCGGAAATTACTGCTCGTGATTGCTCTGCTAGAAGTATGTAGTCATTGTTTAGGCGTAAAATGTGCTCTCTATATGCACATCTCGATCACAGTCGCAGTGTGAAGACGACTTCTTTTTCATTTTTATTTATATTTACAGAACAAATTGAGCAATACCTCGGATGTGTTTATTGGCTCAGTTTGGACATTAAAGCAGAAATTTCAACCAACATCTACTATTATCTTCGGGCATCCTGGCTGATATCCAGCACGACCATCTACGCTGTTGTTAAGAAAATCATCCCTAAAACAACGAAAATAGCCCGAGCAGCTGTCGCTGTGGTGTACACAAACAGATGTGAATCTTAATGAAATTCACGATTGATGAATTAGAGGCGTCGGCTTTTTTGACTCCATGGAACCCTATTTGTGAGCGTTGTTTATTCGCCGTGTTTTCTTGCTTGTGTTCATCTGCCAATTCTCTGGGCCTTGTCAGGGCTTGTGAATCTATGCCCACATCATAAATATTCGTAGATGGACTTTTTGAGGTTCTTCACATTCAAAGATAGCCACTTGGAAAATTGGTAGGACTCGGCCAATCCCATTTCTAGCGCGCACTTACTTGCTCGCCTTCCAGGACATGGATGCACCACTCAGATTACCCAGGGTGATCGTGTCGACACCCGTGTTAACTGTGGGTAAATTTGGTTCTGTTGACACTTTTACCCAGGGTGGTCTTAGTGATGCATGTGGCCCAAGCATTCAAAACATTTGATGAAACTTTTTCTTTCTACTACATTTTCATCCTTAATCTATTGTAATGGTTATTGAGTAATCGTCGAACATTAATTGCGCTCGTTCCATTACTTCTAATCATCACATTGAAGGCTGCGCCCTTTTCGTGAGTTTTCACATTTTTTGTTTTTGGGTCCTTGCTCTTATCTGAAATTTTTATAGAAAAAACGCTCTGTAGATTTTTCATAATTATACTAATTTAGATGCAATATTACATTCCTATTCAGGAAAATTGCTCAGGTTATTAGGAATGACTGATCTCCCAAACTGAACCTTGCGAAGAAAAGGTGTGGGTCACCGGTGAGCTTGTCCCGCGTGGGACAAAACTGGGGCCTCCGCCACTTTTTGGACCCGTATTAAAAATAAAATTACAAAAACGACTAGCGTCAACACTGGACAATTGAAAATATATATCAAAAATAATATTAATCAATTGAATACTAAGTAATACAAAGTTTCAACTTTCCTACGATGTGTTTTTGAACATGTCCATCATTCCGCTCTTCCCCACTGCGATACTCCTTGGTAGAGGTTGATTTAAGGAAAAAGTTTCTTGAAAATTGCTTTCCATCATTTGCAACAAGTATGCAACGAGGAATACATAGTATCAGCATAAAAACATCACTTATTCCACTCATTTCCCCGAGGGAAGTGCGCCGTGTCTGTCCTTATCAAGACCTTCGATTAGAAGCCTGTTTCCGTCACACCAATCTATGCCACCTTTTGACCCCTGGGAGTAGAAAAGGAGAGGACAAGGGCGATTATGAACATCAACGGGAGGAAGTGGAGGAAGAGCAAATCCCCCTCTGGGATGACGCTGAGGTTGCGGATGGAATAATCAGCTGAGTGCACTGGCGGCAAGAAGTGTTATTGCACGGCCGGTTTCCATTTTCTGGCCGGAATTCGCAATTCGGCTATTTTTTGTGGTCAGATATGTCTTAATCTCGAGCTCCGTTACTTTGAGTGCACCTCGTTTCGTCGCTCGGCGGAGGCGTTTCCTCGTCAAATCGCCAGAACCTGGCATTTCTCTAGGGATTCACTTGTAATCGTTCACCTATTTTAAACTTGATAAGCATAATTTCTGCCACCCACTCATTTTTTTGGTTTTTTTTTCTGGCCTTTGCTGAATAGCTCTCATCCCACGTACACCACGTTTACTCCTGCACTTTTATATTTATAACTGACGGACGCGTAAATGCCAGTCATCGTGGCAGAACATCCGCTTCAACTGGGGCTCAAAAACGTCTATTCAATCCGTTGGCGTCCTTGAAATGAACACAGTAGAGATGGATTTTGTCCACGTCAGAACTCTCATGAATTGCCCATAGTTGATTCAGAGATCTCAGTTCCTTGCTACTGCGGAACATATAGCGCACTTATACAAAGGGATTTATTCCAGGTAGAAATTATTATGCGGAAGAAAACTTACTGTCTCCTGAAAAGGCATGCTAAATGTTCCTTGGAACCGTTATTGCCGGGGTTCCTGTCAATAATAATGGCACATAAATTGCGTAATCATTAAATGTATTGAAGAAAAATAAATCTGAAAATGAAGCCCAGGGGCCGCATGCATTAATAAGATTACCCGATGTAAATGTGTTACACAACACAGCTTAACCTATCGCTGAGAAAAGCGTAAACACGTTTACCATAGGTGATCTCAACTATGTCTGCAGGCCCAGAAATGGCGGGAGGCTTTCCCTACTACCTAATAGAAGAGAACATCTCACGGGTAACATCAGCACCTAATAATGCATGAACGAAGTAAGCATCCACTATACTAAACTGCCCGAAATGCCTGGAAACTTGTTGATTGTTTTGTACATTTCCTGAAGTGTTCCTTGGTAGGGATACTTGCTTTTTTTTGCTCAGATCCTTGGTAGGGATACTATGCTTTTTTTGCTCAGACGTGGATATTGTGTTCCTGAGCAGCTACCAAAAATTGTCTGTCCTGTGGGTGTAACTAGTTCACTGAATGATTATCGTTCCGCAGCCTACACGATAACCAATCACGCCAACCATTGTTGGTTTGCTTTGTTACCCATCCATGGATTCCATTCTTAGGCGTCGTGATTCCACTCAGCATTCTGCCACTGTGCTAGGCGTAACCTTACAGCATAGCATTCTATGAATCGTAACCAGTTCGTTGACTCTTCTCGGGTTCAGGAGAGCAAATCAGGATTGAGATGCCGTTCAATCAAGGAATGGCGCAACAGTTGAATTCATTTAATCTATCTCTCTTGTGAGCTTGTTTTCTGTATACTAACTTTCTGATGTTTGGTTTTTTAAAGAAGTTAAAGACGACTGTACCATGTCCTCAAATATTTATTTATACATAAAATATGTGGGGATTGTGCTTTGAAAACGCACAAACAGGAGATATTATATAGAATATAAGATTTTGTGCATGTAGACTCTAGGAAGGTGAAACGGAGTCGAAGAAAGCAAAGACGGTGTTTCTGCGTAATACTTGTAGACAAAGCGGTTCTTAGAAGATAATTCATAAGCTCCTATGGATTTTTCGAATCGTCAAACGAAAAGAGATAGCAAAAAAAAAAGACATATCAGTTTGGTAAAGAATCTCCTGCCCATTAGTGGCGTCTTTGTGATATTTACGCTAGGGCTACGTAATTGGAATATGCGCAGTCGTTCTCAGATAAACCTTGCAGACTGGAGTCATCAAGCAAAGTTTAGTTCGACATAAGTTATGCAAGCGATTCTATAGGGGAAATGATATGAGTATGAGAGTGCTCCATCACTATATCGCGAGAGTTCACAACATTTCGAGCTTCAACTAGACTAGGGATCTAGTTTCCATGGTGCTTTCTTTCGTAAAGATCGGCGTTTACAGTGTTTCACCGACTGTGTTCACTTGATGCATCAACGACCACCCCTTAGTAAGCTAATGAGAAGTTTGGTGGAATTAGCCTGGCTCATCGCTCGTGGTTTTGTTCTCGATTGTGGCCTCTTTGAAGTTAATGAATTTCCCGCAGTAGTTCCGTTCCTGCACAACAGCTTTTTCAATTGACCCGCTCTCAACAGCCGCAGTAAAGGTCTCCGTTAAATGTCTCACGTCCACTGGGATGACGAAAGGTACAATAATTCCTGCTATGGTAATGGTTCACGGAGGTCATGGATAAGTTGACCGCCACGCATCAACAGTTTAGTTTTCAGTTTTCTATACGGAAATAATAATAGTTCCAATGGAGAAAATGGACATGCCGAAGTTTAAAGACAGTCGGATTTGGGAGATGGAAGGCTCAGTTGGTATATACACGACTATGTGTACATGTGAGTGAATGAATTGAATATTGATGGATCCGATAATTCGATAGAATGCTCGAATTTTCGAATATTCGAACTGCTCATTCATTAGATTTTTAGGAAAAACTGCAAATTCGAACAATTCATTGGTTCAACTCAGTCAAAAAGTGGTTAATTCAAATCAATCATTTATCCAGTTCCTTTTAAAAATAGGTCATTCGAATAATTCAGAAGTTCGAATACCTCAAAAAACGCTGTTATTCGAACTATTCATATTTCGAATATTTGAATATTCCTAATTTTCAAACGATTCGAAAGTTCGAATATTTTTGAAAACTTCGAATATTCCAATGCATGATTTACATATGTACACCATTCGATTTCGTGACGTTGGCCACCCGCACTTTAATTTTGGACAAAGGTTATACTCAGTGACCAAAGCCAGTCGTTGATTGTGGAACATGTGTAATGCTTGCGTCTGAGTAGAATAACGCAGAGTTTTGCTCAAATTTGAAGAAAAATGATTTCTAAAAATTAGCTGGAATATTGTCCATGGGTGACAAACTTCTGTATACCGGATTCTGCTGTTGGAGTCAGGTTTTTCCGCTTGTTTGAACCTCCTGAGACCATATACTTCATTGAGGTTACCCACGAATAGCATTTCATCACTCTCCAAATTTACCCACCACTAACACGGTGAGCAAAACGGTTATCCTGGGTAATCTCAGTGTATGAAATATTGCCCATGGATGGCAAACGTCGATATACCGGATTCTGCTGTTAGAATCGAGTCTTTCCGCTTGTTCCAGCATTCTGAGGCCGTATCATCATCATTGATGTTACCCACGACTACCCAAGCGTGTCATAGGCAAAAAGAAATCCTCTAATCACACACTACAGACCATTATCGTACAGTCTTCTGTTTCTAGACAATTAATTCGTGGTATCGTCCTGTAAGTGACAATTTGCGCATTCTTGATCGTCAGCAAACCTCCTGCGCCAGACAGCGTTCAGATGCGAGGTAAAGGTGTTGGGACGATGGATCTAATGCTGCGTCATGCTAAGACCAGCGGTGTAACCCAATGGGCATGTAACAACAGAAAATGGAACACCTAACAGTAAACAGGAGGGGGAGAATGAAATAAAACTGCAAGAGTACAATACCGGCCGTAATTATTGTCCCAAAATCCGTTTCCGTCGGATTAATCCGTCAAAAACCGTCAGAATCGTTCGGAATGGACTAAAATGACAGTTCATATCACCATTCAAAAGCTCTCAAGATTGTGTGTCTGAATATCTGCATGAAAACTACTGTTCAACCGTAAATTGGTGAAGAAAAAATGCGGTCATTTTGTAGGTTTGGTACATTTTCACATCCAAATAAAAGAGGCCTCAAACGATTTTCTGCAGAACAGCCTAGAACGATCGCCAGAGTCAATTGTGCTGCAGTATTTGGTTCATGAGCTAGTAAATTACCTGGCAGAAAAGTCGCTCTGATGAGTATGGAAAAGTGGGAGAAAAAAATTTTTTTTGCACGGCAAGTGGTATTCAGAGGCTTGTAACTTGTGAAAAACCTAGGCCAGTGGCGTTTTCAGTGTTTAACAGGCATCTAAACAACTTGCAATGGGCCACTTGCTTTTCCTTTTTATAGCGGTCCAAACTTTGTATTTTCGCAAAAATGAAAAAAAAAAGAGGTCCGCTTCACCAGCACCGATCATACCCAAATGGGGTATTAAAGTGATCGCAGTGAAGTGGAGAATGCAAATATAACGTTTATCCGCAAGAATTTCAAGCCCGAGTGGAATTTTGGTTCATCTACACTCGATTTGCCCGCAGGTAATGTAAGTTAGTTCGATGTCAAACAAAATTTTGGTATAGATATTGAGACTCACAGGCTTGAGGGCTTTCGAATGGTGATAAGAACTGTCATTTTAGTCCATTCCGAACGATTCTGACGGTTTTTGACGGATTAATCCGTCGGAAACGGATTTTGGGACAATAATTACGGCCGGTATTGTAGTTCCACGCCTTCGAATGGTCCAGCAATCCAAAGCGCGCTTGCTGTACTCTGCTGTTTTCAGTACTCCTTTTGTAAGGTTTTGTCGTAAATGTGAAGGCATATCAACTGATGCAACTTAAATATGTACATATTGACCTCAAAGGAAAAAAGAAAAAAATAACCTTTACCCTTGGTATGTATGGCATTTCTTCTCCCAGAGGATTGAAAGCATTCGTCCTCAATTAATTCTATCTGTCTTACCATCAAGTGAATTGAATTTGCATTCCTCTGCAAGGATTTGTTGTCATAATGAGGAATGTGAATGAGAATCTGAATGAGCGAAAGGAATTCCTCGATCGCAGCCACATATTTATTAGAATTTGAGTGATGTTCTTCATTCTATTTCTTATTCGATTTGATGCACGCAAGGTGTTCCTCACGAAGCATGCAATCAGCTATGAATAAAATGGTACAGAAAAGTGGTCAAATATGAGTTGTCCAGCAACAACCTTGGTCAAACTATAATAGTAAGAACTTGTGTGTGCATGATTTTATGCAAATGCCCTCAAGTATGTCCTATTATTTATTTTTGTGCAATTATTAATAACCTCCAGAACAAGTCGGCGGATTGCATCTGAACCTTTCTCGAGCCAAAACTTGTTGACAACTTGCTTTCACCTTTTCTTGCCGAGAAGTTGTCAACTCAATGCTTGTAGATAACTTGCTAAGCCAACCGCCACCCTGATTGGCGACAAGCTTTGAGCCTACAAGTTGCTGGCAAGTACAGGCGGAAGCAAGTTATCAACAAGGTTTGGATCGAGAAAGGTTCAGATGCGATCCGACTTATTCGGGAAGCTCTCAGCAGTGTTCTATACACAGCACTGAATAATGATTAGATATGAATTTCATATTCGATAAATCGGTTATGAACAAGCTGATATTTTCGAAAAAGTTGAAAATACGACTCTTGGGGAGTGAAAAGAAGGGGTTTAGTGCCCACTCCTTCCCCAGCGTTCGGATTCTGATCGGGTTCTGAACTGATAATTAAATTATTCAGGTCATTCGATTTTCATTCAGTCTTGACAAAGAAAGTGCATGGGGTTAACCCACGGGTTCCAAACAAAACATTCGTTTTCAGAAACATTGTCCAAATTGACGTTACTGCACAATATCATTTTTGCCCTATGATCCTGATGCGCTCAGGAGAACGTGCCAAAAATTAAGCGTATAGTGTACTATCCTTGGACAACAGAAAACATCAAGTTGTACCACTACTTCGAAGTAAAAAAAAACATCATGATAAATCCACGAAAATCATTTTATCTGGAGCAAAGTTACCCGCCTGTGGTCCGTCTCTAAAAAAACACCTCACATTTGGAAGCAAATTGACATCCTGCATGGAATCTGACCTTAGATCTCCTGGAACAGCTGCTTTACCGGAATTGAAGGCTGCAAACTCATTATGCAGGAGAAGGTAGTACAGCAGTAGGTACGAGTTCTGCCTTTGACTGCACCTCTTGAGGTGCAAGTGGGCTCGGACTCGTCAAGAGGAATAGGGGCGATAATTCACCGAATGGGGAAGTGCTCTTCTCTGAGGGTTTCGCATTTTTGCTCCGTTTTATCCGGAAAATGAAAACTCTCCGATTCTTTGCTTTTGCTTGTTGTGGAAAGTTTCACAGGATAGTTGAGTGGTAGGTCCAAGACTATTTCTCTGTTCCCGTTTGTTTCAGCGAAACTTTCGCTCGTACATATGTAGAGAGTTGGAATAAACATGGAACAAGAAAGATGAAAACTTCTTTTCTTCCGCGCTCTTACATATTGGATCTAGTTGTACCACTATGTGTTTCCAAAGTTAGCACATTCACGAGCACCTTTGTTACCCTTGCATGTACGATGTATGTGTTTTTACTCATTTGCATTCATTTATTTGTATACTCATTATATGCAGATTGTGGCTGTCACCGTTGGTGTTCTAAAGAAACGCTATTCTATTTCAAGTAACGTTGTACCAGTACCGTTTTTCCAGAATCTTTGCTTTGCTGTTGACTCCGTATGGATTATTTTTAGTAACCCTACGCACATCTAGTGGCATCTTTCCACTGCGAACTTTTGTGTAACTTTCATCGCTGTATTTTCTCAAGCTGTTCAGGAAATGGCTGGTAGAGAAGCAAGATTGAATATCAGAATAGGGGAAGCTTCATTTTGTCCTTTTTTGAGCCGACAACGTGTCATCGGAAGGGACATGCAGGAAGCGGTTTTTGCAATCTCCCCACGGAAAGGACATTACTCGAGCGCCGGAATAGACGAGGAACCGATTTCTACTCTTTTCTTCCTATAAATTGCTTTGCTCGGGCTTCCTTGTCTCCAGATCCACTGATTGTAGTTTTATTTTCCAGCCGATTTCCGTTTCGCACTTTCTTTAGTGAGAGAGTGTTCCTTTTCCTCTCTTTTAAACGTTGAGGCGTGACGGTTGGGCATTTGTTATTGGGTGTGAGCACAAGTTCACACATTGTTTAGAAATTTCTCCACCAACTTGAGGACTTTTAGCAACAAGTATAATAAGTACAAGTTTATTACGTTTGCAAAAGTTAAACGTTATAAAAGTACAATGAAGACTAGCAAAAAAAAAACAGTACATATGGCAGCGAAATGGTAAATACAGCAAGAAAAAAAAAACGTTTTATACCATGGTTCCAAAAAAAAAAACTAAGAAATCTCATATTTCGGCAAAATGTGCCACACACGGCGTTTGAATTGACTCTGTATGAGGGTTGTGGTAAATTTTTTTTGTTATCCGAAGATAGGCGCTACCTGCCCGGATTGCGAATGATGTCGCTCTGTCGTTTTTGGCCGAGTCGACAGAATTTTGGAAGGACTACCTCTTTGTCCGGAGCCTTCCCATTCTGAAGAAATTTTTCGGTTTCCCAGGGACCGATGAATGCAGAATCTTATGAACCAAGCAGACATCAAATTCTCTGGGCCGAAACTCCGGAGATGAAAGCCCTAAATATTGGGTTGGGCAATAAGTTCGTGCGGTTTTTCAGGGGTACTAGAAGTACTGCTTTTCACGAACAACATGAATCACAAAAAGTAATTTATGTAGTCCCTTTCCTCCGCTATTAATTACATCAAAGATGGAGCAGCTCCCCGATTTCCTTTCCATGAAAAGCCACATTGTTTGGGACGACCCAATTTGTGACTCTCAACTGCAAATTCTCAGTGGAGCTCTAGAAATTGCCCAAGGAAATAGCCAAAATAAGTAGTTAGGGACTGCATCAGGTTTGTAGAGGTTGCATGAGTAAGTTTACATTTTATTCTAGAATGTAGGATACCGTTTCAGTGGAATTTGCCCGAAGGGGGCGCCCTCTCAATGTGACGGGTCACCTCGTACTGAGCTCCTCGAAGTTTTTTTTTTCCCGAATTGAATCAGTCGAACCTAGTTTTCGCTAGAACTTAACAATCTTGGTGGTTCTTCTTCACATCCGGAGCAAAACCTGGCGCGTAAACGTCTCGCTGTTCTTGAAACTCCACTATTGGAAGGGGGACATCTCTGGGCTAAAATTAGCCCCGCTGAGGCGGGCATCCATTTTTGCGCCGTCTTTTCAACAGAAGTGGCTTCTCTTTACATACCTTTGATATCTATTGCCTTTTGAGTTGCATTCGATCCGTAATTAAAGTCAAACAGCAGGAGTGATCGGAGGTTGTCGTTCTAGTCGAAATGGTACTTCACACTCCAGACAATAGAAAATGAGGTGCGGCGAGAATTGAGGAAATCGGTTTGAATATTTACAAAGAGTAAATCAAGGGCTACAAAATGATTACTGAAACGCAATCAAACAAAGCTTGGCTCCTAGCGAAAAATCAAAATGAAAAAACCGCACAAACTTATTGCCCAACCCAATACTTATTTCTGATTGACGCCCTTGGAATTCTAGAATACAGAAATCTCCCAACCCTAACCAAAAGTTTCCGAGTGAAATTATTCTGCACCCTCTCTATGGAATAAATATCCTCCATCTTAGTAGGATTGAACACTGTTGCGCTAGATTCTACAATTGGGCACACATAGGTTTTGTATGCTTTAACAAGGATAGGTTTACTCCTGACTGATAAGGCTTTAAAAATTTGGAATATCCTTAACATGGCCAAGTTACATCGGATTTCGATGTGCTCAGAAAAGTCTAGCTTGTTATTGTAGACGAACCCAAGATCTTTGTTAGATGTAACCGCTGATCTTTGGTAGACGTAACCGCAACCATCCTATCAATGACCTGTTGGAGGCTGGGAACATCATCCAATCCTGCCACTACTCCATAGATTTTCACGTCGTCTGCGTAAATTTCGCTCTCCACTCCAATATTTGAGAAGATGGGTGGAATAACAGTCGTGTAAATTCTGAAAAGAACAGGTGATAAGACTCCTTCCCCATGGGGTACACCACTCGCCACCTCCTTTACTTCAGAGTATGCTCCTCCTATTTTCACCTGAAATGTTCTATCTGTTGAGAACTGTTTAATCCAGCTGGTGACAACTGAACAAATCCTGGGAGTTTTCAGCTTGTGCATTAATTTTTTATGTGAGACCTGATCAAAAGCCTTAGCAAAGTCGAAGTAAATCACATCGCATGCATGCTTCTTATCAAAGGCTACAGTCCAATCTTCTAAACATTTGATGAGATTGGCTCAGCAAATTATGTGGGAGTGCGTAGATCACATGCGTTGGATCAGGTCGAAACCAGTTTTAAGAGAACGTTGGGTATTTCCCCTTTTGATAGCTAATCGGGGTGGAAGAACCTCTGATGCTATCTGAGGCAGATCGATAGAGTATGAACGTGCTTGCAGACAAGAATTTGGCATTTGTAGTATTGAAGGGATGACATCTTCAGTAGGTTGACTTGCTCCTTCGCCTGCGGTTCTATTGGCTTAATGGCTAGTTAAAGAGGCACAACTCAAATGAATGGTAATTCGAAGATTATCTCATGTATGTTTACGATCAAATTCCAGGTTTCATCTAATTGTAAGTCGGAATGTCATTGAGGGGTGTGTTTCTAATTAAATGTGCACATCTCAAACCTGAAATCACTATATGTTGCTCCGTAATTACTGCGACTGTTTCTTTTTTTTCTGTTTTTCTTTGTCAATTTTTTCGAAAGAAGGTACGTACCAAAAGTCATATCTATGTTCGCCATATTATGCTCTTCCACCCCCAAAAAGGTGAGAATACAGCAGAAAAAGGTCAGCGAATTTCCGGCAAAGCACGAACTAGCCACCCAAATCTGAAGGATTTTGAAAAAGTTAAATTGAACGATAGGAACCTGGCGAGCGAATATGGAATAGGTCGCCTATTAAATTTCGACGACCATGAGCTTTTGGCCGTGCAAGAGAGGCAAGATTCTTCAAGAACGGAGTTTGCTTGTTTCAGCGTAGTGGAAAATTTGAGGTGTTCAACTTTTTTGTTGTCAGATGTTCTGCTGGGGACTGATCTAGCCAATCCAAAAGAAGGAATCAGTACTTCTCTGCGATAACGCTCAGATACATATCGTACGATCGGTGTTGTAAACTTTGAACGAGCTGGGCTTCGGAACTCTGATTCATCTGTCATAACTCCCGCCCAACATTCACCACTTTCTCAAGCATCTCGACATTTTAATGTAGAAGAAATGCATCAGTAACGTTCAAGTCTGCCTCCAACGAATTCAGCAAATTCATTGACTTCACACCTTCAAAAAAGGCGCATGGCCTCAAGAGGTTTTCATTCACTTAGCTGAGATAGTACGAGGAAGAACTGCCGCGGTATGAAACAGCACAAAGCTACGTTCAGACCCAATGCTCCTTCAATTGTAAAATGAAAGCTGGATGAAACGATGCAAAAAATCTCAGCAATTACATTCAAGCGATTTCTAGGGCAGAACGATGTATTCAGCAACAATCCCATCCTAACATAATACCTAGATTGTAAGCAGCTAACAAGGTAATGATAGTACGGTGCCGGGTCCTCAAGAACTGAAGAGGGTTAAAAGAGAAGCGATCAAAAAGATATGCTCAGGGACACTGCTGAAGGAAGAATCCTTCACGATAACTCAACTATGGATTGATCCCTTCGGCCAAAATTCGGATATATGAGATGAGATTCAAAGCACTGTTTCTTTGCTCAGCATAACGTTGACGTAAACTACCTTCAAAAAGAAATACCCTGTTCCAAATCCACCGCTTTCATCAGCACAACGGTTCTTCCTCTGCATCGCTTCGATTCTATTCAAAAACAAATTATGTAGTCCAAATCCTATCATAAGCGAGTAATTTGCTGTTGAACGGGCGTTCAGTACTTCTCTTCTTTACAGAATAAACTGGTATTGCGAAAAAATCAAATAAAAGTTTTAAACAACCTTCAAGCAGAAAAACAACCTTTCCGACGAGTGAGATTTTTTGACGATATTAGTTACTAATGAATACTCTGATTTTTAATGAAAAACTGCAGCGCTATTAATAACGTCAAGATACAATGGAAAAGATTATTTGGTGAGTTCCTTCAAACAATTTAGGCCTGCCATTTGAACAGCAAACGAAGTTGCAGCATTCACAACGTGATGGATTTATGAGGTAGGCAAAAATGCGCCCAATCTGTATCGACTCCTCTTCTTCTCGCAGCAGGTAAGAGTGAGGATACTGGGCAATGGAAGCTTGATCTCGATGATGCAAATCGAATTGATATGCGCCTACGTTAAGCGGCATTCAAAAACACCTATAAAACTTCATTGAATGGTAATTCTTTTCTCAAATTTTGCTTGGACGGCTCAATCCAGAATCGAGTTATAGTGAGAGCTTGCATACGGCTCTGATCATTGCTGGCCGCTCTATATTTCGGCCGATCGGATTTTGTACACATTCTAGTGCGCTTTTTGGAGGGTTGCAGGGTTGCCACGGGTCAGGTTCTGGTCTGCACCAAATGGTGCACAGGAGAGCGGGAGTAGCTTTTTTCCACAGTGCGTCATTGTAGAAAAGTAAAATAGATCAGACTTCATGTTTAGCGATATTTCTCATTTCTACTGCATGGTAGTTCCTTTGAAGGCAAATTCTTCGAGAAATCAGCGAATTTACAGTGGCGGTCAAAAATATTGCAACAATTGGTTGCTCGGTGGGGAGGTGCGACACCTCTTTCAGGATAGTGCTAGGCGGTTGNGCCATAAGTATTTGGATGTAACCGATTCAGTGCAAATGGTCTAATGATGTCTTGGAATGATTTATTTTCAGCTGGCTGTTTTGATAGTTAAGTGATAAGGGTCTAGTGGTGTATGTAAACAGAAAGGAGGAGGTGGTTCATTTAGACACGAAGGAGACAGAGTAAGGGAGGGATCAAAGAGCGAGTAGGTGTAGAATAGGAAGGAAAGCATGTAGGAGAGAAAGGCGTAATGGATACCGGCGTTCCCCTTGCGTAGGACTGAACCCGTCTCACCTCTGCAAGCCGGCACATCTTTATAACCGTGGAACCCACCTCAAAGCGTCTCCCCACTTCTGCGCGTCGATGCACTTTTATCACAGCGATAAATCCGTCTTCGCCCACTTCGAACGCCGGCGTACACTTATCACAGCGGCGAGCCCGCCTCCCCCCTCCCCCCACTTTGAACGCCGGCGTACCCTTATTACAGAGGCGGACCCGTCTACCCCCACTTTGGGCGCCGGCGCACTCTTATCATAGCAGTGGACCCGTCTCGCGGCGTTCTTGGACTCCAGAGCAATCGTTCTCCATCGGTGCACCCGTTGCACACCACCCGTCCTACTCCTTGATATCCTTCCTATCCCACTCCACCACACCACACCGGTTCCTAGCCTTTTATATGATCTCACAATCACCATCACTGATCAATCGAATCGCAGAATTTCGTAACACACACAGACTAAACCCGTTATTATAAGTCATAATAATACTCGACAACACATGTGAGTCAATGATAGAGCAGCGAGAAAATGTTGTCCAAACGGCATTCCTTGGTAGAAACCGTGGCGCAGAACTCGGTCAGACGAGATGCGTGGGATGCGGTTTCGTGCAAACGCGGCGCGGATGTGTAAATCCGCCCCGCATGACCACCGGGCCCAATGGGCGCCGGCGCTCGGAGCACAACAGCTATCATGTGAACGTACAAGGTCACGTCTAACAAGACATGACACGTGTTGTAGGACCTTGATTGTCATGTGTTTGAGATAATCTAGAATGTTTGATCTGCTATTGATTTTCGTGATCTATTCTGGAATGTTTTGGAAGCTCACCTCTAGGTGTATATAAACCCCGCCGTTGTCACTGTATTCACTTCGTCTTATTCATACGACTTACTCGCCTGTGCTGTATTCTGGTTCTTCTGATAAACTGTTCAACTACTACGACTACCGGACAACCACAACAACACGTGAGTAGACGAAAAGATAACGTCTTATGAAGAACCGATCAGATGATGGGTGGAACAGCAGCACGTGAGGGAACGAACAGAGCACTTGAGAGGTGGAACCGAGGGTTCGCCCCAAGGTGTAACTAGGGTTGAACACAGTCTGTACTGGAGTCAAATCCCATCAGTGCCTGAGATTGCCTAAGATTTTCAGTAGAGCGTTGAACAAACGTGTAGTCCAGCACACCCTTCATCTTGTACAATGCCGGGTCATTTTGGTCTAGCGGAACTGCCAACGCCTGGGGATACTCATACCGATTAGGTTTTTGAGGAGAAGACATTAAAACGCTTTTGCCGCCCACAGTTTAGGTAAATCGATTCAAGCAAGAAAAGGCAGCTGTATGTAAAATCTAGGGCTAACCCTACGGCCAGACTAGTCCTGAAGAAGGAGTGAATGCCTAGTAGAGCACCAGTCTGGCCGTCCGGCTGACGCCGGACTTCCAGACTTTTCCTTATGCTCGCTTCGCTCGCATGACTTCAGCTCGCATCCATCCTATTAGATATACGGTCATGCAAGTTTCTGCTCCGTTCCCCTAAATGCCCTTCCCCATAATGATGAACAGATCAAAGAGGACTGCTTGCGTCTCTCGGAGCAATTTCGTTATTCTCTCGAGTGAAATAGCTAATTGCAGCAATATGTAACCGATTCCACCCGGAATGAACACGGGGAATGGTTTATCATTCTTTGTTTGTTGTGAGTGATCCATTGATAACAATCAGCTCAAACATATAAAAGAAGACGATTCGGTGTGCTCAGACACAAATGAAGGTAGAAGACGCAGGAGGGGAGGTGATGTGGGGGG
>JARK01001344.1:257456-287974 GCA_000688135.1 Ancylostoma ceylanicum
CATCTCCCCCCACTTTGGACGACGGCGCAGCCTTATCATATCGCCGGACCCATCTCCCCCCACTTTGGACGCCGGGGCATCCTTATCACATCGCCGGACCCATCTCCCCCACTTTGGACGCCGGCGCAGCCTTATCATATCGCCGGACCCATCTCCCCCCACTTTCGACGACGGCGCAGCCTTATCATATCGCCGGACCCATCTCCCCCCATTTTGAACGCCGGCGCATCCTTATCATATCGCCGGACCCGTCTCCATGGGTTTCCTAACTTTCGGATGCCGGCTTATCCCTGTGGAAGCAGTGATTCCACCGCTCACCGCTACTTGCGGCCACCAAATTTGGTTGCACACGCACAAAGTCACATAATTTCTGTAATATATATAGAGTATGATTGCGAACCTCATACGCATTCCCATAATCCTCCATGATACGGTAGCTGAAGGTGGTCCTTCATCAATTGTACCGACCAAGTGTGCTTCGCAAAATTCACGGACTCCCTGTGATCCAGCTCTTCATCACGTTGAAAAATAGGACTAATGTGCGCATGAGCTAACCTTTGCAGCTTTTTTGTTAAACTTCTGATATGGCGACACTTTCTCCGTGTTTTTGCGCAGAAACAACATATTTGTTAGCGATTCTACTTCTTGTTTGTTCACACTTAATCACAAGCATTTGACAGCTTTGAAATGATAAATTACTTCTAGTGAATATGTGCACAATCTGCACACTACAATTCTTTAGAACCATCCCACGTTTCCTTTTTCTTGGCTTCATCATCGACCTTGCTGGCTGCCATCCTCGTCCACCATGTGGTAAGTAAGAATGATCCCTACCAATGAAGTGGATACAAATAGACAGCTGCCTATCGTTATCATACTTTCATTAATTGGCTTAGCATGTATGTGTGAGTCTGAGAATCAGCCACTGCCGTCAAAAACTAACTACATCATCGTGTTCACCGCGTCGAGTAATGTACGAAAATGTGGTAAATTTTGATTTTTACTTTGATTTACAGGTGTTTCGGCCCACCTCAGTCATGTTCAGGCATGTTAAGTTCATTCAATAACCGAAAGCACACCCCAGTACGAATGAGATAGGCAAGACCGTATAAAAGGGTAGGGATGGGTGGGATGCCTTTATGATGAAGAGAAGGAGCTAAGCGGACATAGAATGGAACGGATGATGGGTGCTCCGGCGAGGATGGGGAGGCTGGGCGCTTCTGGCATTGATGACGTTGTGAACGTCGTCGTTGCGGGCGAGATTCTGTGACGGCTCATCTGGCGCTTTCCTTCCATTTCAAGAATACAGGGCACATCGCATTTCACTTTCGCATGGTTGCAAACTCTTTGACTCCGATCTCACTCCGAAAATGTAACGACTTCGGATTGATCCCATTCGACGCTCACGACGTCGGAAGCTCTGCGCCCACCTAGAATGTTGTGCTGGCATTCAGTAGCGGAAACATGTACACGAATGCGTGACGGGCGAATCGAGTTCAAAAGAAGCCTGAGAGTACGGCGTTGGCCGGACAATTTATAAAGCTTCTCTCCCACTTCTTTTTTACTCAGACAACTGGTGCGATCGTCATGCTGTACATTGACTGGATTGGTAATCACCAAATCGGAGCCCGATCGACTAGGAAGATAGTTCCCGACGAAATTTCAAATTTCTCTCAGTTCTTCTCTGTTAGGGAACACCATGATGTTTTGGTTTCTAAGTGACATCTTTGTTGGTCCGTGTTAGTTTCCCAATCGTTCTTTCTTTTGCTTCGAGAGCAAGCTGGTTTCCGAAAGAAATTATCCTACAATTGACCATCTTCACGCCATGAACGAGCTGATCGAATGATGCAGTGGATATCGAACATCAGTATTTAATGCATTTGTCGATTACGACAAGGCGTTCAATGCAGTAGAGGTGAACACGCCTTGGAACGTCTTACAAGAACAAGGAGTACACGCTCAGCTGATTGCACTTTCACGGAGAACATATGCAAATGTTCACGCAGTTGTCAAGAGTCGTGAAATGACCATACTCATAGACATCTGTCGAGGAGTCCGTCAAACAACACAATTTGACCTCTGTTCAATGCAGCTTTCGAACACGTTTTTCGAAAATTGATATGGAACGAATATGAACCATCTGCCAATGGCATGCAGGTGACTTAATTGTGCTTCGCTGACGATGCTGCTCTGATCGCGAAATCACCGCAAGAACTACAGACGATGATGAGTGATCTCGACAAACAGTTACGAAGCAGTGGCCTAAATGTGAGCAGCCGTACCCAATATATTTGACCGTGGGAGGAAAACACAGTGGGTATATATCCGTTCCCACTGGTTTTTATCCACTCTGCTATCCAATATAACTCATCCATCCACGTGTTCATTTCTTGGCGCAAGTGCGGTGTCGTGACGAGACACAACACGAAGTGGAGATGGAGATGATCATGAATCGTTTTCAATTGGAAACCGACCGGATAAAGATAACCTGCAGTGGAACGAGTGGATTTACATATCCACGGATATGTTTTTATTGGATAGCAGATTTTCGAAACCACTGTAACATATCCGCTAGAGGGTGTTTTTCCGACTGGATAAACTATATTGGATACGGGCCCAGAACTGTCGAAATGAAGTACAAAAGAACCTTATTCATCATGTGCCCTTTACTTGCGATGTTATATGGAGCTGAGACATATGTGTTGACAAAATATGATGAACACAAGGTTAAAGGCTTAAGCAACCTAATTATGAACTTCTTCTTGATGCTAATGGAAAGTTCTGTTTTTAAGAAAGTGTTGAGCACCTTCGACAACTCCGAATATGCTGAGATCTTAAAGTCGAAAATTCAATATAGACCAAATAAATAATCCACCAAATAAATAGAAATAATCGCCTGGCCGTGCCCCATTCTCCCTCACGATGATATATTTACTTCCTCGTAACTCTATAGGATAGGTAAATTTGCCGATTAAAACTAAAGTGATTGTGAGATACCCAGCTCTGGCATCGACGCGAAAACCTGCCAAGTGCAGTCACTGGAGCCGTAATGCAGCATGAATAGAGCTGTGCATTACATCATCTGCAGACAGTTATGTCACTTATACATGATTCTTGATAGATATTATGGAAGAGTTCCTACAGTTACCCAAAGATGAAAACGTCTTATCAATCAGATGAGTGGAAATCATGCTATGTACCAGGTGTGAATCATTTATCATGTTTTTTTTTATCAAAGATCTCAATAGGGTGGAGTTAGGATTTATGTAAAAAATGTCATCTCAATATCAAAACAGGTAAATCATTACGAATTAATGGCAAAATTGGAGCGAACAAGAAACGGCACGAACACTCACATTAATAAAAACTTAATGCACAAAAAAGAAGTAGCGAAAAACAGTACTGTCTGCGCTGGCGAAGAGTTACAAAGATCCCTATTACAGCAGTACCATTTCACTTTTCCATATTTCATTACTAGTTTCTCCGTATCGTCGCAAAGACTTTCTTCATCGCAGCCACGTTCAATGATACTCTCGTGTATCAAAAATCTGGAAAACATCATCTGCAGTTTCCGTAGCATTCACTCAAGTGCTGAGGAGGCCAGTAATATGTGAGGAAGTTCACGTACTTGTGACAGTATTTGGCTCTGACGCAATTGTCCTCAACTGTAGGTTTGACGTCATTACTAACTGTTCCTGAAAACAGTACTCGTGGTCACTTCCAATTACGTGCTGCATATCAGAGTAATCTTATGGCGAGACTGAAGTGTTATTGTGTAACATAAAATCTCAAAAACAAGTTAAATTTCTGACGTCTAAAATCTCGAAAATCTGAAAAGAGTCAGAGTCATCTATACCAATCCTGCCGTTCACTTCGACTAACTCCACGTTAGCTGCCAATTTTGAGTTCAGAGAAGATTTTTTTTAACGCGAACTTTTTCTCTCGCCTCGTTTCATAAGTGCATTGAGTGTTTGAAGTGAAAACATTACCAATCGTCAAATTATATAGCAAGCCTATTAAGCAAAAGGGCAATTTATACTAATCGAAACGTATCAATTTGTAAAGTTTTTTTTATAAAGACATTTCATCTGGCAGGACACAGGCCCCAGCGCGGCTTGTCATCGGGCAAGCTGGGCTTCGTTAAAAGGGGCAAAAAGCAAAGGGAGCTTCGTACGAGGTACGAGGCAAAAACGCTGCAGGCCCAAGATCTTGAAGGAGCAGTGGGAGAGGCGCGCTTGCTGTTTAGTGCATGATGTTGAGCTGCAAGGCCCTAGCTAAGTCAAGACTTCACGGATTGACACCAAGTTTGGGGTGAAGAAGCGCTTACGTACCCACAATAAGTGTTTGAAAAATGAGGCTAAACTTATGCGAACTAAGAAATGGTATGCTCGGTAAAGTGGCCAGCTTATCAAGGACAGGCTGAGTCCTAGCTCTGCCTGTCGTGAGCATAATTCTCCTACGAAACACATAAATTTCCACCCATTTTTCATGCACCTGTACTATTTTCCATTCGCTATCCAGCACCCCACAAAGTTCCACTCATGGGCTTGCATTATCAGTGTTTATCAACTTCTCCGATTTTCCATAACTTACATGCTATGTTTCTGCCGCGCTCCATCGCTAACTTCGCTAACACGGTCCTTTAACATCAGCGTGTTGTTCATTTGCCGTCGTCTACATGTATTCGTCTATTTCTAGGATTTCCTTGTAGTCTAGTGACTGTTTTCGCTTTCATTACTCGTTTTTGTGTTTAGCTTTGCTTTGCTTATACTAATTCGCGCATAACTAGTGCGCTTTATGATTGTGCTCGGAGTTCTCTGATGTTGAATGGCAATACATTTGGCGAGGTTTGTTTGGCAACCTCGCAGACGAGCTTGCAAACTAGCCAGGCAAACGAACATCGTCAAATGTATTGCCAAACAAGAAGTCCCGTAAAATGTATAGCCAAACAAGAAGTGCCGTAAAATGTATCGCCATGCAAGCCTTGCCTTTTGTATCGCCAAACAGACTTGAACGCGCAAAAATTTTTATAACACCGGGAATCGTGGCTCTGATATTGGGAGTCCGCTACCTTACCAACTGCGCCATTCGAGTCCACACCGATGATGATTGAATCACCCGCTAAGAATGAAATGAACATATTAGCCCGTAAAATGTATCGCCAAACAAGAAGTCCCGTAAAATGTATTGCCAAACACATTCTCTTGCCATTTGTATCGCCAAACAGCCGTAAAATGTATTGCCAAACACATTGTCTTGCCATTTGTATCGCCAAACAGGATCTTCACTCATTCTCCCGTAAAATGTATTGCCAAGCAAAATTTTATCCCGTAAACTGTCTTGCCAAACACATTCCCTTGCCAAATGTATTGCCATTTAACATCAGAGTTTCTTTCTTTCGTTGTATTTATAGTGTGCGTCGGACACCGGCCCAGTCGAACAATAAACCATGCATATCGATGCTCGTCGGGATCCGATGCGTTGGATTCCGACGAGGATCGGTACGTAATTTCGTTCGACTTAGGATCGGACTCCAACGACTATAACTACAGCTTCAGTCGGCGTTGTCATGATTTCGGAGTTTTCGAAGACGAAACCTTGTTGGTGAACATGTCGTGGTAACTTCCATTGCGATTAGAATCAAGAGGGGGGGGGGCTTCGTAAAATTCTGAATTTTCAAAGGGGGCTTCGTTTTCGCTCCAACCCCACGACAAGCTCGTGCTGGGGCCTGCCAGGACATCTTCAATGAAAAGAACGCGCGGCCGCTGCGAGACTATAAACGTGTGCGTCTGAGCTGCGTCAGCAATGCGGCTAGCCCTATGCTTCGTCATTTAGACGCATGCGGGTCACATGCACGCATCTAGCATAAATTGCCCTGAACTCCAGCAAGGGCTAGGTGCCAGGCGCAAAAAAAACAGGAGACACTTTGAGAATTTGGATAGAAACATAAAATTACAGAAAATGTCAGATTTAATATCGAATAAATAAGAAATAAACAAAGAGCAATAGTGGGGACAAAGAGGTGGAAATTACCTATCACAGTTTTTTTTAGTCATTTCACGAAGTTTTTTTTTGGAAAGTACGCGGCTATTCTTGCTGGAGGAAGAGTGAGGGGTGGGGGATGATGTGGCCTAATTCCTGTTGCGGGACACCCCGTTAATATTCGCTCGATCCTCGCTTTCTTTCGCATTTTCCAAAGTGTGACACAGCTGTAATTGTCGTTTCAAAATATCGCGAAGGGCGTGTTTGAATTAAAATCTACAGACGAGCCGAGGTTTTTTACTGGCTGTATCTTGGAACATTTTGTCTTGAGTACGACATCACATCAATCGAAGAAACCTTGCCATTAAAGGCAGAGAACATCGGATGTTATAGGCTATGATTAGCACAAAATAATCCTATATTCTTAGAATTTTATCGACCTTTCTCTATTCACACACAATATCCAACGAAATTATAACTCAGAAACTATAACAACAAAAAAAAAACTAACCGTAACTACGGTAACATTTTAAGGCGGAGATGGAACAAATCAGAGCTAGGAGAACGACAACATGGAGCTGCACCATGCTACGGAAACGAAAGCGACCTGAAATGTGTGAGTGGGCCTCCACTAATATAGACAGAAAGAGGATTATATGACGACTCCAATGAAAAAGTCATTAGTCATAGAAGCGGCAAATGCAGTGCTAAAACTCTATGTAAATAGAATTTAAAAAGGCAAGAGGAAATCCAATGATGGTGCATCAAATTCGAAATGAATTTCGGAGTTGTTCTCCACATAGCCTCAAATTATTGAACGGAGGGTGTGATTCGTTATGATAAGGAAGTAAGCCGCCGATATAAAATGTGCACTTTCAGAATCTCTTCAGAAAAACAGCGAATGTAAACATAAATGACTCAGAGAGGCGACGTCAACTTTGCCTCGTAAAGGTTCGTTTCCCGCTTCCGCGTTCAGTTCCATTCCTTTTTCGCCCGGAAAATGAGCGAGAGAAAAGTAGGATCTTGTCTCTGACCATAACACTAACATTCTGTCCACCCGTAGACCGTGGAGCTCACTACACTCCCATTTCTTGACATGGAAAGCCGGTGCTGTTTTGTTGAGGTTTTCAAAGAAATATGTATGTACGTATAAACCTTTCTAGCACAATGCAAAATACTAGTAGACAAGTTCTGAAGGAATCTGTATAGTATTGGGTTGGGGAATACGTTGGTGCGGTTTTTCATGAGGACAGAAACCACTATTTTCCAAAAGCAATATAAATCGTACTAATTGGGTTTTGTAGCACTTTTCCTCCTCTATTGATGCTGCCAGAGACAGGTCTGAATCTCAGCTCCAAGCCTACGAAAGATTGCGTTGTGTGAAACCACTCGAACTGTAGCTCGCCTCCGAAGCTCTTGTATCAAACTCCTTCAAATGCATTAGGAACTCGATGAATTATGTGGGATTATATGGTATGTAACTCCCCTAAACCATAGAGGAGGCAATGGTGGAAATTCCCACATCCGAGCCCTTTGGTAGCCGCTCGCGCGTAAAATTCTTTTTTACGAAAAAAAAATTTACGCAGAAAAGGCGACCATGCCCAATGTGAACGATCCCTCCACCTTGAGCATTTTAGGGTTTCGCACGGAATGTGTTAGATAAACTTGCGTGATGTTGGGAGTTAGCATCAGTACTGATTCTTCCTTACATGTGGAGCGACCCTAGGGGGATAATTGTTTCTTTGTCCCACAAACGGGGTGCCCCGACAAGGGTCAACTTCAAGGCGAAACGTGTTCTTTACAAAGATGGCAGACCAATTCTGAGCTGTTCTTTCAGTAGTAAGGTTTCTCTATGGGCGCCGTTTATATCCGTAGCCTATTTGACCATAATTAGCTCATGAATGAAGTCGAACAGTAGTCAAAGGTGGAGGGGTTCATTCTCGTTGAATTGGAAGGTCCCATTCCATGCGATAGAAAAGGAGGTGGAACGATAAATGAGAAGCGCAGCTGTGACAGCGATAAAGAGCAGAGCAGGAGCTACCAAATAGTCATGACACGCAGTCAATCGAAACACCACGAAAAATTGAATTGGAAAAACCGCACGAGCTTATTCCCCAACCTAATAGTTTATTGTCCTTGAGTAAAATCCAAACTGCTTCCTTTGTTTTTTGTTTTGTTGATGTTTTATACGTCAGTTTCTATAGCTACTACCGGTCCATACACATATAAATACATAAATTTAGAGCCTACCACAGATGAGATGACGAACAAGTTATCCATGAAAATGAATCCAGACGCATGAGGGTCTAACATCTGTACCAAACCAATGGCAGGCATTTAGGCCTTATCTGACTGTTTTTGTAGACACAATCTCATTCTCGTAGTATTAGGTTGGTCCGAAAGTCTCGCACAAAATTTTACACTTTTTCAAATCATCAATAAAAAACAACAGCCTGATCACCCTGCTAACACCAATCAAATCGTCGCTTCGCTGGCGTTACCTCCAGGTGACATCGTGTTTTTCGCAACTTCGTGCTTTGTGGCTCCTGAGCTGCGTAACAATGGCGTGAAGTCTTCAAACCTTCTACAGGACCGTTGGACCCGTCTCCAGGCGTTTCCCACTTTTGGACGCCGGCGCATCCTTATCACACCGTTAGACCCGTTTCCGGACGCTTCTCCACTTTTCGGGGCGGCGCACCTTTGTCACACCACCGGGCTCGTAGCCAAGCGTTTCCCACTTTTTGAACGCATCTGCACAATCGAAACATCACTCCTTCCGGGAAGGGTGTGCTGAGCGGTTTTAGGCCTATGGTATACTACGCAGCGACACCATCGCTGTGAATAAAATGAATGAAAATAATGATAACAAAGTGTTACACGTCCTCATGCCTTATCACACTATTTGAGTTGGATTGCGTGTTGGCGTAGGAACAGTTGCATGAGAGCTTCCATGTTCTCTTTTCATAAAACCTGGGCATAGTTGGTGGATACTGATAGTCTTCAAAGTTGTGCCACACAGGTTGTTAATTGAGCACGTTTACTTGGCCGACGTTTCGACTTTACGTCGTTTTCAGAGACCTGAAAGTGGTTCAAGGTTTTCTTAACTTACGATTTAATCCACCAAACACCTCCTCTCCCAGTGCGTTCAATTCGTATTAGATACATCACTGTGAGATCCTAGGCCAAAGATAACACTCACCCACGTGCTCCGCGATTATAGTGGTGATGGTATTCCGCTAATACAATGGCAGACCGCTTACAGACAGCGAGTGCGGTTTACTCAGCTTTACTGGTGTTAGTAGCCAAGCATGAGTAATCTCTGCTGATCTTATAGCTCGCATAAGGACAGAAAAGGAATGAGATCATTGGTAATTGCTAGATGCTCATTTCTGCCATTCATATCAGGATTTCGTGCAGAGATGTAAAACGCTTCGAGGGCCTTCCTAGCAGATGTCTTTGCTTCGTACGCCAAGATCTTACACTTCACGTTGAAATCGTCTCCATCATGAGCTTCCCTTCTATGTTTCCCCAGCGGTGTTATTAAGCTCTCCCATTTTTTACTCGCAAGATGTTCATTTACTCGTACAAAGAGCGGTCGACCGGTCTCTCCGATATAGAAGTCAAAATCAGACTGAGAGACCAACTGAGACTAAGATTTGCGCGTAGAAGTCAAAATCAGAATCAATCCTCTGTCCCTACAAGTAGAAGGGCGCTACCATCCATCCCATTTCCATCCCCGTTTTACAAAGAACCTGATCCTTGCATTGAAACAGACGTAAAGTTTCGAATCCTCTCATCAGGTGTGTTCTCGATCTTCAACGAGAATAGGAGAGCCTTCCAGTCTAATTTGACGTCTGAACAAAGGCGAGGATTCAAGGAAATACGGGAATCAATTGCAAATGGGACCATTCGCCTTTCTATCAGCGACAAAGGTGGGGAGTTTGTAGTGATACCACAAGATCTTGATCGCGCAATTACCGAACACCATCTCAGTGATTCAACTCTATACAAACGCACATCGGGGAAGGAGTTCCTTTCACAGTGCAAACGAATGAATCACATTTGGTTGACGGTGGGTAAAGCAGCAGGTTTCAGTGAAAAGTTCATGTGTAGGCTTAAATTAGAGACCCCGAGCTGTCCCGTTTTTTACAGCTTGATCAAGACCCATAAGCTTTCGCCGGAGCGTATGCAATCCATGACACCGGACACATATCAAATCCGACCTATAATAAGCTGCGTCGGAGGGCCAACCGATAGAATATCCTGGTTTCTCAATAGAATCGTGAGCCCATTGCTAGCCAAAGTACCGTCTCATTTGCCGAATACAGCTCACTTCCTTGAACGCTTGCGTGGTATTGATTTTGCTCAAGACTGCGTGATGGAGTCATTCGATGTTACATCTCTGTATACAAACGTCACCACCAGTGATGCTCTCCAAGCACTATCTGAAATGCTTGATGCTCACGGCCAAAGTATAGAGATGTACGGGCTTAGTAAAAGGAATCCTATGACTCTGATCAAGGAATGTCTCGGCTGTAATATTTTCAAATGGACGGGAAAATACTACTCCCAACAACGAGGTCTAGCAATGGGACAGAGGCTTGCACCAGTGCTAGCTATCTGCTTCATGAGCAGAATAGAGAAGCCTGTCCTTTCACGATGTCCACTAATGTACTGCCGATACATCGATGACTGTTGCATTGTGACTTCAACGCAATCCGAAATGGATGAATGCTTCCGGATTCTCAATCAACAGTCGCAGTACATGAAACTAACAAGAGAAACCCCTCGGGATGGTTGGCTCCCCTACTTAAACACCCAGCTTATGCTCTCCAATGGTGTAGTCCGCGTGAAATGGTATAGAAAGGAAAGCTCTAAGAATATCATCGTAAATGCTGCATCTGCGCATCCAACAGCTTTAAAACGCGCTGTTATTCGTAACATGCTCAAAACGGCTACCGATGTATGCAGCGGCGAGATAGAACGACAGGAATCTCTCGAACAGGCCTTTAATATATTGCACAATAACGGATATCAAACAAAACCGAGAAAAAGAGAAAGCTGCGCAACGCTAGTTTTACTGAAGAGCGTAACAGTAAACTCCCGCTATGCCTACCCTTTGTTTCCGACAGGATCGCTATCAGGAAATGTCTGATTCGAGCTCAGTTGCACGACGATGTTGCTTTGGTTAACATTAATATATTGCACAATAACGGATATCAAACAAAACCGAGAAAAAGAGAAAGCTGCGCAACGCTAGTTTTACTGAAGAGCGTAACAGTAAACTCCCGCTATGCCTACCCTTTGTTTCCGACAGGATCGCTATCAGGAAATGTCTGATTCGAGCTCAGTTGCACGACGATGTTGCTTTGGTTAACATTAATATATTGCACAATAACGGATATCAAACAAAACCGAGAAAAAGAGAAAGCTGCGCAACGCTAGTTTTACTGAAGAGCGTAACAGTAAACTCCCGCTATGCCTACCCTTTGTTTCCGACAGGATCGCTATCAGGAAATGTCTGATTCGAGCTCAGTTGCACGACGATGTTGCTTTGGTTAACATTAATATATTGCACAATAACGGATATCAAACAAAACCGAGAAAAAGAGAAAGCTGCGCAACGCTAGTTTTACTGAAGAGCGTAACAGTAAACTCCCGCTATGCCTACCCTTTGTTTCCGACAGGATCGCTATCAGGAAATGTCTGATTCGAGCTCAGTTGCACGACGATGTTGCTTTGGTTAACATTAATATATTGCACAATAACGGATATCAAACAAAACCGAGAAAAAGAGAAAGCTGCGCAACGCTAGTTTTACTGAAGAGCGTAACAGTAAACTCCCGCTATGCCTACCCTTTGTTTCCGACAGGATCGCTATCAGGAAATGTCTGATTCGAGCTCAGTTGCACGACGATGTTGCTTTGGTTAACATCCCTAACGACAACATCAAACGTCAGCTGGTCCGTAACCGACTCTATGACAGATCCTGTGTAGTGGAAAGTTGTACCATCTGTCCTTACGGAAAAATAGGGGGATTGTGTAAAAACAGGAGTAATTTACGAAATTGAATGCTCGGTTTGCCATGCGCGATAGATCGGAGAGACCGGTCGACCGCTCTTTGTACGAGTAAATGAACATCTTGCGAGTAAAAAACGGGAGAGCTTAATAACACCGCTGGGGAAACATAGAAGGGAAGCTCATGGTGGAAACGATTTCAACGTGAAGTGTAAGATCTTGGCGTACGAAGCAAAGACATCTGCTAGGAAGGCCCTCGAAGCGTTTTACATCTCTGCACGAAATCCTGATATGAATGGCAGAAATGAGCATCTAGCAATTACCAATGATCTCATTCCTTTTCTGTCCTTATGCGAGCTATAAGATCAGCAGAGATTACTCATGCTTGGCTACTAACACCAGTAAAGCTGAGCAAACCGCACTCGCTGTCTGTAAGCGGTCTGTCATTGTATTAGCGGAATACCATCACCGCTATAATCGCCGAGCACGTGGGTGAGTGTTATCTTTGGCCTAGGATCTCACAGTGGTGTATCCAATACGAATTGAACGCACTGGGAGAGGAGGTGTTTGGTGGATTAAATCGTAAGTTAAGAAAACCTTGAACCACTTTCAGGCCTCTGAAAACGACGTAAAGTCGAAACGTCGGCCAAATAAACGTGCTCAATTAACAACCTGTGTCGCACAACATTGAAGACTATCAGTTGCATGAGAACTTTTGATGGTGAACGGTCGCATAGCGCATAGCGATAGCGTCGCTGTAAAGCATGCCAGATATCTTGAGTCACTCTACAGCAAATTGAAGCCATTCAGCCGACACACTCCTCAAAAAGAGTGCTTTTTTGCGTCTTTGACCAAATATAGGGTTTGCGGCTGAATATTGGGCTTAGTGAGGCAGCCTGACTTTTGCCACTGTTCTTAGGTGAGATTCATCTTTGAGGGTATCCCCAGACTTCGCCAATTCAGAATGAGTGAAGTCTGGGGATACTGTAAGCAAGAGTTTCACCTTTCACTGAGGGAATGAGCGGTTGTTCAGGCAGTGTATTCAACAGAGGCACTCAGCTAAGATTATCTCAGCTTTTGGGAGGGTCTACTACGGGTCCACAGCTCAGGTTTTGCGATGGGTTCAAGACATTGCTTTCGGCGGCTCAGAGAGGCTGCATTACCGTTGAGGACAATTTCTGAGGTAACACACTGCATTCAAATGAAGTAGTGGTTTTGATGACACATGAAGCACATAATTCTTATGATTACTCAACCTTATCAGAACCATTTAGTGAATTGTATTTGTATTCTGTGCATTGTGCTCGCGATGTTGTTAGTTCAGAATCACTTGCATTAACATTGTCCCGCGTTCGCCGTGAACAATGTATTTGAGTAAGTGAATAATACAAAATACATAAATGAATACAGTGAACCGCAATGACCGTAGACAAGGGCGGGACCGCGGCGTGGCGTTCTTGGGCAGAGATTCAGGAGCTCTGCATGCTGGCGCTGGTTGTCTGCTGCCGGCACTTGAGTTCTCTGGCACTGGCAGAAGCAGACAACCAGAGCCAGCATGCAGAGCACCTGTGTCTCTGCACAAGAACGCCGCGCCGCAGTCCCGCCCCTTGTCTACAGCCGTTTGAAGTTCACTGCAAATAGACAAATAAATAAGCTCCTCGCAACAGTAATGTACATGATGGGGCGCCATTCTCTTAATCTGATAAGGCACTTATTGGTTTCATAAAAGGCCAGAAATGAAAGGAGGAACAGACTGTTATCATGTCATTAGCACCGCTAGCAACACAACCATTGCTATAACAAAAACGCAAGAGCAAATAAGGAGAAAGGAAGTACCCAATGACACGTGATTACGGTACCCCTGTAGATAAATTGCAAACACTTCAGGAATAAATGTAGGAGATTAATTGGTAGATTCTACAACTTGTATAATGAAACCATACGTTTGTCTTCTTTTTCTGTCATCTGTTTCCATAACGACACTCAGAGGCAATAAGAGGAGCTTACGTCCGTGGAACTGAGCATTACACTGCAGTGTTTCATCTGTCCTTACAATCTTCTATGCATCTTGCTTCAACCATATGTCTGTGCATGTATGGGTAGAGAAAGAAATTCTCTCGATTTCCCTTGATTCCATTTTCTGTCTTGTCTCTGAGTTCCCCTAATCTATTGCCTGTATTACACAATGTAAATAACTCTAACTTTCAATGGAGGGAAAACACAATTCAAAGTACTCTGGTTCGAAAAGGTAAGATGTCCATTAGTAAGATAGCAGCTTTTTTACATGACTTTTTTTCAAGAGTACAGTTTGTGAACAGCATATAGGAATAGGTTGGGGCCCTCTCAGACAAATTTTCGGAAGGACCGCAGTAGAAATCCGGGAGAACCGACAGGTGACTTCCGATCCTTCTGAATAGCTGCTGCGGTCCTTCCGAATAGCTGCTGCGGTCCTTCCGAATAGCTTCTGCGTTTCTTCCGAATAGCTGCTGTGGTCCTTCCGAATAGCTGCTCCGGTTTTTCCAAATAGCTGCTGCGGTCCTTCCGAAAATTTGTCTGACTGCGTACATTAGTTCCTCAAAAGGTGCTACACAACCGTACTCCCTACTGTCACCAATGTAGGTACCCAGACACAAAAATGGTGACCTGAATGAAGGTCGGTGGTTCCACGATTGAATATACCAATGAAGAGAATTCCGAATTTGGAACACCGACCTCTTGTTGATCCCAACAAAACTGACAATGAGCTCCCTATATAAGAAGGGTTTGATAACGCTCACTCTATCTCCTCCATTCTGCTGCAGTTCTTCCGGTTTTCTGCTGCGGTCCATTCGAATCTTTTTATCTCTGTGTCTCTCGCTTCTTAATCACATGGTCGATATCTCTTTCTGCTGCGCTCCTTCCGACATTTTGTCTGAGCTTGTTTCATTGATTTCGTTCTGACAAATTTTTCACCCGGAAAATTCACTGAGCTTCATTTTGGTAGTCCTTGCACACATTTGAGGGATGGTATCAAAAACGCGACTTCAGCATGGCTTGAACTTCTTGTAGTTGATCAGCTTAATTATACTTCCCGTATTTGTTTGACCTGTCCTCTTCGCCCTATTACTAAATTTATTCCCAGTTGGTGTATTTGTCACTAATTTTCTATATTTCTGCAACCTTGAATATTACGTCGGAGCTACACAATGCTATTCTCTTTCGGAAATTTCCAGCCTCGGCTAGGATTCATGAACGCAAAACTAGGAGAACCAGGTTAGCAAACCAAGCAAATTGTTGCGTACTGCGCCTCCTAACTTGGAATAGTCTATAGAGTAGCCTATCCCACTAATTATCGTTGCCTCGCGTGGTTAGCGTTCCATGAATCCCAGCCCTGATCCTCCTAACGACGAACTCTCAGGCTTTTTTTGGAGGCCGCTTCGCTCGCGTTGTTGCCGTCTGACGGCTCTGTGACGGCTACTTCTTACCCTGTTATTAGTCTAGCCTTTCACACCTTTAAATTTCACTGGAGAAAAGCTAGGTGAAAAAGTGAAAGCAGCACACAAAATGAAACACAAAATCTTCAATTCTACGAGCTGCGTGTACGTATTTTCCTGACCATGAGACAAAACCAGACTGGCCGCAGCAACATCCACAACGCGCGTCCCCACTTCAAGGCAAGCCAGCATAACTAGTCAGTGCTATGAAAGCTCAGCACACAATGCAATAATCCTCTATATTGCGGCAGTAGGTCATGCATTCCACGATAAGGCTTCTCATCTTCGAGACTAACGCATAGGTAGTATCCTTCGACCCGCAAACTTCGCGAAATTTTTGGATTAGTATTGAAGCTACAAGAACAGGTAGAATGAACAAGTGTGTCACTATGAAAAATGCGCGCTCTTTGATTCCGTTCCTAAAAAATGTGCTGAAGGATATAAAGAATTGGTGAGGCTTCAGAAGGACAAATCATGTGCTGTCTCTGATTTCCAGGCTTTGAAGAAGGCGAACACGCCGAAGTGTCAGCCCAAAATCAACGGTCAGTAATAGTCTCGGCCAAAGCTCATATCAATTCCATTGGAAGGGAAAATAATGAGCTCTTCATTTTTAAGAGATTTTTTGCTAGAATAGAAAAAGTAGTGGGGTGTGACAATACAAACAAAATCATCAACGATTTAGAGTTAGATATTGCACACACGTTAGACATCCTGAGTGCAAAACGTTTGAGAATCACATGGAGAGACTTCGCATGAATAGGTGAACGTCTCGCGACAGTCGACAGGGGCCCAGACCAGATTAGAGCCCTGTGGAACCACACGCACACAGTCGACTCCTGTTTGATGGGGAGATGGAGAGGATGCCCAGGGCTGAGCAGTACTGGCCAACTGGAAACAAATTCTCATTGCTGGTAGAAAAGCACAAGTACCAAAAAGGGCATGGATACTCCTCACCGCACTTCCGTCAGCCCACTCGTAGCTCTGTTTGATTTGCTCCCATTTCAAACCAATCCAGAAGCTGCTTCCAGAGTTGAACTCTGAGCATGTCATTAAAATAGGCGGAAAATTGCGAATCAAAGGCGAAAGTGTACTTTTGTCGAGATATTCCGTCTGATTTTGCTCTTTTCCAAGAGCTATGAATCCACCCTCGCTTCTGCACCGATTCGTCGCCAGCTGGTAGTTTGTCTGCGCCTGCTTCGCAGAGTAACATCCTAGAAATAGCACAGCTTCTCACATTGTTATTTTTTGGATATTTCTAAGAACCCCAAACAAGCTATCTGATTGCATGGGAGCCTTGCTCGACTCGAAGCTTGCAGACAACTGGTTTTCGTCTTTTCTTGTCGGCAAGTTGTCGGCTTTAAGATTGTCGACAACTTGCAAAACCAGCGAGCGACCATTTTGCAAGTTGTCGAAAAGCTTTGTACTAACAACCTGCCGACGAGAAAAGGCAAATACAAGTTGCCAACAAGTTTTGGGTCGAGCAAGTCCCAGATGCGATTAGACAACTTGCTCGGGGGCTCTGAGTTTTGGTGTTGTGAGAGCAGTTGAGTTCCTTTATTGGAACCAAACTGCAATGAATCCTGCTTTTCTTAGCCACGTTAACAATACGAGATAAACACAACACTATCGAACCTGCTGTAGGTGTATTGCGTAGAGGATCCTTCCCGAAGGTGTCGTACCCAAGGCGGCAGAAGCAGTTAGCTGGAAGAGGAAACTTTTCATTTTAAGGCGAAGAGAACGGTGAAATTCAGGCACGGCTCTTTAGTTTTGAATCAAACTAGTTCAATCTAATGTTCAAAGAGCTGGAAAATAAATACCGTCGCATAGCGCTCGCCGGATGGCGTCTCCATTGTTGTCCTCAGTATTGGTGAGAAAATAGCCGGGCGACGCAAGGCTTTCCAGTTCGGTCTCCGGAAATCCATGCTCTTCCACGTAATCTAGAGACTTCAGAATATTGATGTTCCCTAATAGTACCGAATAAGGAAACTAACTGTAGACCACCAACACTCCGTTGTCCTCCTTGAATTGCGCCGCTACTTGTCCAGGTGCGAAGGCTCCACCAACACTGAAGCCCAGAAATTTGAAAAGTCTAACATGCAAGAAACCACACCAACATGAATATCAACTGACTAGTATGAAGTGGCCATAAGCACGATAACGTTCCTGGCATTGGGACGATCAGCCTCGGTTTGAAATTGCAACGCAGCCATGCGAAGAGCACTGTAACACTGCTAAAGTATGCTGTTGACTCTGATTTACCACGTTCTTAACTCACTCTTCAAGGTTAGCTATTTGATCTCCAAAATAGGGAAAAGTGTCTATCGCCAGGAAGTCGTCGCGGGAAAGCGAACCGAGCGGCGCGTATAGACGGGGCGTCAGTCCATATACGACCACTCCGATTCGTGTGCACAACTGAAGCGACTGGTTACAGTCTGAGACTTCAAGTAACAAAGAAAACTCCTGCGATCCATTCTAAACCTGCGTATTATATTCTGTTATTTTGTTTCTTTTTTTTTTTGAGTTTGAAGTGCTTTGAACGGGAGGGTAGAGGTTCACACTGGAATGAGAAATGGAAATGAAATGGATGGAGGAGTTCTTTCACTGAGGGTGTGCTCAGCCCCTTGCAGATAACGCCACCTTTTTCCACCCACCTTATTTTAACCATGTTTTGTCTGTTTCCTTTTACATGACTTCAGCCAGGTCTGTTAGTTATATATAGCTGTGTTTATGTATACCTTCCCGCGAGGCGACAACGTCGCGGCGAAGGCCAGAACATGTGCGACGCGGCAGGCAACGAAGCCTAACTTCTGTACCCACGCAGAATTATAACATACAGAGCTTGATTAGGCGTGAGCGTTAACGAATATGGGTTCTTTAAATGAAAAGTCGTTCGCTCCCGTAGATTATAGGCCGAAACAGCAACAACGGTCATTTCCAGTCCACAACGCCGACGAAACTGCTGGTACGCTACTATCGTGTTGTGACGAAGTATAAACACAGCTTTTAACATGCGCTCAGCGCAAATGTTTTAAGCCTCACTAACTGCTTTATGACCACTGTTGAAGGCGATGTAACGCAAGCGTTGGAAACCAGATTTTTCCATAAGACTTCCATTTCCTCTGCTCTAAGTTGAGATAAAATTAAGGTTTTCAAAAAATAATCATGAAAACTTTTTTCGAGAAGCAAATGAAGAATTTTTGGTGATTATAAAATTTGCTTGGAAACCAAACGCTTCTATGTATATGTTTCACCCATTCAAATCTGAAATAAGGGTCAGTGCCAAAATCTCCATCAAAAAAAGTAGCAGAATGTTGGAAGCTTTTAGGTAATCTTTTTCGAAATAGTTCCAGTTTTGTTTCATTTTCTTTTGATTTTTCTTATCAACTCACTTTCTTGTTAATTGAATGGCGCACCTTTGATTGCACTAAAAAAATGAATAAAAATATATATAAATAGCCAAAAAACAGATGTTGGGCTTTTGTAGCAATTGGAATTCCACCAGAAGCTTTCGGATCTTACATACATGGCTTTCTATAAATCACTGGGCCTGCGGAATTCCCACTGTTCGTGTTGCCCCACCTACTTCCAGCAGTTTGACGCACATGCATTCGTCAGCAGTTCTCTTTCTAACAAGTGTGTCGTCAGCAACCGCGATACCAGCCAAAAATAAATGAAGAGATAGCTTTACTTCGCTAGAACGCTTAGCAGGAATGTTATTCCGGGCATACAGCATAAACCATTTTCATACAATATTTTTTATGAAAAATTGTTCCGGAAAAATGAATGTAGATCGGCTTCCAAAGCTGTCTTTTTTGCTGTGCAAGGTTTGGAAAAAATCTAATGAAATTCATGGTGTCAATTTACTGTTCTACATTTAAAATTTTTCTCCCATGCAGCGATGATACGCTGGTCGTTCTTGCTCGATTTTCACCGAAAAATTTTTACCGCAACGCCCACATCCGGCAACACTACATCTTATAAGAAGAAAGAGAATCAGAGTGTGCTCTGTGCCATTTTCTAGCAGGAGTAGTACAGTGAACTCGAAACGGTCGTAGACAATGTGCAGGACCGCGGCGCGGGCGCTCTGGTTGTCTTGTGCACCTCCCGAGGCAGCGGGAAATCACGATGTACCGGTTTTCCCCCCGTGTCTCTGCCCAGCAGCCCCGCTGCTCGGTGCGGCAGACAACCAGAGTGTCCGCGCCGCAGTCCCGCTCCCTGTCTACGACCGTTTGGAGTTGATTGTAGGTGACAGTACATTCCTGTACCTACCCCACGTTTCAGAGAGCGGAGGAATGGAGGAGTAAAAAGTGAAAGAAAGAGGTAAATAAAAATAGGTAAATAAAATTAATAATGGCACGTCGGTGCGCCGGTATCGGGAAGGGGGCCAAGACGTATGCCGCAACGCGACCGCGCCGTACGCATACGCTTCTTAAATCCAGGTTGCTTCTTCCATTTCGACACAAATGAGATCGGTTGCCGCCTCCTTATAGTTCGCTGGCTCCGTCACCATTCATTTGTCACACCCGAGCCCAGAAAGCTCGTCCATTTCTCCCCCACGGTGCTCGTACCTTTGAATTCTGCAACCGCGACGCGCACATGAATCGACCAATCACAGCGCAGCAGCGTACCTCTTGCCACGCAGCCGCCGGTATCAATGAGAGGGGAGAACAAAAAAAAATTGAAATAAAATAGAAAGAAAAAGATTAAAAGTGAATAATAGGGGCTTTACAACAGCTGAATTGCAAGACAAATGGTATAAACACAAGATGAAAGTACAAATAAGCAGATAATGGTGCAGCGATTATCATAGGAAGGATGTAAGGTACCTGGTCACTGGATGGATACGACTGGATGTTGAATCGATATAGATTAGACTGTACGTGTACGAGCATCTGAATGGTGTTACGTATTGGTAAGGAAAAAGGTAAACATGGAAAATAACCAAAGAGACTCATAGAAAGCGCTTTATTTGTCAACGCATGCTTGCTGACCATGTTGCTGGAGAGTAACAACAAGTCCAAAACTAACCTCCTGCAGCCCAGTTTCAGTTGTGGCCTCAGTAGCCTCGAACACAAGCATGACGTCATTCCAGGAGGTCGAATAGTTGCATGTGCAGCCTGTCTCCTCAACATTAACAACGACGCTAGATGTAGTTGGCGGATGCGTAGTTGTTGTCGATCGGAGAGGCTCCGGTTTGGAGCTAGACGGTTTTGGACTTGTGGTCGCCACACGGGTCGTTCTCCTCTCTGTCATGTGTTTCGCTGGCGTAGATGACTTGTGCGTGTTTCTAGCAGTTGTGAAGACGTCACGGTGTAGATGACATGAAACAGGAGTATTTCGAGACATGGGAAGCAGAAGCATTACGGCTTCACGCCAAAATTATTACTTACATTCATTAGTTATAGCACAGCTTCTTTCGGCGATGCAATAATCCAATCCATCGGAAGCATCCAGATCACTAACGTCAACTGGGTAAACAGAAACAGCCGGAAATTTCCTCCATGGTTTTTCTTTTCCACTCAGCGCCACCACGGTAATGTCGTTACGAAGGTGCTTGCGAGCGTGCTCACCTGCCTCGGAAATCTCGTCTTCGTCACTGCAAATGTATGTACTGTTATTAGACGGCTCCACAGCACAGAAAAAAACATACTCTGATCTGGAGAAAAGAATAACTGGGTGATCATGTCCATAATGTGAGGATATGTGTTCGAGTATTCTGTAAAAAGCAACTGACAATTGTTTCCATTACGAGATTACTAAGTAGAGTCCTCATGTGCAATCGGTAGAAAGTTTTCAAGCGCGCGGAGTCTGCGGCGCGTGCGCGGCGCATCCCGCTTGTAATGGCGGTCCGGCGTCCTCGCTCAGCAGTTCGAGGACGCCGTTCGTCAGGATTAGGCCCAGGTAAGCCTTTTTATACTGTTTTCCTTATTGTTTGAAATATTGTTGTATTGAAGAGGCCTGTGGCTGACCGATATTGATCGAATGGCCCCATGCCTCGCTTTTTGCATGTTTTGCCCGCACATGCCCGAAATCATTATTTTCATGTTTTTCGTATGTTTTTATTTGTTTTGGCTCCGTAGAGAGCTGCTTGCCTTAAATAGCCGCCAAAACGCCTACCTGAGCCTAACCCTGACGAACGGCGTCCTTGAGCAGCTGAGCGAGGACGCCGGACCGCTATTACAGGCGGGACGCGCCGCGCAGGCGCCGCAGGCTCTGCGCGCTCGAACATTCTCTATCGATTGCGCAAAAAGACTATAAGACTTTAACAGAAACTATTTATTTACTGCAAATCAATGGGTAACTCCCTAGCAAACCCACTTCTTGAGACTCTCCTTCTGCAGCCCCTTCTTATCAGCGAGATCTTTCAGTGACTCCAGCTCAGAACATGCATCTTTGTGCGAGGACACAAATCTTGCCTCGCCTCTGCCGTTATCGCCCACTCCAGAGAGCATGAAAGCGACTTCGAACTCTTTTCTCAATCCGAGGCCGGGCACAATATGGTGGTGCAGGTATGAAATCTCCTAAACCAGCTTTGCAGCCAAATACGGCCAGAGCTCTTCTTTAAGAGCAATACCTCCTTGATTTGCTCATGGGAATGCATGTGATGTGTGCCATCCACGACTATTACAGCGGCACCGTGGCACTGGAAGTATGGCGAAGGGGCGACGCATTTGGCCGCTGAACACCAAAAATGACATAGCTTCCGATTAGTCAGGAATCAACTTACCTTTTGCTTCAGCTTACCGGTTCGACAAAAAACGAGTGTGCCAAGAAGACCAAGTAAGCGTAGCAGCCGCATAAGCTCCAATGGCACATGATAAGCAGTAAGGCGTCTTTCCTCAGCATAATCTCAGACAATGACGTCTTCAATTTCGCGTCGGAAATGGCGAGGCATGCTGAGCAACTTTCACTAGAATCATACAAGCTCACAAGATACTATTCTTGCTAAGAATGACAGAGCAGATAGTCTTTGGACACAAGACAGATACGATAAGTGCTGCGTTTGCAAAAACAAAAATGTCGTGATTTATAATAATTTCACCAATTATCGAACAGAAAATTGGAAATCCTTTTTCTATTGCACTGTATGAGTCATGCACAAAAAAATCAGTCATGAGAGAGCAAAAGTAAACAAAGTGACCGAACACTGAATGATTTCATAAGTTCGAGAACGAGTTCAGCGCTCTCTCGAAGGTACTGAGCTTTGAAGGAATAAACTGTTTTTGTGGAGTCCGTCGTCTGATATTCATTTTTACGGGCCTGAAGAAAATCAGTTTGCTAGTTTAACCTCCTGTATTCCATGCTCTAACTCCCAGCTCATACTACTGAGTGCGAGGACAACGAATCAGTGAGAATTTTTTTACACCAAGGTTGAGTCGTTTTCCCTTCTCCTGCAGCTTGATGACCCGACATCCGAGTTCCTATATCTTCCTACGCTTGGAGGTATGAAATTTGGAGGGAATCAACCACTCCTAATGATTAGTTTACGCGTAAAGCTATTTTGAACATTCTCTAATTCCAAAATACTTTTGCGTTTTGAAAGCTTGAACGCCTCGGCACCATAGAATTGGGCGTATGCGATTTTCAAAGACTGTGGGCAAAACTGAGGAGTTCTTGTGGAACGTGCTTTGAAAGAGTTGTACTCAAAGAAACTGCTTGAAAGACCATAGCAGAAAGAGATCTCAGCCATGTGGTTAAAAAGCGAGTGATGCAGGGATAAAAGATTCGGAAGGGCCGCAGTAGAACGAATGTTTCCTGCTGCATTCCTTTCGAATTCTGCTGGAATTTTTCGAAAGAACAACAACACAAAGCCGGGAAGACAGCCCCATGTCACCTTTCGGTTCTCCCAGCTTTCTGCTACGGTCGTTCCCAAATTTTGTAGGTTTAGGAGTTCAAAATTTTTATAGCTGTTACAGACACTTATTCGGAAAAAGTGAACATCTCTCCATTTCGTTCACTACTTCACTCAAAATTTCATTCACAGAGGTCGGAATCTGTGATTTGCTGACATCCATAGTGTCTCGCAAATTGAAGTCTTTTGTGGGAACACAAATGAAATTTTTTGCAGCAGAACAAACTTCCTCCTGCTAGGAAATAAATGCGTGCTCATCACTAGTTGACTTCTACCGAGCCTACCAGCAGCCACTTCAACCCTTTCAAAAGGAGGTTTCCGTCATTTTTGTGACTGTTGGTGTACATTACTGAAATCAACATGAGGGAAAAGCTTAGGATCTGCTGATACCTCTAACACACGAAACGACGATGCGGCAAAGCCGTTAAGTCAGATGCAGCATTGTTAGCAGCAGTGTCGCCTTCTTTACAACTGCGGCAGAGTGAGCTAGGGTGATAGGGGCATCCACAGAGGATTTCTGCTAAGACGACTCCAGCTGTCAGCTTGGTTCATGTCAACTGGTAATCAGCACACACTTATTTTCTAGCGGAAATATGTTTGTTCTGTTTCAATCGGCGAGACATTGTGAATGTCGCCAAATAACCTATTGCAGCTTCTGCCTCTTTGGATTTCTACGATTTATTTCTGTTGCCTGTATTCCAATTGTACTCCTTCAACTCCCACAAAAATCTGAACTTCTAAGCTCAACTCCGTATAAAGTTGTGGACGAAAAACCGAAAGTTGTGGACTTTTCCCTCGCTACTGCATGCAGCAGAAAACCGAGGTTCTAAACAGATCTTTGTTTAAAGCGTGACACTTCTTTAGATATAGCCTCTTGGGTTCTTCCCGTGGAATTGTTACATTGACGTTGTGCTCGAAAACTTGAAGCGACAAATCAACAGCAAATATAGTCTTTGTTTTGTTCTTTCGCATATGTTTATTTTCAGATGGCAGTCATGAGGAATGAGGAAGAAACATAGGACCTAAAATCTGACAGCTATCGTTATAGCTGTCAGCTACAGTTCTTCCTGAAGACATCGAAAACCATGGGAGGAGGGGCGAGTAAATTAATTATTTCAGGTTGTCAAACTAAAAAAAGAAGCAAGCTCTTTCATTCGAGGACTGGAACATTCCCTCTCCTTTTCAGTACTTTCAGGAAGGCAAATGTGTATTTATTTTACTGCTGCAGTAAATAAATGGAGTCTTGCTGCATCACCTTCGCACCGCTATTTTTTTTTTGCCAATCATCATTTTGATTGTGATATGTGATAAGGAATGTCAAAGGTGTTGTTTCTTGTTTGGCCAGAGATAAGGGCATCACGAACACTTGCGATAACCATGTTGCGACATTCTGATTACCATTTCTAACCGCTCACTAGATCGGTTACATCACTTTCGATAACCAATATGTAATTTACTGGGGTATCTTGGAGTGATTTCCCTCGTTTTCACGCGGGAAACTCATCCAGGGATGATGAACCTCTTACAACGATTGTGATAGAACGTATAGTCTGCTAGTTCAGTGAGTGCCCATGGGGGAACTTTGTCTGCAATCACGACCGCAGTCGTATCGGCTGGCAGATCGGCTGGTTTGATCGGAAACATTAGTGAAACGGAAACAATATGGAAGGGATCATACCATTGGTGTTAAAAGTAGGTCGAACCAGCCATTCGCTTGTCCGATACCACTACGGTCGTAATTGCAGACAAAGTCCTCCCATGGGCACTCCCTGAGCTAACATACCATACCCTACTCGCCGTAGAGTAGCACACCAATGGTCATTCTTCATTCACATCACACCTGGAATATCGCTCTTCTACATCTCTACAACATTTAAAAGAGTAAACCGTTTCCAAGTCATATTCTAGGCAATATGCCTTAACAGCGACTCAAAAGAGAAAACTGACTAATATCATAATAACATGAGTTCCTTACAACTCAGAAAACTTCAATGGTTTATTATTCACTTTGAGCGAATAGACAGCATAAAAATTTAAGAAAATGTCAAACACATCTACAGACAAATTCAACCGGTAATCTAATCTTCAAGTTCCAAAAAAGCGATAGGATGGACTGCTTGCATCTGTCACTTCTTTGAAAAAAAAAATGCCTAGGAAAAATATAAATATTAGAGAAAATCAGACCTATCGGATCAGATGCAAACATTCCCTCCTGATTATGAGATATAAAGCTGATCGTTAATACATCAAAGGCTATTATACTATCTTCAAGAATAGGAATTAATGTAAACTGGGAATAAGCCATGCTTATGGACATGTTACTAACCGAGAGATGCTCACATGCCATGAAAAGAACCGAAACATAAAGAGGAATAAAGCGACAAATGCAAAAGGAACCCATGTTTCCAGACTTTCAGTCCACGGAAACACAGTCGCTGACCACCTATGCAGGTAAGGCACAGGCTGTTGCTGGTACTCGCACAGTCGACAAATTATTCCCTACAACGTATTTAGTACCCATTTAGTCGGAGCTACAGCAAGTAACAGGAAGTGACGAAGCAACACCGTGACGATATGCGAATATGGCAAGACGGAAAGATTTGCTCAGAAGATGGTGGATGATCTTCACTTACGAAACGGTCAAAGTGTTGGATGAACGGAGAAAAGACCCCTCCCCATAGAAGTCACACGTAATACGAGAATGACACTAGGGAAGCCTACGAAAGCAGCGTCTAATACGATCGAGGCCCGCAGCCACGACTCTACCATAACTGTACACAAAGAAAACGCGTGTCAAACACGCATAGAGTAAACGAAAAATAAATGGCTATATTGCGGGATAACTGTGAGAACTTCTAGTAAAGCGCATCTGAACATTAATGAGAGAGTACATGTAAGGATTATTAGTGAAATCCAGACAAAAAAAATCGACGATAGAAGTATGAATAAAAGCAGAATTACTTCTCCAGTGGAAGCTGAGAGTCATGTTCACGGCACACAACGTTCAGATTTTTCATAGACAATGAAAGCGCTTCCTCGTCGAGATAATCACGGATGAAGTTATCGTGATCAAGGTGAAAATCCTAGAAAAGAAACCATTAAGTTCATCGCCACCATCCCCATCACCAAAAAATATGGAATATATACATCAATGTTTAAAGTGATGTGATTTTATGAACAACATAGCGGCATGATCAAAATAGTCGCAGACAAGCAAGAGTTGCCGCCTAACAAATCCGTCCACTCCCATTACCCTACCCTGAAGTACAAAACTGTCACGTAGCTGTGGCAGCTTTCAAAGACTGATTTCGAAGCAGGGTCAAGTGAATGTGTGTGTTAATAAATTATCAAGAGGGTGTCGTATGGGGTGGACAAAAAAAGGGGAGGGGGGAGTCGTGAAGCAGTGTCATATTTGCTGGCCATATTTGTGCGCATATCGTACGAGTCCTGCTCCTCACTCCGAAGCTGATCAAATGTCATTCTATGATGCCTACCCAACTGTACTCCACCCCTGAGTTTCAGGCTTCCAGCTTCAATAGGAAAGATCCAGCAGAGGAATTATGGAAGTGATGTTCAGTCAATTAAAATGACTTCTTTTTACCGGTTAAACGAACCATGAAGGAGGAAAAGTGTGGAAAGAGGAACCACACAGGCTGAAAGGGCAAACCCTCGACTAATTAAAAGTGGGAAAAATTATCACCTCAATTAGGTAGATCTGCTATGCATGACCATCTACAACCATGTCTCCGAGAGAGACGAAATTTTATGTGAAAGCTTTGCACGTTCGTACTGTCCTACCTAGTCCTGCGAGCTCGCAAAAAGCCATTCTGTGGGCCCCCCTCAACATCGCTTTATCCCCGAGTTTCAGGTCTCGAAGTTCAAGAGAAAAGATTCAACATGGGAATTACGGAGATGAGGTCTCGTCAATAAAAATGGCCTTTTTTAACATCTTTTAATCGACGGAGCTGAATCACGAAGGAGGCAACTGCACAAAAAGGAGCTAGGTAGTCTCAAAACGCAAACTTTCCACTAATTGAAGCCGGTGAAAAGTTGGCACCTCAACAGGCTAGGCCTCCTGCTATTCACGTTCGTCCGCAAACTTACCTCCGAGAAAACAAAATTTTAGGTGAAAAATTTTGTGCGGCACTACTGCCACTTCTACACAGTCCTGACAGCCGGTGAGAAGCTGCTCTGTGCACTACTTTGTTACATTTTGTTGCATGATTCAGTCGTACATGAAGCGACAAAATTTAGCTTCCAAGTTACATTCGGCTAGAAAATCTCTGCTGAATTACAGATTACTTCGAGATCCAAATTCGGCCATTTTGGATAGACCGGAAATATGCCACATAATGCCACTTCTCTCCACAAAGAGGAAAAACGGAATCGATAGCACCATAGTCACAAAATGCATATGACAGTAAACGGCTGGGTCGCCCTCCATCACCTGACATCCCTCCCCTTGTCACACCAGCTCTCGGTGATACCCATTATGAACAGCTTGTTTTTTTTTTTTTCAAATTCATGTTGAATGGGATCACTCACTGGAATATCTCTGACAGCATCGAAGTCATCGGTCAGCGGCGTTGTTCCATCTCTAGCTTCACCAAGATCATCAGTTGATGTCACAGCCGTTTCATCAGGAACAGCGCCAATCGTCTGTAAGTACGGTATCATCTTCTCAGAAAACACCCACATGGAAGTAAACGACTGTAATCCCCACCTCTGCTTCGTTGTAAATATTGTACTGTTCTCCCTGGGTGTACCAAACTGGCTCGCAATGCCCATGTGCTTGAACAACAACGCCAGCATTCAGGATATCCATGCCAGGACGATAAAGAAGACGCTCAGGTGGAGGCAGACGCTCGTTCAACTGATAAGATAATATTATACATTAGGATAGGGCTGAAGGATAAACGGTGTAGTAACTCAGCAACAGCAGAGCACCAACATTAACAACAAATACGGTCTCTCCCAATGATTGGAATAGAAAACAGCCGAGCGAGCCCCTCAAGGTGGAAACAGCTACGTTAACTCACTCACGACATTGTTACCAGTAATAATTTGTGCAAAATTAGGTACAAAATATCGAATGGTTTTTTATTGTGTTTATTATGAAAAGCCCAAACTCTGCTGTCATTACTACACCATAACAAATCCGGCATTTCCGTGTTACAACTCCAGAGAAGCCGCACTTGGCCCAAAATTCAATAACCTTCTACCTATTCAGAAAAAAACTGATACACTACTCCCCAAACAATGAAATTCTCTCCAGCACTATCAATTTCATGCATGAAAACTCCGAAGAATACCCGAACTAGAGCAAATATGTTAACTGTCCGGGGAACTTATTCAGAAAGAGACTGATGTCGCTAAGATGCTACCTACACTTGGAAAGACGCTGAGTGAATTTACACTTTTGATGAATAGTAGGGTCTTACTGTTTTTGACTATCACACACTGGATGTAAAGAAAAACGATCTGGCCTTTAGTCATACCCTCCTCAGTATCCATGAAAGCCAAAGCTATTTTGCCTACGCTGTCATCATGGATAACTACCGCGCCAGCTATGTCAAAAACTTAACTTACCATTAGCCCCTCATCAGTGACATGTTGCGCTACTTGCATGTGGCGGCGGGTGTACTCCACTTCAGAATGAGGATCAGTCGAGAGAACCAGCGCAGAAACCGGGGAGTTCTCACGTGCTTCTGAGAGATGCTCCATAGGCATGAAGCTCTGCTCGAAGTGAGGCACGAGAGGAGGGGAGACACGTGGAACTAAAAGAAGCATTAGCTTAACAGCGCTCACTACTTAACAAAAAGTGTTTGAAAAATGAGATACCGAAGTCGTCACTTGTGTCAGTCTGTGGATAGTGTCCAAAATCAGGATTGAGAGCGTTCGGTTCCAAATTGTTCGCATCCGATAACATTTGCGAGTCAATACTAGTGTATGATCCGTGCACATAATGAGCCTGCGAACTCAGGGTAGAGCTACAGTCGCTTGCCATTGAGCAACGTCCAGTTATCGATATTCGTGATGACGAATGAGGTAATTCCTTTAAAAAATCCTTTAATTATGTCAAATTGTTACAGTAGTAGCAGTAAAAATGAATGAATACCGTCTCAAAAGTCAGCATTTCTTCTGTGATTGGGCAATCCACCTCCTCCAAACTGGGTCCCTGAGCTGCATCACTGAGAAGAACAGCACCACTTTCCTCAGAAAACTGCTCAGCGTCCAACATACTCACTGTAATTGGTGCATTGTGCACAGAGTACACACTTTGCGTCAGGAAGTTGAAAGAGTTGAAACAAGCTTACTCTTGTATTTCTCTCGGGCACATGAAAATCGGCCAGAAAGGTGGTAGGAGTGGCGAATGGCAACAGCAACATCACCCGGTGAGTCGGAATGGGAAAGGTCAGAAAGGTCACCAAATGTGCCCAGAGGCGCTGGGTCATCGACCAAATCATCATCATCGTCACCATACGTCTAAACAGCGTTAAATGAGCAATGCTATAACCTTTACCGATTACCAATAACACTGCTTTTAAGTGAAAGGCTTCACCTAGTCATGTTTAGCTGTCTAGTGCACTTCGTGCAAATGAGACTAACGAATTGTACGTCCAGATTACTGATGAAGGAAGGATACTTGACCTCGATGCGATGTGTACTATCATATGCAGTTTTTAGCGCTGATCTCGAATCCGCAACTCGAATTTCCTGCGGGTTACTGTGCAGTCCGTTACACCTATTTTTTCCGCCCAGATGTGATATAGCGTACTCGTGGGGCTCAGTCTATGCTTAGTTGCTGCTTTGATGTATTCAAACAATTGAGTGGCTTTGGAGGGAACAAGGGCCTTGCCAGTGTGTTGCCGATACAGCTGCCTTACCTCGATTTATGCTCGTATATGAGGACCGTCAGTGAGTCAATCACTAACCTTAAGTACTGCCCTCTTATACAGGCTTAAATCGGTGCAAGGCGACTGTATCTGCAGCGCACTAGCAAGACCCTTGTCCCCTCCAAAGCCACTCACCTGTTTGAGGGCACTAAAGTAGCAACCATAGGTGGAATACCCTGAGTATCGTACTCCACCTACCATCACTTTTTGCCGAGGTAAGGGGGGACTATCACTTGGGAGAGGGAGCGGGGAGGGGGGGGGGGGGCGAAGCCTTATCTTCGTACTCAACTCGCAATT
>JARK01001344.1:289677-319850 GCA_000688135.1 Ancylostoma ceylanicum
CCCCCCCCCGGTTGACGCCCACTGGGGCTGACCACCTTCACTTTTCGATCCCGATTTCCACGGATAACCATCACTTTGGAAGAACTATTTGCAAGACTATTCCACCTATGGTAGCAACCAAGCATAGCCTGAGGCCCATACAGAGTACGCCATAATACATCTGCGTGGAAAAAATAGATGTAACTGACCACACAGAGCCCCACAGGCTACAGATTCGAAATCAGGGTTAACAACCGCATATGGCAGTACCAAGTATCCCTCCCTTGTGAGTCGAACTTTGGTCGCAGAGAAGTTCGAAAAAATTCTCCCCGAATGTGGAAGACTATAGTTTGAGCACGAATATGCGCGCATTACACTGCAGAATCGATGGATAAGGCTGGAAGTGATTGCTGTGCAGAGCGCGGAAGCGCAGACAATCAGAGCGCGAAAATGGAGGTGGTGCTGTGCGCGCGGGCGAGCCCGGACACCTGTGTGTCTTTCTTATTCGAAATCGAAACAGATGCGGAAAACAGGCAAAGTTCAAAGGAGTGAGGCTGATGTCTGGTTATATAAAAGTGTAGGTAATCTTGTTCGCTTTTTTCGTAACACTGAATTATCAACACTTTCTCCAAGTGTGATTTGCTACGTCAGAGAAAAGGAAAAAAAAAACTCTCGGAAGAGAGGTACACAAACATTTTTCGATCATCCAACCTTGAAAAAAAAACTTCTGAGGTAAGCGTCCACGGAATAGGCAAAAAGAAATTCAAAGTTTCTAATCAAACTCAAACGATATTGTGATGCAGGATATTTCAGCCATTTTAGCGCTACTTGAACAACACCTTTCAACTTTCAGTAATGCTGAAGGTGAACAAACCGCTGTATTTGAAAGACTGGAGCTTGAAACACTGGTGAGATGAGTAGTCTCTGGTGGCCATGCATCCTTTTTGTGGTGTTTCTTCCACGGTTCCGCTCCCAAGGAAGCTCGCTTCGCCAAACTTCCTGGGCAGAAGACGCCCTCAACGCTCGAGTCGGAAGAGGTGGAACGATCAGGCTAAAAATGTGACAGATACTATTAGCAGATGTTTCAATCAAAACCCCGCGAATAGAGGGCTACTTACCTCAAAAGACTGCGAAAGACCTTTCTCCTGCACACTGCTAATGAGCGCGTCCAGATTGGGCAAATTATAGTTGGACAACATATCCCAGTGGAAATCTGGATGCCTCACTGCAGCATGGAACACTGTAAAAAATGAAATGAACTACTCATCCAACAATAAGTATTCTTAGAAACTTACAGCGTTTCTGTTCCGCGAAGTTAGTTGCTTTGCTCACATCGCTGAGGATCTGATCGATGAAGAAGCTTCTGGAATGCTGCTGACTTCCCGAAGATGTGGTTGAGGCGCCGGTACCACCAGAATGGCAGGAAGAAGAGGATCCGGCAGGACTGGGTACTGCAACAGAAGCCGCTCCCGAGACAGAGGATCCCTGGGAAACCGCACGCCCTCTATCATCTCCATTCGAGCAATTAACTAAAATGCAATTCTCAATTATATCAAAGGCAGGACAGATGCTGGTATAAAGTCTCACCTAGGTTGAAGTCTTCGGAACATGGTGAAGTGGTAGACGCCTCGTTCACATTGCTCTCTTCAATACGCTCTTGTTCTTCACTAGAAGCTGTTTCGGTTTCCATTCGGAACTCCTTCGTATCGCCATTTTGAGACATCTGCTGAAACAACAAGCAAACAAGCATTGAAAGCGCAACATCGAATGTCAAAAAAGTTGGAAAAGGCAAACCTGTTGAAATGCGGCAATCTGGAGAAGATTGAGTGGGACTGAACGTATGATCGTGCTGGATTTCTGCAATAACTTCACACTAGGGGATTCAAGACATTCCTTATCAGCAGTTTCCAAAAGGGAAAATGGGCTTCAAACACGCTGGACCCAACAAGGGGAGGAATTTTTTGTTTACATGGTAGGCTCCGTTTTCCCATTGACGTGATTGAAGTAACTAGCTGTGGCACAATGAGAGACAAACGGTCGTTCTAGGATAATACAGGTTTTGTGTAAACCCTCATTCCTGAGGTTTTCCCACCCAGCTCTTCTGACAGTTTGTCATCTTTGTTCATCCCTGCGCCCAGGACATGAAACAAGGATCCCAGAAGGGACTAATTCACCGACCCAGAAAGGAAAACGGCTTGTTTCCTGATTATGGATTGGACCACCTACTAAAACAATCCTAACACCTGCAGACAAAGGCGGAACTTCTACCTTTCCTCCTACTTTTTTTTGTTTCTCTTGTTGGGACACCCCTCAATGTACATATTTTATGAATAAACCTAACTTACTTTACGTCTTCCACCGGTATTATGCGGTCTATTCTTCTTTGCCCTTTCATAAGCTTCATCACCATGCACAGTTTTAATATGCTTCCGCAATGACGAAGGATCAGTATAGCTTTTTCCACACTGTGCGACAGAGCAGATGTATGGCTTCTGTAAGAAACAGAGTAAAACATAGCAATATGACTGAATCGAACGGAATGTCTGTGTTCGGAAAAGAATTACACAGTCCCTACCAAATTTGAGTGAGTTCGATTCTGATGCTTTGCGCGATCACTGGCATTGCTGAATGCCTTGGGGCATCCTGGTATTTCACAAGCATATGGTCTGAACAAGGTTAGTTCACATCAGGTTTGTTGAAATCAACCAAATATATGTAGAGTTTGTGACAAAAAAGAAAAACGCTACTTTTCTCCAGTGTGCGTTCTCATGTGTGTCTTCAGATTCTCGAGGCGACTATACGACTTGTTACAACCAGGGTGCTGAAAGATTCGGACTAAGGACAAACCAAGGCGGAAAGAATGACGGCTTCCACAACAACGTACCGTGCACTCGTTTGGTTTTTCTCCAGTATGTTTGCGCACATGAACTACAAGCATATACAGAGCACGAAATGGTTCCGTACGGTCGCATGCTCTCCACTTGCACACCCAGTCACGGTTAGAGATATTCACATGACATTCAGAAACATGATCGACCAAAGCCTAAAGAACTGATTACCTTAGTAGAGAACGAAAAAATGGACAACAAAAGTATAGCTGTAAGTAAACGTTAGCAAATTAGGATGATGTAGCGGCTAAAACCTTGTGTGACGACGTCCATTCTGGAATCCCCTACCCGATCCAGTGCACAACTTCTCAGAAACGTGTCAAATTTAAGAAAAAGCATAAAACATTTTGAACGGTCTAACAAACTATACTTTACTTCGCCTACTCATCGCAACCACATGGCCTTTCTTTACGAAACGAAAACAAAACCTCGGAGATACCCTCCTCACACCCATATATACAGTACCGGCCAAAATTATATAGCCTTTTCAACTTTCCTCCATAACCTCTGTTAACGCAAAGCTCGGCTTAACGTAAAGCCTCAAAGTTCAAATTTTTAACTTCAACTAATTTTGAGTCTCTACAACTATCATAAAAATTTGAACTTCAAGACTTCACGTTAATTCAAGATTTACGTTAATAAAAGTTATGAAGGGAAGTTGAAAAGGCTATATAATTTCGGCCGGCACTGTACATACAATGCCGCAATAGTGGATGGAATCGCACAAACCGCTCTCATTCATTTCAAATCAGGTCTTGTATTTAGATCCTATCGTCAGACAACGAAAAGCTTCAAAAGGAAAAATGCAAGAAGAAATTCACAAGAGAAGGTCATCAGCAAGTTTCAGATCACCTGTTTCTCGAATAAAAAATCGGGTTTGGAGTTTTTCAAGATAAACGCTACCTTCTGAGTGGAGAAGATGAGCTGACAGGATCCCCATTCACACTTCTCTTCCGTCAATGTTTCCACATCCACCACTTCGTTAGAAACGTTGCTTTCTTCGCTCTCTTTCCGCAGAACATCATTGAGAGTAGCTCCTCTGAAACATATAAAGTTAGGAAAAAATCTCACCCATGATAGGAGGATAATTCCAGACAACGCCTATCTCGACAAGTGAAATCCGAAAGCGCTCCATGCACAGACTCTAAAGGCGGGGAATAAGGATACATCCGACTTCGCCTTAAAGGCAACACTCCCTCAAATAATCGCTTTTGAGATTTAGCTGGATTTCAGGGTTTTGATGGCAACACATAGAACCCATATTCGAGATCGGGGGCGCTGAAAACCTGAGAAATCCGCAGAATTGGAATGCTGTGGTATTCTATCGCCCTCCGCTGAAACTCGTTAGTCCTGGCATGCGGAAGTTACGTGTGCTTTTGCCTGCGAATGGCCTGTGCTAGCTGACGTGTCGTCGCTGCGCGAGAACGAGCGAAGCAACTGGGTTCATGATTGCGATTCGAGTTTCTTCGGAAGTCACACGTTTTCTACTGGAAGAGGTGGAGGGAGAGATCACTATAACCTCTATGCCAAAGCTCAAATTTGTATACATAAGTGGAGGGGAAACGGGCCGGGAGGAACGCAGCGGGGATCGACTTTTTATAGCTTCTCTTCTTTTGGAAGAAATTTCTGCAAATGCTCCGCAATGTCTTAATTCAAGTTTTCATACGATACCAACTGCGCTCTCGTCTAAGCCCAACCCATAACTTTGTGAGATGTGAATACTTATTGATGAAATGCAATTTTAATTTCATTTTCTGTGCTAGACTATGACTATAATGTCAATGCGTTTTGGGAGATAAGAGAATCCACGCAATGTGGATATGAATAATTGTTATATTCAAAGACTAACTTGATTTTCGATGAAGAAGATCCCAATGTTGAGCCAAGATCGATGCGTTTGTAGGTGCCTGGAGGGCGGCCAATCTTTTTGCCCTGGAAAAGAATATTTGGTCATGATTTGAAGCCAGAACACTTTTAAAAAGAACATACCGATGGATAGTACCTAGGAGGATTTGCTCCCGGCCGAATACTGCGATGGCACACACTTTGGGGATCCATACGGACCATTAATGGTGGAACGTTGAGGGACGAAACGGAAGGAAGACCGGGAGCACACTGCAAGGATGACGAAGCCGATGGGACCTCGATCTTCGAAGTGCACGGTCCAGCAAGCAAGGCCGTCATGTCTCGCACTTGAGCTGCACATGGTGCTTCCGATGCTCTTGACGGACCAGCCATCGGATTGCACGACATCGGAGTTGGTTGCACGGGCCCAGAAACCGACGCCATCAAGTTGTGTGTTGGTGCATGAATGGATGGTAACTGCATGCCAGGAAGGCGTCGCTGGGGAAGGACTGGAAGAAAATTCAAATTACAACATAACTCTTAATGTGCCGCTAAAGTATTAAATTAAAAATGTTGCTCTACCAAAGTTGCGGCGTTTTTCGGTAGGCCAGAACTACTACAGATATTGATTGATGAGACCCTGGGTAAGTTGGAACATTTTTAACTCTATTGCTTCTATGCTACTCAATTGCCAACAACAACGAAAACAACATAAATCCCACATGGGAGTTCTAGGAAATGGAATTTCTCCTAAATTGTATCTTTTCTTCATCTGGATTAGACCTAATTTGCTAGAAAATGATCAAGCTCAGAGCCAAAAAGGCTGATGTGATTAAAAAAGGGCATTGTGTTGTTTGGAACTCTGAAATGTTTACGAATATCCCGCCTCAAAAAATGCATCCGGAATATATGTTTCCCTCCATATCCTACCCCGCACTTTTCGAAATATTTTCACTCATAGTTATATTTAGTAGCGTACTCATGATTAAACATTAGCAAATGATACCACCCCATTTTGGCTCACCTGTCTTTTTACAGACAATGGGTTTCAACTCTGATATTTGTCCAGGAATGAAGCGTCTCTTCTTAAACGGTAAAAGAGATGTATCCGTGCGAGCCAAATCAGATGGCACAGTACTGCTCGCCTGCTGCACTTGATTCGTACATGGCGTCGTGGACTTCACTACATCAACTGGAGTACACTTCTTCTGCTGCGATGACACGTTTGACACCACAGATGTCGATGGGGCAGTTGACGCGTGGCGTACCACCGGAACGAAAGCCGATTGTTCAGACGCAAAAGGCTGTTGGAGCGGTCTGTTCAGTTCAGGGTTGACGTTGTTGGGAAGACTTGAGCTAGAAGATGATGGCCCAGGACGGCTAGGATCCACATGTGCAGATGCAGAAGGCTGTTGGAGCGGTCTGCTCAGTTCAGGTGTGACATTGTTGATGAGACCTGAGCTAGAAGATGATGGCCCAGGACGGCTAGGATCCACACTTGGAAACAGCGGATTAAAGGGCAGCAGTGGGTTAGCCATGTTATTAGGAGAGGGTACTGTCGACCACGGCGGACTGGGAAGCCATGGGAAAAAAGGGTTCATAAATGGTATGCCTGGTAAGAATGGTGAGAATCCAAATGGGAACATTGGTAGTTGCGGACCCCAGCTGAAAGGAGGGATGTTAAGAGGTGTCGCTGTGGCCGCATTGAGTTGTGCTTGATTCGTGAAAACAGAAGAGGAGCCTGCAGAAGTTGGCGGAAGCGATGGATTTTCCAACTCCCTGGTTTCCTGGCTTGACATTCCGCTCTCTTTTGCTTCTGCACCCATCAGATCATTCGGAGCCATATCAATGATTTCCTGCACACCATCCACGTGTCCACAGCCACCAACAGGCTTCTTGAACAAATATGAAACATAAAATCCTGACATTGAGCAAGCAAGTGCCACGAATAATCACGCGAAATGGAAGGTTGGGTTAAAACTACAAGGAAGAGAAAGCACCCAAAAGTTCCGGTGTTACAGAAGCATAAAAAGGAGAAAAGTGCTGTAAATAAAACGTTTGTGCAACCAGATGTTCCGAAACGAGAAACACTCTTCAATCAATTATAAAGTTCGCTTCGATCCATCACAATGGAGATGTAAATTATTTAAATCCCAATTTTAAACAAAAATAAACTCCTACTTTGGCCACTGGCTGCAAAATTTACTTGTTAAAGAATAAAACCACTTACTATAAAGAGGGAAGTGTTCAGCGGAGGTGTCAGCTCATTCCGTGGACGATCTTAATGGTGAATGTAGCAAAATTCCTCGTGTAGGGGAGGTTAGCGGTCAGACATGAAAGGGCGGCGCTGGAGAGCAGTTGGCGGAACGGAGAGGCGCAGAGAAACGGCCAGAGAGTGCAGGGCAGCTTGTTGCAGTCGGGGCAGTCGCTACAGTGCAGATCCAGTCCGACCACCCACGAGTTAATGCGAACGAGCAGAGTACATCGAACTCTATGATTCATTAACTCTTGGGTGGCTGCGACGTTTGAAGTGATAGTATACCTTCATATTTAATTCTCGACGACGCTTTAGATACTGGAATACAACACCCAGCATCTTCATCTGGTTCAGCTTGCACTGTGGGCTGGTAAGGGTAGAAATCCATGTGCTATGATTCTCCAATTCACAACTAGGCACAAGTAAAACTAATGTGATCAGCCAATTTATCCACAGCCACATCTCTTACCAAACTTGCACTTCATCCAGAAAGATTAGACCATCGCGATGCTCGATCAGACCCTTTTCATGTAAACTCACACTATTTCCGAGAACGTTTTAACATATCAGTGCAACTAGAGATCAAAACAGTGAACGGAGTTCTTACTGCGTAGGCACCGGCACCGGTTCCCATAAGTGTGGGCGGGGCGTTGAGGTAAGGTAGCCGCTATACTCCTAGAGGAGTATAGCACCCTGCTTTGCCGTCGCCGGCGACGGTGGATCGCCAACAGCGGAAACCGACGCGCCTGTTGATTGTGAAAGCACACAATCGATAGGCACCTTTGCCACAGTCGCGACGACACAGTTGGCCTGCGACAGCGACGTAGGGTGCTATACTTCTCTAGGAGTATAGTGGCTACCTTACCACAAGGCCCCGCCCGCAATTATGGGAACCGGTGCCGCAGTCGCCAGCGATGGCGGCGCGGGATCTTCCACTCCACGTGGATCGTAGCGTCAGTGGCAATGCAGTTAGAACTTCGTTCATTGTTTTGATCTCTAGTTGAACTGATATGTTTAAACGTTCTCGGGCATGGTGCTGCCAACGTTGGCGATCGACGGTCGCCGTTGCCAGCCAAGGCGACGCAGGATGCTATAAAAGGGTTTCACACTTTCGCCGCAGCGGCAGTCGCCCAGCGAAGTGCGGCAACGAATGGTCGTGAGGGTATTTTGTCCGACAATTTTCACCGCGCATCCTCTTTTGCCGTGGTGACGAGGTCGTCGCAGCGGCAAAAGTGTGAGAGGTCAAATTCACCACGTAGAGTATAGCACTACAGTTAGGCTTACGTCATACTTCATGTCGCAGGATAATCAATGTAAATTTTGTAATAGGATAAAACTTGTAACGTTTTGTTGTAAATAGCACACTGTCACTGCTCAAAACAAAGTCTCACGAATTCCCATATCTTATTACACAATTTCCACTGAACATCCTACTGGTATAGGAGGATGTTATACGAAAATGGTCAACGCTGAATGGTCGTGACGACAGCTTGAAGAATGCAACATGCCTTACGATTAGAATTTCCCCACATTTCACCGCGTGGATAAAAACCATTGGGAATGTGTGTACCCCACTGTTTTCCTTGTTGAGATTAAATATACTGGATACAGGCCCTGAACTTGCGAATTCTAAGTTGGAGGGAGAGATTATGGGTGTTGAGAGGGAACGGGGAGCTAACAGTATCCCCAGATTTCGCCAGTTCGAAATGAACCGGCGATATAAGATGTAAGGATCGTGGAAAAGATACGCATCGATTGCTACGTGGATCGCTGCCAAACGGAGCTCATCGCCTCTTCCGTCTGGAGTCTCCTCCTTCACTTCATCCATGTGGCGATCGCCGGCGGTCGTGGCGACGTCTGGGGATACTCTAATGCCTGTGGCATACATACTCGACAGCGACACCCTCGCTGTGAAGAAAATGAGTGAAAATGATGCGAACAAAGTGTTACAAGTTCTCTTTTCTTATCACACAATGTGCGTTGGATTGCGTGTTGGTGTAGGATCAGTTGCATGAGAACTTTCTGCGGTAAACCGTCGCAGCGACAGCGTCGCTGTGGAGCATGCCATATCCCTAAGAGTATCCCCAGACTTCGGCAGCGATCGTGGCGATCGCGACGACAGCCGGCTGTCGTCGCGATCCCCACGACCGCCGGCGGTCGCCACATGGATAAAGTGAATGAGGAAACCCCAGACGAAAGAGGGATGATAGTCAAAAGGGCGGGGCAATCGATAGGCATCCTTCCCATTGTCGCCATCACTCACATCGCCACTTCATTGTGAGCACATCCTCGAGAGTACCGGCGATGAGCTCCGTTTGGCAGCGTTCCAGGCGATCCACGTAGCAATCGATACGTATCACTTCCACGATCCTTATCTCTTCCATCGCCGGTTCATTTTGATTCATTTCGAACTGGCGAAGTCTGGGGATACTCTAAGACCGTTATACGAGCGGTCCTTTCAAACAGCCGCCCAGCGCTTAGTTCACCACTGGAAACATCTTTCGGATTTCGGAAGTGGCAGGCAGCTACAGATTCGAATCCAGGAGGCCCAACTAGCTGCCACGAAAAGATTACGTCATGTCATGAACCCAACCTGCGATGAATTCGAGGTTGTTCTCATAACCGATGTGAGAACTGAACCATAAAATGGACCCCGAGTTCCCTGTCCAAATGCCGCACTTTTCTGCACTTTTCTTCTCTGAATTTTCTGGAACTGCCTCTCCTGGTGAAGTGGACCACACTACGAAGAAAAAAGGAAAGAAGCGAAGGGATCGAAAAAGTGTTCCTCTAAAGGTGTCCCTAATACAAACCTCAACCTACTGATACATAGTCATACCCTCAGAAATAATTATTTGAATGCATGGTCGAGTCGAACATGCAGAAAATTGTGCCCTTGAGCTCAGCCTCAACCACTCTATCAGCCTTATTCTACCAGCTATTTGAATCTAACGATTCGACGAAGAGCCCTGGCGCTACCGCTGTCACCTCCGCTGACGCCATGTTCCCCTCTGAAACTCAAAAGAGAGAACGAACAAGATTTTAGTAGAACAATTTGGTTTGCACAAACTATCATTACAGAGATAGCCTAAAAAGGAGACCATAAGATGAAGCACAGAGGGATAACAAACACCCCAAACACCCCACAAGAGCATTTTTGAGAAAAGACGAAAAAAGTAGATCACTAGGAGGACAACAACACTAGAAAACAATCAATAAATGAGACCGGAAATGCGTGGGTGAAGATGATATCGATTGAGAGGAGATCAACCAGTAGGCTAGTTCATACTGGTTCTTACTCGTTCCGACACGTAGCGCATGTCCTTACGAATATCATGGAGTAGTAATGTTGAGACACGTTAGAATCCGCTAGGAACGTGTCACGACGTGTCAGGACGTGCCGGAACCAACAGCGGAACCGCGTCGCAGCATGGCTGCTTCGCGGTTGAGAGGGACCAAAACTGGATGTAGATGACGACGAGTGCACATAACGTAATACTGAAGTCGAAAAGCACTGCCACGCTGGATAGCCGATGCCGATGCCGCAGGTACTATGACGATGGGAAAATCACCACACAGAGTTTTCCACTCAGGACCCAAAGGCGGCGCCATGTGCGGGTTCGCGCTCCATTCACGAGAGCAGCGTGCCCGCTTGGAGTTCAAAGTGATGACGAAACATCCAGTTATATGGCTTCTTTCGAAATGAAGAGTGTCACGACGTACTTCGAAGTGGAGTAGCAGTTAGTGGGTGGTCCTACGGGTCCCACAAAGACTTACAGTACTGCATCAGCAGCAAATTCTATCGGGTGGAGGTTTATGGCTGTTCGAAAGAATGTTGCGTTTTGTGGAGACGAATCAGAACAGATATTTCACAGGGCTAATTTCTGCTTACGAGGCTTTTCCTTTCTGCTGTAACCCATTTCAACTCAGTGGTAAGTGAGTACAGGGGCTCCAAACGTCAATTTCTATACGGACCAGTACCGCAGTGCGGCGTAGCACTCTGGCTGTCTGCTGCACTCCTCCAGCGATAATGCTTTGATCATGCTCTCTGATACTCTCTGTCCAACGCCTGCGCACTGCGGCACTGGTCCGTACTCGACTGGACGTTTGGAATTTCCTGTATTTGTGGTTGAGTACTTGTGCGTATTGCATTCCCGACTTCCACAAGTGCTGCACACTGAACCATGTTCTTTTAATTTCTGGCATCTATCCACCTGCCTTTTTTTTATTGGAAGGAACTATATCTGCCTTGACAGGGTGCCACCTTGAATGCGAAAATGGAGGCAACAGAGCACCTACTGGAATAGGCCTTGCCTTGCTGGGTTGAGCTGAGCCTCATACATTCGACTGCGTATTCACGGTCTTTTCAGCTACAAAAACCTTCACTCACGGGCTCACTGATCCATTTTGTTCACGGGGTGCATTATAACAACACAGCTGTGGAAGAGGAATCATCTACAGTTGCACTGAACCATCCTTTTCTAGCACAGCAACGCTCGTCTGTTGAGCCGCGCCGCACCACCTATGATGAGGCACTTGTGGTGCGGCGCGGCTTAGCAGACGGGCGGTGCTGTGTGATGCAACTTGTGAGCGACTGCACTAACTAAAGTCAATAATTACGTTCTTTTTTCAGATCCATATTACCACACAGCCTTTTCTTGACTGGATAAGTACAGTGGGCGTCAATGGCGGTGACCCGTCTGCGGTCTCGAAAAACACGCGGCGCGACCGCGCCGCTCACCCTATAACCGTCGCCGCAGTGGCGTATCTGGGTTTTCTTGATAGTTTCTCATCACATTTGATGATAACTAATAAGAAAACTAACTGCCTATCAAGAAAACCCCATAGTTCGATGTCTCTTGGAGGACTCTCGCTCGAGCGGCGCGGTGTCGCCGCGTTATTTTCGAGGCCGCAGACGGGTCACCGCCATTGACGCCCACTGTAAATAACTAAAGATATTCTCCCTTGTACTTTTCCTCCGTGTCTCTGCCCTTCAGGCCCGCTACCTAGGCGCAGCAGACAACCAGATTGCCCACGCCGCGATCCCGGCCGTTGTCTACGATCGTTTGTAGTTCACTGTAGAAACCAGCTGCCATGGGGGAGGGTCTCACTCCCAAATGGGAACCACTTGGAAGGAAGTGGATTCACGCTCCTGGTGAGGATGCACCAAGAACAAAACAAACCGTGCTCCCATTCGTGAAATAAACCGGACTTTTATTTCCGCACATCCCCGATTCGGAAGCAGATAATTCGATCTAGGCACTAAGTATCATTAGGAGCCTGAGATAAGGCCTTGCAGCCTGTTACATGCTATTCACCTTCGACTTAGGAAACTTGACGTCGATCGAGCATCCCGTCCATTTCTCTAGACGGAGTGAACTGTGGGTATCCGTTGCAAGGTGACATGCAGTTTCTCTTGAACTTATTTGCAGTAATTCTACGGTAGTAGTATTGAGGTCAAGAAATTGCATCGCAAATCGGTTCATCCGATAAATTGTGGTTCCCCCTCCACCTTCCAACTCGTGGACATTTCCCTGATTGTAGCGGGATGGAGCACAGATGAGTATGGTTTCGTTGGGATTCACCTGCTCCTGCAGCGAGCTGTTGCTGTTTTTTCTGGAACTCTTTGAAAAAAGAAGTTTTTGACATTTCTATCAAAAAGGTTACAAAAATTCTATATAGCGCTGACATCAGCTGTAAATAGATGTCCTGAGGCCAGTCGATGTGATAAACCGAGAAAGTCACATCGAATAAAAGAATTTGCGCACAAAAAGGTCAAAAAGTGGATTGTCCTGATATTTGTCCCCTTCCCATATGAGACTCAACGATGAAAATGTGGATGTCATGAGAAATTCCTGCTCCACACAAGTATTCAAGAACGTAATCACAATAAATCTGCATTACTAATAAGTAACAACTGCAGTAAATTTTCCTGTTCTTGAGAACCATTAGCATTCAGTTGCTTGGAAGTCCGGCTATCTCATAAAGGCTTTGTACGCTCAATAGTCTCAAAAGGACAAAATGATAACGGGTTAAATATAGGCAATTTTGCGCTGAAATGCCGCCCAAATCTAGAAAAAATTCAGAAGCAAAAGAAAGCCGGACGGCTCAATCAGTCTTCGAATTCTATATGTGATTCAACTCCTCATGAGATTCAGAGGCAGCTTGCCTTCGGACGTTTTCGAGTATTTATTTATTATTTATTTATTAGATGCACTCAAAGGTGCTCTGTCATGCACACAGAGGAATGAAGCGAGGGGATGGTCTATAACTGGATGACTTGCCACAAACCAATACCCGAAATTTTGTCCTAATCCAAACAAGATAGCATCCTATGCCTCTCAATATGTAGCGTAAAAATAGACCTGCAGATTCATAAGGAACCAAATCGGTGGAGAGGTAATATTTTTCGCAGTGAGGGGTTTGTCGTCCTTACCAATCAGCGAGTAGTTGTTTAAAGAACTCCGTGTTTCTGCCATTTCCAGAAAATAAACGGATTCTCACCATTAACTTGATGACTTTCTATGTATAGGGTGACCCAAAAGTATTTAGTCGACTTCCGAGTGCTGCAAGAACTTTATAGAGTGAGAGAGAACGACCAAGCTAGAATGACGGTTTTCTGAAAAGTTTACAACAAAAATTGGCGGTGGGAGCCAGCATGTTGCTTCTTGATGCTGTAGTGGAAAGCGAAAATATACCACTTCAATGTTGCGCATGGACATCGTCATCTCGTTACCACTTTATTCCCAGAGTTTCCTCAAGGAGGTCCTCAGAACTCAAACCCAGATGTAAATACCAGTGGGTTCTCGGCTTTTAGAGACCGCATACTCCAGCACGGGGATTTGAATCCATGCCACAGTTTTCTTTTTCCATGGTCAGCGACATGGAAGAACGCGAGCTATCACGTCGGATTCACTTTCAGAACCTAGGCATAGTTTGGCGAAGGCGTAACGCTCGCTAACTCCTCAAGCAAGGTAATTGAGTAGTTTGATAGAATGACTATTTCAAGGAGAAATTAAGTTGAGTTCCCATCAAGCCAGTCAACGAGACGTTTAGAGCTCCACGATGCGTGCGCCTTCGGGTAATCAACATTACCAATCCGTACCAATTAGCCGAATAAGTAGAATTTGAACTGGTTCTCAACCGACAGTTCGCTTTCAGTGTTGAATCTAAGGTTTCATCTACGAATTGCTACGTTGATGGGCAGATTCCTGCCCATCAACGTAGCAATTTTTAGCGTGGTTAGTGGAAGAAAAGACGATGCACTAATGTGTTGCAGTCATGACATGGTCATAATTCTCTTCATAGTTCTGTTTGAACGCCTCAAGACGGATTTCTTGAACATGGGTGGGCAAGGCACCCGAGCCGTAGTCTTAGGACGTAAACTTTCCATTGTCGTGAACCGTCACTGGGCATGGATACATCACATTAGATTACTTAGGGTAAACGTGTTGACGCCAGTGCTAACAATGGGTAACGTTGTGAAGTGTCAACGCGTTTACCCTGGGTAATCTCAATGATGCATGTGGGCTATGATTATTTTCAGCTTCCTCTCAGATTTATGCTAGATGTACATATTATTAATTACAGAAAACAATGAAACAAATTGTGTACCATGCGGTTCACATGGTGAATCACGACCCTTCGTCGCCAAATGGCCATATGATGGACACGCTACGTCAGGTTATGCTTCTATGTTGTAAACTGTAATTTTTGCGACGGACCTTTTCTAGAAGTACATTATTAAATACAGAAAACAAGGAAACGAATTGGTTCGACCGGAGTCCATACTTTCCTTGCCCACTTATGGAAAAACATACGCGGTTCGTAATGTGTTAGTAGTATTTACGCACTCTATTCATTTTTTTTTTCAGAAATATTTGTCCTACCTCCCTATGCAGTAAATAACAGATAGAACTGAGCCGCACTTGCTACTAGAATAAGAACTCTACTTAGATTTTTTGTAAAGGGAGATAGTGCTTATCCCTAAATTCAGCCAATCAAGAGTGGGTAGCAGCTCTGTGGAACCAATCAAATGGCTCGCAAGTTCCCGAAGAGGTTTAGGATACAAGTTAATAAACTACTCACAATTGACTGGCGGTGGCGCCTGTAGCCGAGGTGGCGGTGGAAGTGGAGTGCCGTACACCTGTTGGAAGAGAAGATTAGGCGTGGTTGGCATCACTGGTGTCGCTGATCCGCTCGACCATCGTGGAACCGCGTTTGGAGGCACCAACATCCTAAATACATCATCTTCTAATTGGAGTATTTTTACGCTGAACTGACTATATTAGAGACTACAGCAAGTGTCGTAGCATTCTATAATGCATCCAATTCGAACTTGGTTAAGTATCCGATTGAGTCAATTTGGAAGATGAAGAAAAGAGTGAAAAAAAGAAAAAAATTCCGTGCAATGACGTCAAGAAAAATGGGAAGTACTGAGGAGGAAAAGTCGGGCTTCCTGTGGAGAACTCAGTCACCCAAGAGCTCACCCTAGCTGCTCGCAAACTTTTTCTTTGCACCCACCTAATTGCAAGCAGCTGTATTTCTGAGTGAATTATCCGCCTGATCTCTTGCTCTGGTAAAACTGCATGCTGCCCGAGTTAGTTCTACAAGGATTGATTAACTTGTGTGATATCTCTTAGCCACAAAGAGCACGAACCACCAACCAATCAGGCAAATGCAGCAGTTTGCGTTTTTCCACGAAAATTACATGGGAACGACTTCTGTGCTATATTTCCTTGAGGGATAAAAAACTTTAATGAGTGAAAAAATGAAGTGATTTCATATTGGACAGAGCAAATGGTGAGGCAGGCATCCATAGCTAGCAGTTGGTTTTGAGAAGCTTTCCAATTAGGGTAAAATCAAGCATTGCAGCAGATTTGCTGGCGGAATCTTTCATGACGCAAAAGGCAGCTATCAATCTACCGTAGTCTGGTTAAATACATAGTTATTGAGCGTTTTTACAGAGTTCAGTCACAGAAACGAGGTGGCTTGAGATTTGTTCTGCCGATGGGAAAAAGATGCAGCATCCTCGTGCCAAGAAAGGGGCAGGGGTAAAACTTTAATAAAATTAAAATGCCCTGCTTCTGTGATAAGAGAACATGGAAGCTACTAGAACTTTAATATTTTAATATCTGGTAGAACAAGAAGCTCCGAACCGTAAGTGTCCTCGCCTTAAGCTGTGTTTATACTTTCTCGCGAAGTGATGATGTCGCGGCGGCGGCCACAACGTGTGCGATGCGACTGGTAGAAAAGCCGGTGCGTCGCGCAGTCGCGCCATGCTGAACTTTCCGAGTTTACGTGCTTACGAAAAAATACGCGTAGCCTTTTCGAAAAGATGGATTCTGTGCGCGATTTCTCAATGTCGCGGTCTCCGAATCGCGACGATTTCTACTCGACCCTCTCATTTGCAGCATGCTCTTACCGCACCCCTCATTCGGGTACGGCCGCGATTCTGCAGCTATGGAATTCGTCCGTCTTCTGAAGAAGGAATATGCATAGCTCGACTGAGCGTAAGCGTCAACAGTTACGCGTTTTCATAAACAGTCATCTGGTCCCGTAGGTTCTTGACCGAAACACTAAAAGGAAAAAAAAAAACAAAGAAAGTACGGCGAATTTTAGTACAAAATAAAAATCAAAATCATAGCATCGAATCTGCTAAGAGGCGCGACGCGAATCCAGCTTATCGCGTCGTTTTCTAATGAAGTAGTATAAACAGGCAGCACGGAGATCCGCGACATCGCGTCGCGGGGATGAACGTTAACTACCACTACGCGACCACTGCTCGTGTAAGCATCCATTTCTCCAACCGCTTTTGTACAATATGCTCTTGTGCGACGCTCGCGTTGCAACAAAGTATAAACACAGCTTTAGGCTTCTCTTGAACCTCTTTTTAAAAAGTTGTCCAAGAAGGCAAGAAAATCTCCTGGCATCCTTGTCATGAACTGAGCCACCACTTTTAAAATGAACTAAAAATCTTTTATTGCTGAAACTATTCTTATAATATTATTAGGTTGAGCAATCATAAATGTCCGTTTGACCCATAAACAGAAATTACTACAGAAACAACACTTCAACAGCTCCATCCAAGAGTCACTCTTCAGACTGATCCGTGGCTCTTCTACTTCTTCCCTACGGGGTGCCAGCGTTCTCTTCGCAAAAATCACTGCGCCGGGAGACGCAGTAGCAAGTCACCTGAATTTTAACCTCACCACGGTTCCTAACGTTTTCCTCTGCTTAAGAACGCAGCATCGGCGGGGACAAATGGTATTTTGATAGTGCCAATACTGCGTTATGAGGCGGTTGAGGGAGGGATTCCATCGCTTAGTTCTTGGTTTTTTAGTGAATCATTTTCGCTGTGTGCTGTAGGGACCCTGCCAAGATAAGTTTTGTTGCCGCTGTCTCTACACCATGTTGATGAGATGCTCAGTTCACGGTGTATTATTCTTGTGCAGGCAGATCTGCTGTGAAGTCCTGTACAGGATTGCCATCATTGAACAGAACAATCCTTTCATCGGGGAAGGATTTGGCCGGTGGCGGGTCGCGCACTTAGTAGGTCAGCATTAAGTCGATGCAGTAGCAATTAAAACATAATTTTTTAGATGCAAGAAATCAAATGAAACCAAACAATCCGTACATATTCTGGAGTGCCCTGAAGTGCTCTGTCAGGTGAACACAGCACGCTGAAAACGGTGACACTGACGAAAAATTAGAAAAAAAAAGTAAAATGTGTGCGGCGGACATTCATAATTCCTCAACCTAATATACTATTCTTTCTCACAATATAATTTTTTATTCTCCCTGTTCTGTTCAAATTCTAATGTTATGCCCCACAGGTTGTTACTTGAGCACCTTTACTATGCCTGACATCTCAACAGATCATCTTCTTCATTAACATAGAACATTAGAATAACATTGGAATTTCAAAAATCAACTACACCATCATGCCCAGAATCTACGAAGAGAGATCGTGGAATTCACTACACGATCTCCCTCTTTTTCTTCTTTACCGTGCGTCACTGAGTGTAATAAATAACAAATCACAGATCACCCGAAAAGACCCAAAATTTGGGAGCGTTCTGAAATCGAAAGTAGAAATGATTAAAATGTCAGCAAATATTACCCTGAAAAAGGTCTGGATGTGTGCGTAACGTACCTTTATAGCATCGAGGATTCGAAGGTGCGGCTCAATGAAGAAAGTCTGGTTGGAGAGTCTGCAGTTGCACTCGCAGCCCAAGGCGAACATAAAGTCGGATTAGAGCAGATTTATGCGTGCTCATATTGCCGAGAAAGCCCATTCTGTAGCACGCGTTTCCGAGGAAAAAATCACCCATTCCAACCGACATTCGTTCGATCTCGCCGAGGCCGTTTCTTCAATCTGGCTCGGCGCTGTGGCCGGCTCCTCAAATGAGACACATCCCTCCGTGTTTGCTTTGTCACGTTCACGGTCCTCGTCCCTGCGTATCTGTGGTGACCTGGAGCAGAACGCAGAAGACGAGCGTTCGGAAACAGGCACGGCACGGGAAGTCATCGAACGTTTACGATCCTTTGCAGGGCCGATAGAGTCATATGGCTCCGGAAAAAACGCCTTGATGGTTGCGAAGTTCGTTAGCCGTTATGAGTCAAACGATTCGTTTTTGCCACACATACTGCGCCGTTCACAGTTCTACTACGGTCAAAAATAACCAGTTGCGAAGAAGGATAATACTTCTAAGTACAGACAGGATAACCACAGCAGCTATGTATAATAATTACTCACCGCTGTTTCAGGTAAAAATGAGGACGATGAATTAGTGAAACAGTATTTTTTCACGTTTTTTCCCAATGGCTAGGTACCGTAAAATTTTGAAACAAAGCTGATTCTCAGGTCTCTAGCCCAATTTTAATCAATTTTAACCTTTCGGTAAGAGGATTCAAGTCAGTGAAGAAGCACGCAGTCCCGAAGGAGTTATCGGTACAAATAATTTACGAGTATAGAGCATTACACCTGGAACGGGCGGCGTGGACAGGCTTCACGATTGGTTAACTAGGTGAATTGACCAATTGCAGAGCTTAGCCGCACTGCCCTTGCCAGGTATAACTCTCCACAGCCATGATTTGGTAAAGGTTCGAGATCTATAGCACAACCCGTATAACAGTGAAACCCTCTGGCAACGACGATCGCTACCCTGCCTACTATCCAGCACACCACTGTAAATTAGTAAGAAACCTTAGTCTGTCAACAGGGTAGGCTTGCGTAACTTAGCATTCTCCATGTTCTGGCTCTGGAAAAACCTCGAAGCAATATCTACTGCTATGCATCTAAGTGGAGAACTCCGGGTAACTGCTCAGAACTGAGTAAATGAAGTAAAAAATGTATGGAAAACCCCAGTTAACTAAGCTACTGTGAGCTTTCTTGCAGTTCTGTGGAGATTCTGCGGAAATTCCAGGAGACGTTGGTTTTTTACCACCCAATGAATCGTGTAGTTTTGGTAGTTACTTGTATTTAGTGTAGTACGAGATAGGTTAATACCGGAGATTAACCGCTGGGAGGTATTGGTGGATGCTTCGAAGTTTATCGCTTGACCGATTACGAGAGGCAGGAAAATGAGCAGTTGTGAAATTACAGTATCTTGAGCTTTTAAATACCCACTGTGGTCCCGAGACGCTTTTCTTCCATCGTGTCAGCGAGTCCGGTGAGTAAAATCAACCACCGCTTGCTTTGTTCGACGTTTTGCATGTATTGTAGTAATTTTGTTAAGATCTGACGAAGGCGCTAGGCACCGAAAGCTTATCAAGTACAGGGTGCGCAATAAGTTCTTGCACACAATATTTAGTGTGCCACAGAGGCTGGATTCAACGTAATGGCATGACCTCTACGGCGTTACTGAGCCAACTCAATAGCAACTCAAAGCACCTATCAGATCAGGGATACGTCTCCATTTGCTTTTGTAATAACTCAAAGTTGAGAGAGCAGGGAGCACCTCGTGGCGCGCTGGTGCATCTGGTATAAAACCTCACGAAGCTTTACCTCAGCTTTATGCTACGAATCCAAACTTATGTATGATATAGCACTTGATTCGCTCTAAAACATAGTTGAGTAGGGTATCCATCAGAATAGGATTGGCCTTATAGAGGAGTTCCTTCTGAGCACGGGTTTTCGGTCATGCAGCATTCGGGAGGCGGTCAAGAGATACCCGAGCTAATTGGCACCACCCATACAGAAATCGTCTAACAACCTATCTAACAGTTGTCTAACGTAACCTATTTAACGGTGTTGTGTGGCCGATGATAGCGTCAGAAGGTTCTTGCGCTGCCCTTGCTCTAAGTCTCTCCCTTTTCGACACTTATGGTGAGCTTACACTACACTGCAAAAACCAGCCCATGGTTGGTTAAATATGTGAATAAATATGTGGAAGCTGGAAAAATGAATAATAGGAGTCCTGAAAAAGATTGCCGGAATTTGAAAAATAAACATTGGATGATTTTAGTTTTCTTTGTTCTCACTGAGGAACAACTCTACTAATTAGGCCGGGTCTCTTGACAGTGACCCGCAGCATTCCAGGAGGCGCAAGTGGCACAGAGCAGATTCTATGCTTTACAGAATCTTCAGCTTTGCGGTGTTCAACTTGCGTTGGAAGCAGCAAGGTGTCTTCTCTCCAAGAATACTCTGCAAGTCAAATCCAGAGTAATTTTGATGTTGTGATTCACAAAAAACTGAAAAAAATTGCTCATACATGCCTTTTTCTTAAAAATTTCTGAAATCTCTGAAAGGAAAGGGCGATGCGATCCCAGTACATCCGATGAGTTCCTCGATGTCTCCTCAGTCTACTCCAGTGTTTTGGTGAGGAACGATTTGATTTGCTTTGAGTAGTGTCTTCAGTTCGAAGAGACATTGTCACCGCTAGCCAAACCGTGCCTCGAGGTGCTCATTTTTCTCTCAAGTTTGAGTTACTACGGAAGCAAGTGGCGATATATTTCTGTTCTGATAGGTGAATTGAGTTGCTATTGAGTTGACTCATTTTCGCTATCGAGGTCATGCCATTATGTTTAATTCAACCGTTGTGGTGTTACTAAGTATGGTGTGCAAGAACTTATGGCGCACCCTGTAAACAGTTGAGGAACCTCTCGTACTACACTGAATACAGGTAATCATCAAATGAGGCTTCGAGACGGCAGCATCATAAAAAGTTTTGGCAGTCATAAACTCTTCCTCAGTTTCACGTCTTTGTGTGAGAAATACATGCAAAATATAAAGTTTGTCCAAAAGTCTTGCACCAAATTTTACACTTTCTTCAAACAATTATGACATGGATGAGTATGACTAGTTTGGACATACAAATTTTTACAGTGTGCAAATAAATTACTTATACGAATCTGTATGTTCACGGATGCCAATTTTTGGAGTTGAGAAGAAGCAGGGCATTCTACCACATTCTGTTAGCAAAGAACTTCAATTTTAGATCGAGAAATTTTGGATCGAAAAATAAATGTTGGACCAATTTTTTTCTGCAAAACCAACTTCCAACTGGGGAGGACACTTGCAGTCGGCAGTATTTCTCAGAAGGACGACGAGCTCATTAATGGTTGTTTATCGGCGAACCATTACTAAGGGTGAACCATTACTAAGTGGTTCGTCCCTGAAGTTTTTTTTTCCAAAAGGCTCCCCCGGGATCTAGTAGGGAACCATAGTTCTTGGGCGTTGGTGTACTTCATCATTTGGCTGATCATCGTCATCGCGGGACTGTTAGTCGCTTTCGGAACCTACGCGGGATCCCCAGGAAAATTCGGCGGAGCTCTAACTTAAAGATGACCCGGCAGAAGATCAAGGTGACCTGAATCCCGGTTGATCGCATGAGTTTTAAGATATAGTGTGTTTGGAGAGTTCTAGGTAAGGTTTACTTCATGATTGGTTCTTTTCGAAGGCATGGTTGAGAATACACTGAGATTACGGTAGCTGACTGCTATGCGTGGCTAAGTAGGAATGTCACTACTATGCCCTGTGTATGAGGAACTGAGAGCTGTGACAATTCTTGAGCCAAAGGGATGAATCCTGGGATGACAATAGTCAGCCTCAGTGGGTGAGCCTATCATTGCAAGTTGAAAATTTCCTCGAAACTTTGTAAGATTTTTCAGCATGCATAATTGAAGTTACCCAGGGTAAGTGTGTTGAAACCCGAAAAAATTTATCCATCGCTAACATAGGCGCCAAGTCGTTTACCCTGGATGATCCCAGTAATGGATTCAGACCCAGGAATTGTTCTAGCCCGTTGGCGTTCAGGAGTCCTCGCGGTTTGCTGAGTTATAGTGCCCTTTCGATGGTAATCTTTAACGATCCAAAGTGAAAAAAGCAAAAAGCGTTCATATAAAAGCACATGCAGTGCTGGCCAAGAAGAAATCGCCTTTCAAACCTTTGGTGTTTTTTTTTCAGAAAATAGGAGTTTTGACTTTTTTGAGTAAAAAAATGAATTGATGAAATTAAAAAGCTCGAAATAGATATCAGTGATCATGTTAGTAGATCGCTGCAGTTTGCCACGTTGAAAAATCTTGAGCTATTTCTAAAAAGAAGTCATGAACGAAAGTTTGAAAGGTGATTTCTTTTTGGATACTGTATGTTCAGTCTTCATTCCACTCGAGGAACAGGCCTGAGGGAGTCGGAACCTATCTCTTGCGTTATTTATCTCGTTAGAGTCATATCCAACGATCCAGATCCTTCATCAGCGCTACTTATCTTTTCGAAGGTCTTGGCAGTTCTGGCCAAGAGTGACCTGACATCTTACCAGCTGACTACGAATCACGTTTGTCCTACTTTAGGCTCGTGGACAGAAGGGAATAGCCATGAAAAATAGATGCGCGAAAATAAAACACTTACGGAAATGAGAGTCGAGGGTTCGCCTGGGCTGCCGCGTTGACGAGGTGAAGCAGAGGGAGATTCTGAAGTTACAGCATCACAGTGGTTTTTAAAGCTACCCAAAGCTTTATAGTTCCATTAATCAGTTTTGTTAACAATCTCGAAAAAGCAGGATTGTCCAGGGAAGTTTCACATGATGCAGCAAAGCTTGCTCACCATTGATATTGGCTAGAAAGTAGTTGTATACGTTAACTTATGCCCTACCAAAGAAAGGTATGTACAAATTTGCAGAAGACACGAGCATTTACAGTGAACACAGCATTTTATTTACCAATTGACTGTCTTTATTTGCTGTTTAAATGTTCATCTGCTGGATTATGGATATGTTGGTTTGAGGTTTGCACGAGCCTCAGTGTTGCATGCGCCTGGGATCAAATAATTTCGACGCACCACCTACAATAAGAACCATTCTCTCTGGACCATTCCAGTCTTCGACAAGTTTAAGGAGGGGGATTACAAAAGGGAAAATTCACAGTGCACTGCTACCCAGGTAATTGCCCATAAATCATAAGAAATCACTATTACTACGGTGATTTATCTAGAAGCACAACGATAAACCAAATTCCATAGCGATGGCAGCAGCCCTAATATGAGTTTTCTTTTTTTTCTTCTTGCGATGATGGCAACCTTGAGCTTCTTTCCTTATGGGTTAGATACAACATAGTTTGGGAAATTCAACCAATTTAACCACTATAAATGTTTTAATTACATGTCGTATATTATTTCACCGTGAAGATGCTCATTATTGAAAACAGAATCACTGTTGCTTGACCCGGAAGCAACACCGAAATTACCCGCGGCAAACGTGTTAACGTGCACAAATTTACCCAATGCCTTCTATCTGTGAACGTGTTTACTCATACGCTACGATGTCTCTACACAGGTTTCACCTGTGGGTGATCGTGCTGATGGTTATGAAATTAACCAGCGTTCCGGTGATGCATGGAGGTTTGGGAGAATTTTCATAGGCTTTTCTTCATCCATCTTTTATCTAAGGAACATACAATGCTGGCCAAAATATAAAATTGTATAACCTTTTCAATTCCCCCCCCCCCCATAACTTCTGTTAACGTGAAGCTTAGCAGTTTAAATTTTCATGAAAGCTGTAAACGCTCAAGTGTGATGGAAAATTGTTGAAATTCAGCCATTCTGTGACCGAGTCTGCCTAAGAGAAAATTTTTATGAACGAATGTCGAATGGTTTTCATTCGCACTGCTTGATGAAACTCTGGACGAATCAGCGTCACCACTAGGGAGCCAGAGTGGCATATGAGTTACAGAACAATAATCATGTACAGCTCACAGAGGGGGATGAAGGGCAGGAAGTGCTACTGCTTGGGACCGAATAAAAAGTAAATAATTTTGTTAATTTAATAAACAAATTAGAAAGCATGTTGACCCATCAGATATTCGGAAATGAGAAAGCCCTACGGCTTCCCTTGTCTTTCATGACAGAATAGTATTTGTCTCTAATGTACGAAAATTTCGATTTTCGATTTATTCGAAATATTCGATATTCGAAAGCCTACATAACCGATGTGCAATATTCGAGTGTTCCAACATTAGAGACCAATATAGTGCTGTATGAAAGACAAGAGGAGCTTTGTAGTATTCTCATTCTTGAATATTTGAATATTTTAATTCTCCTGGATTGTTGATTAAAGTAACAAAATTATTCGGTTTTTATTCGGACCCAAGTATAGAAGACATTCGTAATCGCCAAACACTCGTCTCGGTCGTTCGGTCATTGAGATTTCAGCCCGAAATGTGGGACTAAATGTACAGTGGGCGTCGATGGCGGTGACCCATCCACGGACTCAAAAAGCACGCGGCGCGACCGCACCGCTTGAGAAGGAATCCCTTCAACGACAACGAATTATGGGCTGTTCTTGACAGTTAGTTTTCTTATTAGTTAAAATCAAATGTGATGGAAAACTAAAGAGAGAACCCAGATTCGTCACTGCAGCGACGATTCCATCGTGAGCGGCGCGGTCGCGCCGCGTGCTTTCGAGGTCGTGAATGGGTCACCGCCATCGACGTCCGCTGTATGTAGTTGCGGAATGTACAGAAATATAAGATAGACAAACATAGGCTTGTAAGTAATTTTTTGATACCCCTGTATAATGGGAAGCTTCTATGAAATCTGAGGTCCGTACATCCAAAAGCCTGCAAGTATGGTGCTTTGGTAAATCCCCGAAACAGACTACGGTACATAACGTAACATTTCCAATGTTTCTAGCGACGTGAAAACTCCTACATGACTTTTAAGTGCTGTATGCAAGATAAAAAGTTTGACAAACAGTCAGCTTAGAGAAAAAGGCTGCGATAAGGCGCACGCAAAATTATTACCGCATTTATGAGACGCGAAAAAACCCACGGCCGTAAGAGACATTATCGTTCAGAAATGTTTCATTATTGATCCTTGATCATTAGTTTGATGAGGTAAGATGGATGAGGTGGTGGATTTAACTCAGCAGTGAGAGTTGTGTGGGACCTGCAAAATGATTCCACCGTTCAGTTTTTTTCCCAAAACATTCAACATTCTCCGGAGAATCTGTACGCTTCAGTGTGGCAAGAGGGCCTGAAGACGATCTTTGCCCGCTTTTCGTCCCTGCTTGTCACTCACTTCCCTTTTCAACAAACAGACACGGAGCTTAGTCCAGGAGAGGACAATGACCCTTGTTTACAGGCGCTTCATTTGCACCGAAAATCTGTTGTTGATGGAAAATCGGAGAAAAAGACAGCCTGAAACCTATGAGCTGATCCTTTGGAATTTTGAGTGGAACTCCGATTATTAGCAATTCACTGATTAAGTGCTCCAATGAGGTGTAAAAATTAGTGAAGGAAGCGCTCACGATTTTTCCCATGTTTTTTTCTCTGTTGCATTACAGAAGATTTCCCGCCTAGAACACAAAATGAAGCGCCTGAAGAGATTTCGCTGGTTTATTTACAGTTTCCCAATTGAGACCTTTCTTTACAGCACATTTTATCCTTAGGACTAATTATCAATCGAATATCTCAATTAAATTAATTATCAATTCAGAACTCGATCGTAGAAATTCAAAGACTGAAAAAAAAAACAGAAGGTCCTTGACTTCTTCTTGTAATTTCTCAATAGTTGTATTTTTTCTCTCTTTTTCGGAAATACGAAGTTTCAGATTATTCGGAATCAATTTCTTAACGAAACGTTTTAGTCGAAACGTCAGGCCGTCAATAAAAGAGTGCAACCTAACAATCTGGAACCTGCAGAAGCAACAATACAGGGACGACATACCGAAATGGCCAGGTTTAACAATCAGAGAACATCAAATCCATAAATTCGAATATTTAATGCATTACTCGGTTCTAAATATAGGACATTTTCTCAGCAATTCATGGTACACACTTTGATTCAAAAAATCTGGCGCCCTGCAAACTGGCCAAATTCTATAGTTGAAAGAGTAAGCACTGCCTGCTTGATGTCATCTCTGCTTACACCAAACATGACAAGATTCCACGTCGAGTAAACCACTTGTTCTGCATTTATGTACACACATCGCGTGGAGTATAGTTATTATTTCTGAAGTCAACCATACCCTTGATAGCTGTAGGAAGAACGACGGTAGAAAAAAAACGAAGTTCTCTAATCTTTTTCTTTTGGGTGAGTCTGTTCTCTCTCAATTTACTAACAGTGACCTTAATCAGCTTTTCTTGAGTATTTCTTATTTGTAGGGAGATCCAGTGATTAAGGTCCTTAGCAAGCGCCGCACCACCTTCGGCACTGCTTTCTGAGCTGGGATTCATGGAACAATACCTACCCGAAACGACAGGGCCGCCGACGCGGTCGAGCATCCAGAAGCGGTGCGGCTGTGGAATAGGTGACTTGGCAGCACACAGCATACGTCACAACCGCGCCGCCTCTGGATCCCCGAGGGCGGCTCCGTCGTTTCGGATAGACGGTAACCTATCTGCGCATCCACGCACTTCAATGACTATAGCAGCCTTGCTTCCTGTTCTAACCTGTCCGAACAGGTGGTGAGGTGCGTGCGCGCGAGCCTGGATTACTGAAGTTTCCTGGGGTAGGATTCATGAACGCAGTGCCTGACGAAACCAGGTTAGTAAACCAGCTTTTGCGTCCTGTCTCTCTCATCGTTACGTAGTCTATGGGATAGCCAATCACGCTAGTCATCGTTGGTTTGCATGGTGAGCGTTTCATGAATCTCAGCCTTGTATGGGAACGATGATGTACATAGTTTGTAGTCGTCAGTACAAGCGAAACAATGATTCTACCAGTGTTGAAAGATCCAGATTAGTAACACGAATAGCAGTTTTTTCACAGTCGAATAAACAAATTGTTTAAATTATCAATGACTTGAAAACCCCCAATCAATGATTTGTTCGGAAAGCCGGTATTTCTAGACTGCCACATGAATGATTTGCTCCAACTTCTCCATTTTTGAAAAGTGAATGGATGAATCCGATTATTCAAACATTCGAGCATTCCTCTGATCAAATCCGATTCGGTCACGAGTACACTGCATACCTGTTGGGAACAAGTCGGTGTTGTCATCTCGAACCATCAATTCCGCCTATTCGTCGGTGTCATGGGTGGTATCTGTAACTGTGAAGAGTTATTCTCTTAACGTTGTTAAGGCGCAGCAAGAGTACACGATCAAATTTGGTTACGGATATTCAGTAAATTGCGGTAAAGGTAAAGCCGTTCCATGGTGTGGCAACGGCAGGTGGGATATTTCTTTCGAAGGTTTAGGAAAAATTTTGGAAAATTGCAGTCTTGACTCTATTGACAATTGGTAACGACCTTATTTGACTTCTTCGCTCTCTTCAGGGCATCGACGCATCACCGAGATTACCCAGAGTAACCGTGTTGGCGCCCGTGTTAACGACGAGTAAACTTGCGGGATGTTTACCCGTTTACCTTGAGTAACCTCAATGATCCATGTAGCCCCGGAACCTGGAGAAGTCGGAAAGACATGAGACGTTAGACCTCTCAACAGGTAGGTAATAGAATAAAAGCTCAGTAAGAAGCTAGAGTAAGAAACGTCCGTGCAGTTGCAACACATGTTAAACTATTACGTTGTCCCAAGAATAATGGCCGCAACAATATTTGGAATTTCATAACCCCACTAATTTAGGAGCTAGGTAGACAATTCCCGAGCGATCAGAAAGCATGAGACGTGCGTCATTTACATTCTAGGACCATCTTGATATTCCTTCGTTTCCGTGGTCTTTATAATTATGCACCTTGCGATGCTCAGCTCCAAATCGGCCATTATTTATGGGACAACTTAATAGTAGTCTCTCGGGTTATCTTCGCTCCCTACGTCAGTGCTAAAACAGTAAAAATTGAAGGAAGATTAGCTGAGTCTCGAACTTTTGCTCCATTTGAAGGGGGTCCTTCCACTTCTGAGCAGAAAAGACGTAGTATCTCAGTGTTAGGTTGGCTCAAAAGTCTTGGATCAAATTTTACACTTCTTTTTCAGACAATCACAACAATATTGTTCTTAATGGAGCCTGTTCAGCAAATTTTTATAGTTGTTTGTAGTAGAACATTCTACCACATTGCCAAAGGATTTCAATCTAAAGCGAAGAAATTCTGGATCGAAATCTCCAAGTACTCGGACCTTTAAACCTGGGCATACTTGTCCTAGTTTACTTTACCAGGCTGGTAAGTGGAATTTATTTTGGGCGGTCTGACGTTTCGACGGCAACGTCTTTCTCAGAGGCCTGAAAGTGCTTCAACGCTAAATTCGTGTTCTGGTTCGCCAAACGTCTTATCCCTCCCCAGCTAACCTAATGACATTGTCCCAAGGACATCTGGATATCATCAAACAGAGAAGTACAACGTGCCAAAAAGTCCACCGATTCTGGATAGAAAAATAAATATTGGTGCAAGACTTTCGGAGCAGTCTCATATTTAGGATACAGCTCATTCTTCGGAATAAAACTACGGGCCTGCAAGCCTTTAGGATTGTTAGCGTCATAGAAGAAAGACATCTTCTAGAATTACGGTAGTCTCATGGCAAATCTCGAGAATAATAGTGTTTATCATGCTGGTTTTACAATGGCGGACTGGAATGTGATCTTATCCAGTGTTTTTGGAAAAAATCTTGGAAAGGGTTTTTGAAAATCTTTTTGTGATGTTACTATTGTCCATGGGATAATCCTCTAAAGCTATAGCTTTGTAGACCTGACGCAGCTGCATTAGATTCTTTCCACAGGTCTCGAGAAGCTGATCCTAAATGTATTGTTTAGGTATGTTAGACTTCTTTCTTATCTACTGTATTATTGCAGAATGACGGAGATGGGGAGGCCTTGCCCCGTTTTAGTTTTTTTACCCAAAGATTACTGAGGTCAGATTCGCAGATATGCAGAGCCAAATGGCAGTACATACGCACTTACTGCCGCCATACCACTCCTATAGCTTGCGTAAATGGGACTTCCTGCTATCTCCCTATGAATGTCATCCTAGCAAAGGCTGGAGCAGCGCTAGAGACATTTGATCCATCGATGAAGCCGATTTGCAGGACGATCGTAGACGAAACGATCGCGTCTGGGATGCCGCACGGTGCAGCCCCCGACGTGCTGGTACGTGGAGCCTCCAGACGCTATTTGACAGCCAGTCAGTCTCACGCGGCTATCTGGGCCTTCTCGCGGAGTTTTATGGTCTGCCCTTTGCCTGCCACCAACGTAGTCACGGTATTATCGCAACTGACACCTGACCGACAAAGTGACAAATGTGGATCGATAGCCGGCTGTCAACTGGTTCGTCGTCAATCGATGAATTCCACAACGAAAACAACTTCCGCAAAGATGCCGACCAGACAAGGGTCGGTGGGAGGGGGCTGGTGGTGCGCGGTCGTCGCAAACCTACCGTACTCCGCGGTACGTCGCCAGAAAAACCCCTCTGAAAGGGGTCTCATTCATCTGTTACGGACGTGGAAACGCAGACGTATCTGGGCTCACCGAAAATGGAGCAGGAGTGGTTTCCAGGCCCTAGGCGTCGTGGACTGCTAGCTGACCTGTGGTGAGATTCATGAACGTTCTCAGAAAGGTGCTAAAATACACGCCGTTCCAAAGCGGGCAAGTCTTCCGATAAAAATAGGAATTTGGAGCAAAATAGAGTTGGGGGGGGGGGCGATAATATGACCTTTCCTACACGTTCTGACTTGTTTACATTTCAGGTAACTACTTTGCGTTAGGATAGTTAACAAGTCAGAGCGTTCTGAACGTGTCAGCTAGCAAGTCAAAACCTGTAGGACAGGCCAACTTATCGACTTTTGTTAGGAGGTCTCCCCCCCCCCCCCTTCCTGGGGGCCCCC
>JARK01001344.1:320045-371441 GCA_000688135.1 Ancylostoma ceylanicum
TTGCTAGGGGCCCCCCAACTCCATTTTGCCCGGAATTTAGTGTCCGAACGACCCGCATCATCCAGAAAAAAAAACAAGTAAAGCTGAACAACGCAAAAAATCCCACATTATCATAGAAAGTAGTCCTGGTTGTGAAATAGCGTGAGGCTCAGAGCCTTCCAGAGAACTCTCCTGAACCCCACCACTGATCCAAAGGCTCCAGTAAGCAAACGCAATCGAGGACAACTGCCCAGCAATGTTTCAGTGGTGTCCCAGGTAGCCAAAATGCAACAAAAGTGAACAGACAAACGAGTAGATAGCAGAAAATAAGTCTCAACAAAGTGCATGTGAAAGTTAAGAACGCGGGAGAGATCTCTGATGTTCGAAAAACTTGACAGCACTTAGAGACCAAACCACCGCTAACAGGGATCATAAACGAGGCCCAGCTCTGAAGCGTATCCAAATTGCTGGTTTTTTGGGGTACTGGGCCTTCCAATCCTTTCTTCCGGACCAAAACTCAGCTCTTTATCAAACATTTAGAAGCAACATATATTCGAGTTTGGTAACGGCTTCGCAAGCACCTGCTTAGACTTCGTGAGCTGCATGAGAAGCTTAAGGACAACAGGCATGGATATTCCCTTAGGTTTGCTACGCAAAAGAACTATTTATGTATTATTACTTCCAAATAGGCACGAGTTACTGCCAGCTAATCCGATCTCAAGTTAGCAGGAATTCTTCCCGACCAGGCGCACGACAGAGAAAAGTGGCGTCAAAGGACCACCAACCCGCTAACTAACGGGGAAAAGGTTAAATAAGAAGGAGTTACGAGTTGATGCACCCAATAGAAAGCTTCCAAAAGTTAGGTAGAATTCCCGTGGAACGTTGTGGTGTGAGTGATACACAAGGTTTTACTCCGGCTTTCTTCGGACGGCAAAACATTGCATCTAAGGCTTGTTCTACCAAAAGATTACCGAGGATGTTACCAAAAATGTCATTCCCAACTACAACTAGGAATATATCTAGATCCTTACAACCTGCATAGTTTTAGAAATGGAAGTTTCACGGTAGAAGTGGTTTGTGCAAAGGGAAGGTGTGCTGCATTATGCACTTAGGCACTTTGTAACGCTTACCTTGACCGGTTGTTGGTATTTCTTGTGCTAACCCAATCCAGAAGACATATACATATTAGAGATAACCCAGAGTAAGCATGGATTCACCTCTAGTTTTACCTATCGTCAACGAGGACGTCAGCACGTTTACCCTGAATAACCTTAATGACACATCCAAGCCTAGATTGTAGAAAGTGTACTCATGTATGTATACGTCCTAAGCTCTGCATAGCCTTACATAGTTTTTCTGCTTGTGCTCGTACGTGAGCACTGCATTACTGGATAGTTTTGGGAGGAATAGGTTTATCCCATTGTAGAGAAGAGAGCAGGAAATTTGGCCAGCGGATATGAGGTCAGCGTTACGAGGTGAATATGGCGGTTGTACTAACTCATTACGAATATTCACTAATAAGAAGTATGTAGTAGAATTGATTAAGTTCAGTTAAACATTAACACTTGGTTGACGTTAGTTTTAGTCATTATATTTAGGCAGTGTAAGTCTTATAAGCCTTTTGCCACTATTTCAGCAGTTCTGGACATATCTATGATTTCGACCAACCTATATTACCTACCTGTAGGGGATGCGAACACCTTAAAGGTCAGATGGAGGCAGTTTGTACAGTACAAATAATTCGTGAACTAAGCTTCTAAAAGGCGCAATTCTGTGACCGTGAACGCTACGACCGCTTACGTCATTCCTACCGTAGGGTATCAATGTCCAATCCTTCTTACTGGCAAACACCAAGAGTTCATTTCCGGAACATAAAAGACCTCGTCTTTCGAACAAGTAATACATGGAAACTCAACTCAACTCAACCGTTCAACTCGGCCGGATTTGGCTTTCAAATGGAAATCTGCAGAAATTTCTCTCAAAAATGACATCCACACTTAAAACTATCTAGCTCTAAGCAAATCTCGTCACTTTGGCTTGATTCAGTGGGTTGATAGGCAAATAGTTTGTTAGTTTGAATAGTTAAGTAGTTTGAATACAGGGTCTGAATGCATCATTAGGATTACCCAGGGTAAACTCGCGACACCCTGCGTTGACGACGGGTAAGTTCGCGTGGCATTGACACGTTTGCCTTGAGTAATCCCGATGACGTCTGCGGCACCAGAGTAAACGCCTGGCGTTAAATTTGACCTAGTTGGACATGCCTGGATCAATCCTATGAGGAAGCACCCAGACATTATTTCCGCGACGCGAAAGACCTTGCACGGTATTTTTTCCTCTACAGGTGAAACGGAAGAGATCTCTGAGCCCGTCGGCCGAGCTGAAACAGCGAAATGTCGCTGGCTGGCTGCTGTGCGTTGACGAGTTAGCACGTCGCGGCGGTCACGGAGAACTGCGAGAGTGCATCAAACGTACATATGTGGAAAGTGCAACGAGACGACTATTACAGAGATCGCCGGGCTCGCTCAGCGCTATTCACGAATAACTAGCTTTTTAAGCGCACAAAGTGCAAGCGAGCTAAAAAAGCGGCGGAAAGAACGGAAACGCAACCAATGATCGCAAGTAGTATGTCTGAGCCGCCAGCAGCGACAGCGTGCCCTCCCGGGAAGCGTTTTTGAGCGATCCGCGATCGCATGGATATATCGGCACTGCTGCAGGGGGCGATTCCCAACGAGAGGCAGCGAGCAGGCGAGCGCTTAGTGGGAAACGTCATACGAGTTGAGGAGCGTTTGCAGGCGAGTCGCAGCGTAAATGTGCATGATGGCTATCGGAAAAGACCTCCCTTTGAAGAGCACAGTCTCAGAGTCTGCAGAGGCCGCGCACATCGAACGAGCATTCGTTGTAATCCGCGTTCTGCATGACGTATAATTAATCAGAGCACAACAACATCAGGAGGGGTGGCGCGCGGGGAGAACTTCTTCCCAAATAAAGGGTCGAACCAGCAGCTGAGCGCGTCGTATGGTACGAACGGCACAATTCGAAACGTCCGCCAAAAGGCATACATGGCAACGAAAGGAGGAAAAACCCGACAACGACCACCATAAACGCGTCTCGCACACCCTCGAAGAAGCGTGCGGAGGGTGAGATAGGGAAGACAAGGAAGGGGAGGGAAGGGAAGAGCAGCTGTGAGGAAGATCGCTGCTCCAGAGCCACCCATATTTGGGGAAATGCCGCAGATTCCAAAGTTCACGCGCACGTTCCAGTTCTGTTTGCAGGGAAGTCGCAGGCAGCAAGTGCAGCAAGTGCAATTAGCTACTATGTCTGCCGAGGCGGGGGAGCGGGAGGGGGTCATCGAGCGCCCGCCGGCTGTGAGACCCGGAACAAAGATCCCGTAAGTGCAACTGAAAGTGCTTGAAGAGGTGAGATTATCGCTGGGCGGTGGTTGTTTAGAAACGATGCATGAACCCAGTGCATGTTGATAAAAAGGCGGAGCTTCGGAAGGACACAAAAACCGGGGAGCGGCTAGGCAGTGCGCTGGACGGGGAGGGCTGCAGACCGCTGGAAGTGCACAAAAACCGCCGGCCGAACACTGCGTTCGACGTTTGCAGTCAGAGCGTAACTGGAGAGAACGCGGCGGTCGCAGAGCTGGAGACGGCTCGTGGGATCACAGAGTTCGTGTGCTCAACTATTACCCTTATCCAGGAGATCCGGGTTCAGCATTGCTGCTCCAGCAGAGCCGTTGGGAATCACATGGCTACGAGGGTCCACAAGGCCACACTACTGCTGTAGGTTTCAGGATCGCCCCTCCCATTACCCTGGTTCTGTAGTCCGGCGGAGTTCAGGGAAGATCGCGAAGAACACCCGTGTTTCGCTGCTCGAATCAATCTCCCCATTCAACTGATATGGCACCCTCTTTTTGTTCCTCCTCTCTCGGCCGTCTCCTGCATTCCCACACTAACTCTCCACTTGCCGCCGTTAACTTTTTCCATGCCCTCACCGTCTAGACCCTCCTGCTAGCATCCACGGAAAATATATCCCTAACGTAATTAATGTTGCGTTCTCGCCGAGTGAGCGGCAGCAGATTGGCGACCAAAACTGAGACACTGGGTGGTAAGCGAAGTGCGGGGATTCGCACTTCAGCCGCCGGGGGTACGGTCGGTCGGTCGGTCGTCTGTCGGTGTTCTTCCTTCCTTCTGCGCACTTGTCGCTATCGCTGAAGCCATCTTTGGAGGCGAACATCGCAACATCACAACAAACATGTGGCAGCGTACGACGTGTCACGCAGGACTACGCCCCGGCTGGGGTTTGAAAATCTGTAAATTCCCCGGGGAATTGGACAACATCAGTTGAATTCCACAGGTGGTCGCTGGCGGCCGTTGATGGGACCATATCGTCGAGGAAGGTGCCTTTAAAATGTTGAAATGGATGGATCTGGGTTTTTTGAAATGGATTTTGATCTGCGGGTGCAGAAGCTGGATTCTTGGCTGGTATTTGGGAAATACTATTCAAACAAACTAGCGATGGTTACCGAGATTGATTACCAATTAGATTAGTTAAGGTTGGAAGGCGCGAGACGTGAAGGCTGGTTTGCTAACCTGAGCATGTATGCATCATTGAGGTTACCCAGGTTAAAAAGGGCTGACACTGAACGATGCGTATTTTGTGATGGGAAGATTTGTGTGGGGTGAACCGTTTACCCTGGATGAGCTCAGAGAAGCATGTCTTACCTGGTTCCGCACGGTTATGCGGGTGTAGAGCATTATACCTGGAAAGCGAGGTATGGTTGAGCTGTGCGAATGGCTCATCCACCCAATTAGCCAATCATCGAGCTTGTCCGCTCCGCCCATTCCAAATATAACGCCCTACACCCCGGTTAGGCATCACGAATCCTATCCCGGAATGTCCAGAAGGATTAAGTATAGCCTTGCTCTTTGAAAAAAAACCTAGCTGGGCTAACTTGACCTATCTTCCTAATCAAATATACGCAAAGTAACTGTGATTCGTGTATATCTGGATATATCCCGATGTTTAGGGGTAAAGTTTGCACAATACCTCCTAGCGAAGTGGTTCTCTGGAGGTCAAATTTGGCCATATTGGACAAATCGCGATTCATCGTGGAAAGAGTCCGTTGGAAATATCAGACCATTTCTGACCAGGTTCAGTAAACCTAGCTATACCTCAACCTTCCTCCTGCTAGCAATTTACACCACCCACCGAAGAGGGAGATGAGCCATCCCACGTAGTCGTTGCGTCAGAGCTCCTCCAATCACAGGAGGACGGCCGGTTCATTTCGAATTGGCAACATTATACGCCGCTGAAGGACAACGACGCTACACGATATATTGCCTGGATGGGAGGAAAAAGCCGCAAAAAACGTGGTTCATTGTTCTGGTGGTGAGTGATTGGCACGGCTATGGTGCCCCCTACCAGGTAATCGAAATCGAGACCACATGAGAAATGCGAATGTGAACACCCACGTCAGGACGCTGAATAGCCTGACGCTGGTCCTTGAGCCCGTGTCCTAGGTGGGTGAAAAACAGTAGAGAGGAGCGGGCTTCTGGAGCGGCTCGAAGGCCAGGGTGGCTGCGGGCGATTGCGATTGATCGCATGAACTTGACCATGTGGTTCGGGGAAATGCTACGGCAAAGGGCAGTGCCGGGTTGAACGAGGCGGCGAATATTAACACTGCCAGCCCTTGGGGCTGGGACATCCTCATCTGGCATCTACAGCTTCTGCTCATCTCCAGGTGATGGAGCGGGTGCTGGGGCGGTGAGTGTTCTCCTGGCCGAAGTGTTCGGCGGAGGCGCGCTCGTTTGCTACCAGTTGCGTCGCCATCTGATCGTAAATCAACGTCGTTAACTGCGTCGTTTCAAGTGTTGCGATTCACGAAAGTGCACGCACATCTCTGTAAAGGGACGTCCGAACCTTCGAAGCGAACGACCATAATTCAGGCTGGGCCGAGGCTGCTCCTCGGACAAAGACAACCCACTATGCCTCTCTCCGGCGCCGCTGCTCGCACGTATAAACGACGCGGCGGCATCGCTTGAAAGACATTCGAAATGTGGGGTGCCGGTCGGTCGAGGTTCCAAGGCGCACACAGCTTCCCGTCTACTGGTCTCGATTGCATGAAACTCGCGTGATCGTACAATAAATCAGCGCAACACATAAAACACCGTCGGCCGCCCCTATCCGACGAGGACCCGACTCCTTTCTCTCAGCCAGCAGAATCGTTCCGATGGGGGATGAGCACTCGAACTTTGCACAGTTCAGGTCGCAGAAGTTGAAGTTTCTTGAATGGGTTTTAGGTAGATCAAACAGAAAAATACTTGCTTTAGGTTGAGGTATTCTGGAAAATATGGACAACAGTCCGGCAGCGTATTACGTCTCTGAATCGTTAACTGTATATACGTAGCCTATTATCCAATTCACTGGTGGTAATAAGTCACCTGGGACTGTTTCTTTTTTTTATAAGAACCGAATAAGAGATTAACTTATTTAACCATTTAGTAACCAATTCGATCACTCGAATAGTCGAGGAAGTAAAAGCCCTACAGCCCTCCCTTTTCTCAAAGACTGCATCTCTCTCTCTCTCTCTTTCTCTCTCTCTCGTCCGAATTTCGAACTTCGCAACCCCCTTGAAGTCGATTTTGCGAATTCGTACACATCTAATACGACGTCCGATTTCAACCAAAGCTTCCATGTGGATCCTAAGGGCAAGTCATTTTCATTCGTCTCAAAATCCCACAGGAATGGCTGTTTTTTGTGCTGAATTCGGCGGCACGGCCTTTGCTAAGTAATCTACGATAATGTTCGGAGAACAGCTGATAGCCTTGCCTCCTGTGCTGAACTGAACTTCAGGGCTGAGACTCATGAGCCCATAAAGAATTGAAAACCGGTTAGCTAACCAATTTTAATGTTCTGGACTAGGATTCATTTATTTATCTATTTATTTATTTGCTACACTGAAAAACAATTTTTTCAGTGCTCCATAAAACAGCGTTAGTAATAACAATAGTAATTTGTTCACTTGCTTGTAAAAAAATTTGAAGAAAATTTGAATTTGAAAAAGAACCACCAGTTGCTAGCCACCTTCGCAGCTCCTTTAACGAAAAAAGCCAAAGCTGGAGCAAGTGGCAACCGCGTACCCACAACAGACCAAGGCCACTGAATTAAAAATAATTGAAACAAGGCAAATTAATCCGCACCAGTTGGCCACGTGCCCAGCAGAGCTTAGTCTACACATTCATGAACTATTCATGAACACATTACCAAACAAAAGCGGGCTAGCAAACCAGCTTTTTGCGTAATTCGCCTGCTAGCATCACCTAGTGTGTAGAATAACCCATCGCGCTGGCCATCCTTGGTTTGACTGGTTATCGTTTCATGAATCCCAGCCCTGTGCATTTTCAAAGTAAAACGCGCTTGGATAACCAGCCAGTACACCCATTGTTGGCTTGCTTGGTTAACGTTCCGTGGATCTTAGACCAGGATTTGCGTTATTGGACCACTTTCCCTTCATCCAGAGTTGTATAGATGAAACTCGAAAAGTTTTCATATTTTCTTAGTGACCTTCTCACGGTTCTCGTTGAGAAGTTGACACTCATGGATCACTGATTAGGTTAGTGAGCAACGTCGCTAGGGCAATGAGAGTATAATTTAGGCAGACAACGCAAAATTTTGACGGAAGTTTTCCCGAAGTTTTCCTCAGAAATCGACGCAAAAGATTCCGAGATCACTAGGCGAGAGGTAGACAATGAACAAATACGCACAGCTCCTGTGTCTAAGTAACGTTGGTGCAGCCTTGGTGTGCCTTCATTGGGTTGTCATTGAGCAGACCATGGATGAGTCTTTATGTTCCCCAAGGAGAAAAGTTCCGGGCTAGGGTTCATGAATACAAAATCAAGCGACACCAAGTTAGCTAGCCAATTCTTGCATCCTGCGTCTCTTAACGTTACGTAATCTATAGCATAACCTGTCACCCTAACCATCATTGGTTTTCGTTGTTAATGTTTCATAAATGCCAGCCCTAAAGTCAATGGATGAGAGAACGTGAAAATATGAGAGGTTTTGAGGGTTAGGAATAACACAGCGAAAGTGGAAAATATTGTAGCGTGCAGCAACCTTATATCATAAAAAAATATACGCTACCGGATAAAATTTTTTTATTTCTATAGGACAGAAATATTTTGAACAACGCTGTATAATTGGATTGTGCAGAATGTTCATAATCCACTTTGATGGAGATTTCCTTGCTGGGGAGCTGTGGAAATCTTGGAGAGTTTTTTCCTCTCCAACTTCTCTCAAAAGTAGCCCTACACAGAACAGTTAACTGGGTCCGTATTATGGCTATTAATCTTGGGTTGTGCGAGGACCAAGGTACAAACATAGGCGTCGCGTAAAGTCAAACTCGATTTTTTCCATGTGCACTAGTTATCTAGTTCTGCTGTTACAGTGAGATTCCAGTATTTGTGATATTTTGCTTCTATGACTCTACAATCTTAGCCAGCTCCTTGTCTTTGCCCAACAAACCGAGCTTCAAATAAATATCAACTTCACACAAGGCCAATACTTTTGAATCATGCTACCATATGATACACTGGATTCCTCAATCACAGCAAATTCCTATGAAAACTAAAAACCTAGGGCTTGCAATGCTCCAAAATTGAGGAACGTACTGATCAGAACCCCGTCCATAACTGATCCCGAATCAGGCGCTGCCAGGTAGTCGTGGCAGACTCTGACCTTCGATCATCAAAATCCGGACGGATCAATGATCAAGTTATTACCACTATACCCTGCAATCAGCACCGTGCCCAAATTGGCCGAAGAGAGCAGAAGAGGGTGAAATGCTGAAGATAACAACGAACGCACAGAAAACTAAGGAAGCCGCGACGGGCAGAAAACGTGTTCGTGCGCTGTGGAGGACGTGCGATGCGGCCCGTGAAAAGGGCCATTTCTCAACACGTGGAGGCCCGTCGACGGAGCGATCGACAAAATCGACATAAATTCAGCGCTAATGGCGTCCCACAGGCGCCACCATGTTGCGAATTAACAAGTGTCGTACGGTAAATGGCTCATCAACACGACACTCGATTGCTCAGCTCTTTTGTCCTCGGCGAACTGTCTGCCAACACCTGCACCACCGTTGCGAGCGATTTCGCAGCTGCAAATGTATAGAAGGGATCAGGACGAGCGGCGAGCGGGTTTACTTTGCTCCACGGTAACAACTTTCGCGATTACTGGGCTAGGATTCTTAAACACATAAACGAGCAAAACCAGGCTAGTAAACCAAGTTTTATGTTCTACATCTCTCAAGGTTGCTTAGTTTATAGGGTAGCCAATCGTGCTACCCATTATAGGTTCATGTGGTTAACGTTCCGCGGATCCCCGCCCTTTATTGCACCAAGACTGTGTGGAAGAAACACCTGCCGTGAAACGTGAACGAAACTGTAGGCTTCCCTTTTCTTAGTTTGTTGCAAAGGTTCCTCCTCTTATTTTCAGGCCTCCTTTTTGAATTCATTCTTCTTCTCGAATACAGTCAACGGTAAAGCAATGTAGTCATCATTGTCATCAGAAATCTCGGCAGTAACAATAGATTCTGCTGTCAGCAGCTTCGTACCTGTGATTTACGTGAGGGACCCAATAATCATCATTCGTAACCAACCTTCCGAGCCGAACTAAAGTTAGTCGGAAAGCCGAAAAGTCTAGTCATACTGCCTCCGCAAATGAAGGTAGCTGCCACTCATAGATCGAGAAGTATCGACAATACTGGTCATAATTATTGTCCCAGCATTTTTCTCCCACAGATGAATTCGTCAGAAACTGTCGGAATCATTGGAAGTGGACGAGTTAAAATGTTCATATTACCATTCGATTGCTCGTGAGCTCCTGAGTCCAAATACAGTGCGCGTCAAAACTTTACGCCCACCCTAAATTCGCCGTTTCGGACGAGAATCGAAATTTCCCGAGAAATGGAGGTCACTATCGTTTTCGGCGTGCTTGAAAACTCCCGCAAACTTCTGCTAGGTCTTTTCTTAATGATCCTCTAAATTTTTATTCGTTTCTGAAGGGGAAACATCAGGGTTCAAAACTTTACGCACACCTTTGAAAAATGTCGATTTCTCAGGAAAGATGTTGCTAACAAACTGACAAATGATACTGACTGATGTAACAGCACTCCAGAAGACCGTAGGAAACCCTACGGAGCATTTAAAATCAACATTTAGGGTATTTTGCCAGTTATTGAGTGAGCAAACCCTTCACTGAGCAATGTGTGAACAAGATAAATTTTTTAAGAACTTGAGTGAGCGGAAACGCTTAGCCGGTTTTTATATGAGGAATCTTAATAAGTATAGATAGAGAAACGAAACACTTGAGGACATTTCAAGGCCGACACCACTGCCCTATCACCCGTCTGGTCCTCCTCCTCCACGACGTCGGCCGAGAAAATCCGCACTAAATTCTCGCTGGCTGTTTCCAAAAGGTCCAGTTCCTACGCATATCATCGTTTAAGGACTTTTGAAGCAAGAATATAAGGCATGTTAGCGGGACCACCCCATACCAACTTTAGAGTCAACTGATTTCGACAGGTACAACATGAACAGCATGTGGGCTTGGGTGGCATTTTTTTGTAGTGCTCGCTAACATTCAGGATTCCACTCATATCATCTGATGATGTGTTCATTGGTGAACGTTGAAGTCTCATCACGATTTTCCTGGCTGAATTTCGCATTACTATAGAGATTCGTGGGAGGAGTGGGAGGTTTCTTTTTTGCCGCAAATTTGGAGGTTGAATTTCGGTGATCAGGACAAACCTCTGACTTCAGGATTGCAGAGGTGTGATTCAGATAAGCTCATAAGCTTATTGCAGTGCTCTACAAAGGCATTTGTGATCATATTATCCTTGACACGACGTACATCACTTCATTTTCCGCCAGGATCACGACTCGGAGCAGCCTTCACGCCTAACTCGCAGCCTCTCAATGTCACCCCTATGAGCTAGCACGCGTGTTTTTGCAATTTAGAAACCATGGTGAACTTAGATGACATAATTGCTGACGGGATCCATGACAGTAGACACCGTTCACTCTACCTACAGAGCCTCAAAGAAACAATTTTCTCCTGCTCTACACCTAACTTCGCGAGAGCCATGAACAACTTTGTCACCGCTACGAGAAGTTGACTTTTTGGAGTAGTAATCAGCAAAGCAGAACCTAAGAAATGCTGATTTGCAGGCATCGCCTAGGTTTGCTACAATAAAAAAGCCTTTCCAAGGGTGGGCGTAAAGTTTTGAACCGCCGCGTTCTCCCTTCAAAAACGAATAAAAATTTAGAGGATCACTAAGAAAAGACCTAGCAGAAGTTTACGGGGGTTTTCAAGCACGCCGAAAACGATAATGAACTCCATTTCTCGGGAAATTCTGATCCTCGTCCGAAACGGCGAATTTCTAGGGTAGGCGTAAAGTTTTGACGCGCACTGTATCTATGTAAAAATTTTGTTCGAGATCAAACTGACGGAAACAAAGTGGTTCTTACTATTAGGTTGTCCCAAAATAAATGGCCGCAATCTAGTAATGAATGTTTGGAAGTTCATAAAACCATCATTTTAGGAGCTAGATAGGCAAACTTTGAACGATTATAGAGAGGAAGTCTTGCTCTATCTGCACTCCAAAAACCTCTCTCAATTACTCTTCTTTATGGTTTCTGCAGACGACATTGTGCGATGAGGCAAAACATGGTTTTTGGGTTCTCCCATTTTTTAGACTATTTTTCCGCCCCATTAGGACAAAAGCAGGATTTGGCGTTGGCTCTGCATTTGGCCAGGTAGTCGTGTTGTGAGCACACAGTAGCTATGACTAGGGAAAGATTTCCGGAACGGTACGAGTTTCCAACTTTGAACTTTCATGACCAACAGGTGATGGTCATGAAAGTTCTCAGAAACGATAGCATAGTTCTGGAGGCGAGACGAGAATTCTGAAACACTCCGTAAAAATGTTAATAGCTAGGTTGAATGCAACTAAATCAGTAGCCATTCAGTCTTCTTGGCAATTAAATATGGCGAAAGTACAGGCGAAGTCGATTTTGAACAAAAGCATCGCCGGTCAGTGCTTAACTTGCGGCACCATCTACTTTAATCTCTCTAATAAACACTGCTATAGAATTTCCAGGGAAAGTGGGCTAATTTTAGTGATGAGTGGACATTGTCTAATAAAATGGAGTTTTGTGCTGCTTGTATCGGTAGGAGAGACCTGGATACATCCAAAAAATCTCGACATTTCAGAAAAGTGTAACTTTTCCTGATAGACGAATTTCTGCTCGAGGTGTTCGACAGGAGCTGGACCAGGCCAAGAGTAGAATTTACCAAATACCTTGCCCGTTACCATTTTGGCCTCTATCGCTAGATTCGGTAGAGGACACCTTAGTTTTGGTGAGCCGAAGAAATGCACTCCCAGTGGCGGGCTGGGCAAATCCACACAGGTTCATACCCAACAACGCAAAATTTTTCTTAGTCAAGCTCTGGATCTCTCCTTGTAGAATTGGGTTGGCCACACCTTTGCCTAATAAGATATCCTTTTAAACCTGCAGTAAAACCGCTTTCTTTCTAGAAAATTCATGTGAATCAATGTGTACTGAAAATTGACCTTTCGCACTTCCTTGACTCCAGTGATTTAAGCTTTTCTCCTTCTACAAATTTTACTGTACTGCGGAAATCTGTGGGAATTCTGCTTATAATACTTTTTATTTCAGAGGAAAAGCTCAAGTTTGAACGGAGTTACGCACCTTGGAATGCGCACCTCCAAAACGGCCATTATTTTCGGGACAACCTAATAATTACATAACTGCGATCGCTTCCACACTGGATTGAGTACCATCGGGACGAGTGCAGCGAATTAGAAATTTGTGAAATTCAACGAAAATACAAAGCTTGTCCATAGGTACCATCACAAGAAGGGAAACTACGTAGCCTATACATACTCACTTAGGAGGCAGGAAAATAAACTAGTAATGTAGCAGAAAATGAAGCGATAAAGGTGGTGTGGTAGGAGGAAATATAAATATTTGAAAAAAAAACAATCAAATACAGTGGCACTAGTTGTAATATTAGGTTGGTGCAAAAGTTTTGTCGGTTTTTTCTTCAAAACTCTGTAGTTCTCTCCAGATGTCTTATAACAAATATCTATGAAAGGGACAAATTCTGCTCTTCTTCACTGTAGGTTTGACGGCTGTCCATTGCACTTAGGAGGCAGGAAATACATATTTGAAAACTCACAGACACCGCATTTTCAATTTTCCGTTTTTCACGTGATTTTGCAATAGGACCATAAACAAATTGGTTCGAAACACCTTCTTTCTATTCAACATAGAGACCACTACCAATTCCGCTATCGAGCTCTGGCTTGATGCTTTTCATTTTAAAGAAGGAAAGACGAGCATTTCTTAGAGCATTGTCCTTGCTTTTTCTGTATTTCTTGCTGGACGACCCAATTCATGCTGCTAATTCGGAGCAGTACCTTAGTACCTTGCAGCACCTTTCTATACTGCGAAAATCGGCCATAATCTGCTACCAAGATCTGAATTAAAATCCGGAAACTTTGCTGGCAAACGATTTTCCACCTATCACGTTGTTGGAAAATGTTTCGGTATAGTTGCCACCTCCCTCAGTCTCAAAACCTCTTGCTAGCTAAGAAAAATTGCCAAACATGCCGACTCAAAAATGGCAGTCTCCGACTTTCGCGCTCCGCAGCTTTCCGTGTTCTGGACACAGGGTACCAGCGATGGACTCATAAAAGAAGTGGTTTCTGTGTGGTCGCGTTTGGTCCGCGATTAACCCCCTATCCGCCACCTGGGGACGCGCCACGTAGCCTTCGCGACTAACCGGCTGTGATCCCTCTATGAGGGAGATCCGAGGACGAGGTTCGAGGGGTTATCTAGGCTGCCTAAAACGAGAAGGACTATGATGACGATCTGTACCTTCAACGCACGGACACTTGCATCGGAGGCTTCCATCGAGGATCTGATGGTGCAGGCCAGGAAGATCAGGTACGACGTCATCGGACTGACCGAGACGAGGAGACACCGACCGCTGAACGCCACCTTCGATACTGGAGAAGAACTGTTCCTTGGAACCTGCGATAGTAGAGGAGTTGGTGGAGTTGGTGTCCTCGTCAACACGAACTTGGCCATGAACATCGATTCTTTCGAACAACTAACGACCCGAATCGGACGTTTGCGACTGAGGAGATGTGGATCAATGCCGGCCCTGACAGTCTTCGTCGCCTACGCTCCAACATCCAGCTACGATGAAGACGAGATCGAGGCCTTCTATATGGACTTGGAGAAGTTCTACAGGGAAGACCACACATTCTATAAGGTCATCGTTGGCGACTTCAACGCCAAGATTGGCCCTCGAAGAACGCCTGAGGAACTTCACATCGGTACCCACGGCCTACAGTGGAACGAACAGGGAGAGAGGCTGTCCGAGTTTATCATGACGACGAGGACCATCCATGGTAACTCACAATTCCAGAAGCCAACCTCCCTACGATGGACGTGGGAGTCACCCGGTGGAGAGTACCATAATGAAATTGACCACATCATCGTCAACCGAAGGTATTGCCTGACCGACGTCGGTGTTGTACCGAAGTTCTACACCGGATCAGACCATCGCCTCCTTCGCGCAAGATTCTTCTTCTCGCGCAAAGGAGAGAAAGCCGCGAAGTACAAGAAGAGGAGTCCTAAACCAACCATCAACTGGGATCTCTTCACTACGTTAGCCGGCTTTTGGGAAGATACCGTTGTCGACAACATCGATGAAGAATACGAACGGCTCATTCAGCATCTCCGTGATAGTGCGAAGAAAGCCGAGGGTTTGAGAACCACCAAGAGACGACTGTCTCATGAGACCCTCGAGCTGATACGCCAGCGTGGAGCAGCGAGAGCCGCAGGCAACTACCAGCTTACGTCCGAGCTCGCAAGACGGTGCAGAGAAGCGATAAAAGAAGACCTCAAGGAGAGACGAGCAGCAGTGTTGGCTGAAGCCGCAGAGGCAGGAAGAAGCATCCGCAACACCCGCCGAGACTTCGCCAACCGTAAGACCAAGATGACAGCCCTCCGACGCCCAGACGGAACGATCACATCATCTAGAAGGGTAATGGAGAAGGTCATCTACGACTTCTACTCGGACCTCTTCGACAGCCATGTCCACCTCCCTCCATGCCATCTCAGGGAGGATGAATATGTCATCCCGTCGGTTCTCCCTTCCGAAGTCCGACATGCCATCAAGTCGGTGAAGAATCGTACAGCGCCCGGTCCCGACAGGATCCGACCCGAACATCTGAAGAATCTACCGACAGCTCTTGTGAACACACTTGCTAGACTCTTCACGCGGTACCTGTCGGAATGCAAGGTACCTAGCCAATGGAAGACCAGCAGAACCGTGCTGCTGTACAAGAAGGGAGACCCGCAGGACATTGGCAATTATCGCCCTATCTGCCTACTGTCCGTAGTCTACAAACTCTTCACGCGAGTGATCCTCAACAGGATTGAAAGAACACTAGACGAAGGACAGCCATGCGAGCAAGCAGGGTTTCGGAAAGGATTCAGTACGATCGACCATATACACACCGTCACCAGGCTCATTGAAGTATCACGAGAGTACAAGATGCCTCTCTGTCTCACGTTCATCGATTTGAAGAAAGCCTTCGACACCGTTGAGACAGAAGCAGTCTTGGAAGCCCTGGGCAACCAGGGTGTACCGACTCAATACATCAGGATATTTCGTGAGCTCTATAGCAACTTCACGACCAGAATCTCGCCATTCTACGACGACATCACCATCGACGTCAGGAGAGGGGTTCGACAAGGCGACACTGTGTCGCCGAAACTATTCACCGCCACCCTCGAGGACGTCATGCGAAGATTAGAATGGGACAATATGGGAGTGCGAGTTGACGGCCGGCTGCTACACCATCTTCGCTTCGCTGATGACATCGTCCTTATAACACCTAGCATCAGTCAAGCGGAGCGTATGCTGGCCGACTTCGACGACGCGTGTGGAAAGATCGGTCTCCAACTGAATCTAACGAAGACGATGTTCATGAGAAACGGATGGGTCCCGGATGCCCCATTCTCGCTCAACGGAACGACCATCTCCGAATGCTCCAGCTACGTATATCTAGGTCGGGAAGTCAACATGATGAACGACCTCGCTCCAGAGCTGGGCAGGAGGAAGCGAGCGGCTTGGGGAGCCTACAAGAGCATCGAGGACGTAGTGAAGAAGACGAAGAACATCAGGCTCCGTGCCCACCTCTTCAACACCACGGTTCTCCCTGCTTTGACTTACGCCTCGGAAACCTGGGCGTTACGTAAGCAGGATGAGAATGCGGTCAGCGTCATCGAACGCTCCATCGAGAGGGTGATGCTAGGAATGACCCGCCTCACGCAAGTGAGAGCGGGAATACGGAGTTCCACCCTTCGTCAACAGTCGAAGATCAGGGACGCTGCCGTGTACGCCAAGTCGAGTAAGATCAGGTGGGCCGGACACGTGATGCGCCTAAACGACCACCGTTGGACGAGAGCCGTCAGCGACTGGACTCCGCGGAACGTAAAGCGCACGACAGGAAGACCACCGACCCGATGGTCAGACTTCTTCACGAAGTCCTTCAAAGAACGATATGATGCTCTTCGTGTCTCTCGAACGGACAGAACGCATTGGACCACCCTGGCACGTGAGAGGGACAAATGGAAGGATTGGTGGCGCCCGCTCGGTTTACCCGACGATCAACGGGAGTCAAGGTGATCAAGGTGATCAAGGTAGTTTTCACTGTTTTTATTGTTAACTTTTTTGTTTTTTTTTTTCATTGCAAACACTATTATATCGACTGAGAAAAAGTTGAGAAGAATGGAGCAACTGCAGGAGCACGAATATCAATACGTTGGACTGCAAAAGTGCAGCACTACGAAGTACGACTCACCGAATCGCACACTTATTAAACAAGCAGCATACCTTTTCCTCATGTGGTCCGAAGGCGGTGGTTCTTCCCCTTTCGGGATCCCTGCTGGGGCACCGACAGACACTTGACCACTTTCTTTTCTTTTCACATCCAATAAATTTTATCATTGTAAATTTTTCATGTCGGGTCTACCTTGTACATCCTGCGTCAACAAGGTTTTAATGTGGTTTATGTTCTAGGCTGCCCAAGGAGGTAGTGAGGCGCCAATGGAGCTGATGTACAGGGTGTCTTTGGCCGGTGGTAGTGAAGAGTTGTGATAGTGGTGCTCCTAAACAACAAAGTCTGCTTTTCAGCTTTTATTTCTAAAGCACTTTTTAAATATATGAACCGCAGAGAGGAATGCACTTCTATCACAGGGGAACTATCGCTCTATCTACAAATTCTTTTACAATATGTGGTGGGTCTTCTCCAGCGCCCATGTTGATGTTGTAGCGGTCGCGTCCTCCATCTCCATCTGTGGATCGTGGTGTATGTACGATGCTATAGTTTTTTTCCAGTTGGTATTGCGATTGCGAGAGTGGTCAAGAATTTGTGTGAAGTTGAAGAGGCGTTTGACCAGCTAGCTTGCTCGATATTGACCTTTCAGATCCTGAAGAAGGCGATTTCGCCGAAATGTGCCAGCCTAATGGAGACCTATAACAACCTCGTGTCGGCGCAACAAAACAACACCAAACAAATGACATCATGCCGAGGCTCAGGGAAAGTATTCGGTTGTCGCGAGAGTTCCCCGCCACTTGCTGCCATGTATTGCCAAATTTTTCAGGATTGTTGTGGAACTTTCTATCCAAACATTCATATAGGTTAGTCAGTAGCCTACCCATACTCAATTTGCCCTACTATTAAGTTGCTGTTGTGACCGAAAAACCGTCGATGACTACAGACATGTCCTTCAGCTTTTCCTTTGAAAGCTCAGGAAACACGGCAATGCAAGCGATGCTGCACCAAACATACGTTATATGATAGATCTCTACTCTGCCTCTTAGTAGTGAAAATTTAGATACACCAGTTCATAGAAAGCGGCCTGGTGCTGAGACAAACAACGATCTGGCTGATAAGCTGAAGTGGAGGAAATTCGCCTCCTGGAGCTGATGGAAGAGAATCCGTGGCGTGATATTAGTGAGCTGGTAGAGGGACCACAGGGCTATCAAGGTACAATAGCTTTTCATCTACATTGCTTCGGAAAAAAACAAGTAAATATGGCGAATGTGTCTATCACGATCTGAGCCGCAATCAGCTTCAGGTTTTAGAGAGAGTGTCACAATTCTCGGAGCTTTTGGCATAATTTCGCTTGGATCCGCAATTCGGCTACCAGTGGCGAGAAGTGGGCTCCTTATGTTAGTAACATGGGAAAATGTGCATGGATCGGAAGCCGGTAACCTTGGATTCCACCGCCAAACGAGAGCCACCTTCCACAGAAGACATGCTGAATTTTTGGTGGAATTGCAAAAAAAAAACCAATCGATCGCGGCTGCTACTATCAAGCTCTATTGTAACCGCAAGGGTTCTTGTCTATAATGGTGGCAAACATATAACGTAATTGTCGGTTGTATTGAAGAAGAAAAGTTAGTTTGAAAAAGAAGACTGAAGATGTCGAGAAACTTCTGTGACAACTTAAGAGGATCTGGTAATGTATTGAATAGTTCCTAATGGTACTCCGTAGTATTAACAAACAATCCCTGTAGGAATAAAACTATCTTATGAATAACTCTGTTGTCTCGTAACAGCGTTTTGCTCCTCTTCAAAGCTGTTCAGTCGGGTCATGGGGTATTTTTCACGAAAGGAAAGATGAGCAAGAGTGGCTAAGTGCCACAGGACGGTATGAGGTAAGCAACAAAACGGCTGTCAGTTTCGGAGGAGCCTCTGACGACAATCAAGTTATATTCGAAGGAACCGTGACCTTGACAGTTCAGTAGTCCTTGGTTTTTACCAGACCCGGAGAGAAGACCAATGACATGATTTAGGTTTTAGTCGTTTAAGTGGATGTGGGAGTTCAGCGAGGTTTACTGCGGATGTCAATCAGAGAGGGACCTAGCACTCGCCACAGATGGGTCGAAGGTGTCACTAACAGCCGCCACTCTTATTTTGCTTGTGCTTTCTCAAGGTTTTTACGAGTTAGTGAACTAGTTCCTCGGCGCCTTTCGGACTTGTCTTTCCAAGTTGATGCGGTATGGCGGCTTTTCATTCCAAGGTGCAAAACAGATCAAGTGGGCCAACGTACTACTGTCGCCGTTTGATGGGACAGCTTATCACAAGGTCTGTGGAACTCATATTGTCAGGCTTATTTTTCTACTTGTGTGGTGTGGATTAGCCAGGATACAATGGTGGAGGAATATTGGTCTAGGAGTTCACTGATGTGGCCTGGATACGTTCGTATACAATAGCATAGTAGTGAGGAGACTCAAGGCTTAACTGAGTTGGTCTACCGATGCTGAACGGATGCACTGGTGTTCGTGATGAAGGAGATGCCACAGAGCGGCTCACAAATGTGCTATGGATAAGATAGGTAGTGTACTAATGAACTTCATTATTTTGATCTGTCTCAGCATTTGCAAAACTATGATCAAGGAACAACCTTCACTTCCTTGATCCCTACCCCATCGTTATCGCTATTGGTACGTGTAGGCTGGTATCCTATAGTAAGAGCGATGCCACGTCTAGGGTCAACCTGTGCGGGACGGATACGCTGCCAACCAGTAGCTGGTGTTGAAGGGACCTACCAACACGTTGTCACGCTGCATCTAGTAGTGGTTACGGAAAATTCTAGGATGGATTAGTGTGTTTGGCACCATATATGACAAGGCAACAAGGAAGATGTCGAATTTACTGGTGTCGGTGCGGTATGGGTACGCTGGGTGGTGCGGCATGAAGGAAGACTCCACTTAACGAACCTGCTGACATGGTTTGGGTAGAATGACATCAAAGGGTGAGAGATGTGGGGCTTGTACGCTGGGATTGACTAGTGTGGTAGCCAGGAAGATGTCACCTGACAAATCTACTGATATGGCATGGATAAAGCTGGTCAGTACGGCCCCTCCAATCAAGACACCCAGTTAATTGCTGGAGCGTTGAGGTCGGGGGGGGGGGGCTGNGCGCACATACATTACAGCGTTGTCATCTCTCGTGGTATTTCCTTACTTTTGGTCGCGTTCGCATCCTTATCACCTTAGTTGCGAACACGATGACCGGACAGCGGACCACTAGTTGCTCCTAGGGGTTCATAAGGTGCCTTAACAACGCGCCCCCCGTAGATAAAAACCCGCAGAGGTTCTGATACAAGGCGAGCTCTCTCGTGATAGCGATGCACTCATCTTTTCTATTCATTTTTGGACTTTTAGCCATGATCCAAAACGCTTCTAAAGTCCTGCGCGCTATAACTAGCGCTCATTGTCTGTGTTTTTCTGATACTGTTTTTGAGCTTACGGGCTGGATGAATGATGTTCTGTAGAAGGATGAGGCGTTTGAGGGGATAAATCACTCATATCTTTGACTTTCCAGGCTCTGACGAAGGCGACATCGGCGAAACGTTAGCCCCAATAAAAATCAATAACCATCTTGGCTAACAGCTCGAGAGAATCCTTGCGTATTCCACATCAGCTCTTTATAGCGTTTATTCTGATGTTCCACGGATCTCCCTCATAGAGGGATCACAGCCGGTTAGTCGCGAAGGCTACGTGGCGCGTCCCCGGGTGGCGGATAGGGGGTTAATCGCGGACCAAACGCGACCTTGTACCTGCCCTGAGACGCGGGTGGATTCAGGGGATGGACTCCCTGTTTCTGCAGTATCGGAACGATTCATACTTTCTGTCAGCGCGTGAGTATGTTCATGCATGCGTGCGTGGGTGTGCTTGCGTATCTGCGGATTGTATCCTGCACATCTATCCGATCAAAAGCCCTGCATTCAAGTGACTGGGAGGTACAAGGGAGGCGGTTCGGAGTCGCCTCCAACAAATAAGCTCCATCGTCCACTCCCGGGGAGCCCGGCTAACTCCCCGGTGAAACCCTACCCCAGCCCCCACGGGGGAATAGAGCCCAGCAAGCTATTCCCTGTGGGTCATTTTCTTCAAGCTACACACAGCAATAATAAAGAGTGTTCCCCTAATCTCGGAAGAGTCACTGGTACGGCAGCGTCAGTGAGGACGAGGTTCGAGGGGTTATCTAGGCTGCCTAAAACGAGAAGGACTATGATGACGATCTGTACCTTCAACGCACGGACACTTGCATCGGAGGCTTCCATCGAGGATCTGATGGTGCAGGCCAGGAAGATCAGGTACGACGTCATCGGACTGACCGAGACGAGGAGACACCGACCGCTGAACGCCACCTTCGATACTGGAGAAGAACTGTTCCTTGGAACCTGCGATAGTAGAGGAGTTGGTGGAGTTGGTGTCCTCGTCAACACGAACTTGGCCATGAACATCGATTCTTTCGAACAACTAACGACCCGAATCGGACGTTTGCGACTGAGGAGATGTGGATCAATGCCGGCCCTGACAGTCTTCGTCGCCTACGCTCCAACATCCAGCTACGATGAAGACGAGATCGAGGCCTTCTATATGGACTTGGAGAAGTTCTACAGGGAAGACCACACATTCTATAAGGTCATCGTTGGCGACTTCAACGCCAAGATTGGCCCTCGAAGAACGCCTGAGGAACTTCACATCGGTACCCACGGCCTACAGTGGAACGAACAGGGAGAGAGGCTGTCCGAGTTTATCATGACGACGAGGACCATCCATGGTAACTCACAATTCCAGAAGCCAACCTCCCTACGATGGACGTGGGAGTCACCCGGTGGAGAGTACCATAATGAAATTGACCACATCATCGTCAACCGAAGGTATTGCCTGACCGACGTCGGTGTTGTACCGAAGTTCTACACCGGATCAGACCATCGCCTCCTTCGCGCAAGATTCTTCTTCTCGCGCAAAGGAGAGAAAGCCGCGAAGTACAAGAAGAGGAGTCCCAAACCAACCATCAACTGGGATCTCTTTATTACGTTAGCCGGCTTTTGGGAAGATACCGTTGTCGACAACATCGACGAAGAGTACGAACGGCTCATTTAGCATCTCCGTGACAGTGCGAAGAAAGCCGAGGGTTCGAGAACCACCAAGAGACGACTGTCCCATGAGACCCTCGAGCTGATACGCCAGCGTGGAGCAGCGAGAGCCGCAGGCAACTACCAGCTTACGTCCGAGCTCGCAAGACGGTGCAGAGAAGCGATAAAAGAAGACCTCAAGGAGAGACGAGCAGCAGTGTTGGCTGAAGCCGCAGAGGCAGGAAGAAGCATCCGCAACACCCGCCGAGACTTCGCCAACCGTAAGACCAAGATGACAGCCCTCCGACGCCCAGACGGAACGATCACATCATCCAGAAGGGTAATGGAGAAGGTCATCTACGACTTCTACTCGGACCTCTTCGACAGCCATGTCCACCTCCCTCCATGCCATCTCAGGGAGGATGAATATGTCATCCCGTCGGTTCTCCCTTCCGAAGTCCGACATGCCATCAAGTCGGTGAAGAATCGTACAGCGCCCGGTCCCGACAGGATCCGACCCGAACATCTGAAGAATCTACCGACAGCTCTTGTGAACACACTTGCTAGACTCTTCACGCGGTACCTGTCGGAATGCAAGGTACCTAGCCAATGGAAGACCAGCAGAACCGTGCTGCTGTACAAGAAGGGAGACCCGCAGGACATTGGCAATTATCGCCCTATCTGCCTACTGTCCGTAGTCTACAAACTCTTCACGCGAGTGATCCTCAACAGGATTGAAAGAACACTAGACGAAGGACAGCCATGCGAGCAAGCAGGGTTTCGGAAAGGATTCAGTACGATCGACCATATACACACCGTCACCAGGCTCATTGAAGTATCACGAGAGTACAAGATGCCTCTCTGTCTCACGTTCATCGATTTGAAGAAAGCCTTCGACACCGTTGAGACAGAAGCAGTCTTGGAAGCCCTGGGCAACCAGGGTGTACCGACTCAATACATCAGGATATTTCGTGAGCTCTATAGCAACTTCACGACCAGAATCTCGCCATTCTACGACGACATCACCATCGACGTCAGGAGAGGGGTTCGACAAGGCGACACTGTGTCGCCGAAACTATTCACCGCCACCCTCGAGGACGTCATGCGAAGATTAGAATGGGACAATATGGGAGTGCGAGTTGACGGCCGGCTGCTACACCATCTTCGCTTCGCTGATGACATCGTCCTTATAACACCTAGCATCAGTCAAGCGGAGCGTATGCTGGCCGACTTCGACGACGCGTGTGGAAAGATCGGTCTCCAACTGAATCTAACGAAGACGATGTTCATGAGAAACGGATGGGTCCCGGATGCCCCATTCTCGCTCAACGGAACGACCATCTCCGAATGCTCCAGCTACGTATATCTAGGTCGGGAAGTCAACATGATGAACGACCTCGCTCCAGAGCTGGGCAGGAGGAAGCGAGCGGCTTGGGGAGCCTACAAGAGCATCGAGGACGTAGTGAAGAAGACGAAGAACATCAGGCTCCGTGCCCACCTCTTCAACACCACGGTTCTCCCTGCTTTGACTTACGCCTCGGAAACCTGGGCGTTACGTAAGCAGGATGAGAATGCGGTCAGCGTCATCGAACGCTCCATCGAGAGGGTGATGCTAGGAATGACCCGCCTCACGCAAGTGAGAGCGGGAATACGGAGTTCCACCCTTCGTCAACAGTCGAAGATCAGGGACGCTGCCGTGTACGCCAAGTCGAGTAAGATCAGGTGGGCCGGACACGTGATGCGCCTAAACGACCACCGTTGGACGAGAGCCGTCAGCGACTGGACTCCGCGGAACGTAAAGCGCACGACAGGAAGACCACCGACCCGCTGGTCAGACTTCTTCACGAAGTCCTTCAAAGAACGATATGACGCTCTTCGTGTCTCTCGAACGGACAGAACGCATTGGACTACCCTGGCACGTGAGAGGGACAAATGGAAGGATTGCTGGCGCCCGCTCGGTATACCCGACGATCAACGGGAGTCAAGGTGATCAAGGTGATTCTGATGTTCTTTTCTTATTAACTTTTTGCTAAGTTTCTGCACGAGCACAACATTCTGTACACAGATTGTTGGACATTATATTTATGTTAATAAATACCGCATCTTGATCCTTTAGCCTTGAGAATACTTTTCCATTTCTCCTTCAGAGCAGTTCAACAAATTCTAGATAATGAAGAATATGTTGATCAAATATTACATATGTATGCTAGTGAACTTATACTATAGATGCATTACTATGCATAGTGGTTCTTTTAAAAGATCAGGATGCCCACTAACTATGAGCTTTTTATCTTTCCCTTAATTTTCTACTGTGTAAATGGTAACACAGACAGCGCAGAGAGGATTCTGATTCTATCCTCTCGTGCCAGGATAGTTTGATTCTGCTTAACAGAGTTGGTGATTGCAGTGCGGATGACTGAAAGACAACATGGAATGCATTCGTGTGATGTGGTTTGTGATGGGTAACCTAATAGGAATAGTATTCTCAGAGAAGGTGGATGGTACTATGTAGTAATCACACCACTCTACACGGGATTTCGGCAAACATGAAGAATCTGACGCTGGATTTTCTGATGTTACAGTTCTTCTTGAAAAGATAGAGGGATTCCGGTACTGCAGAATTGCGGCAGGATCTGGGCGAGAGATGCGGGTAGAGCGTGCTCCAAACGAGAGGGTCGAGTAGGTCCCGCCGCGATTGTGCAGCCGCTTCGCTATAAAACTGCACACGCAAACCGTCTATCCGTTCTACAGGGACTACAGGTATTCCCTACCCCTAACAATCCAGCTTCTGACCCACCTAGGACTATCCCTGGCCAGACTGTAAGTAAAATGAGCACCAGCGAAGGCCTTTGGAATGTTTAATTTCAACTTTCATGTGAAATCCGATGTCAGATTGGGGAAATTTTTGGCAAAACTGAACGGAAGAAACATAGGTTTTGAGCAACGCTATAAATCAGCTACAAAAAAAGGCATGAAAATGAAATAAGAATGACGACAATTGTGTTTCCCTGCAGTGGCCTATATAAACTTTCGTAGTGCATCTGAACACGAAGAAGAGCCATTATGTTGTTGGAATTTCGATAACTGGAAGCAGATCGATTTTCTTCAATCTCCTGCAGAACGTTGTGCTATCAGGAGACTCTAGTTGGCAACATTTTCCTGCTCAGATCGGTGTAGTGAATACGAAAAAATGCTTATTCGCCCTCGTGAAGGTCGAAAAGTCTAGTACTTATTGGCTTTCAATCTTGTTTCACTTCTAAGGATTTTGATGCAAAAAAACAAGTCTTTAAAAAACACGGCGGTGTAGCAGGCTTTTGATTTTCAAGCATTTTAATCTGTCCTTCTACGGTGGCATTGAAAGGAGATAGCCGGATTTAGGTGTGTACGTTAACATCGAAATTTCGTTGCACTTTCTCAAGTTTACATTGGAGTTTCAGCGTATGAAGGCTCCAAACTTGAGAACTATATTTCAGTAATGGAACTACGTCTGCCTTGTTGACCTTAAAGGCAGAGGGCCACGTCATATCGTTTTCGAATTATTAACATATTCCGACCCTCCTCGATGCGCTGATTCCGGCAATGTACTTGAAATGTCCCAATATGGTCTCTAAACCCCGTTTTCCGTGACGGGGTTTGTACCAGTTTGCTGGAACAAATTTACGTGCAAAAACGTGTATCGCCATTGATCTCATCGATCGGACAAGACAGGACGTGTTCACCCGACGTTGCTGCCGTGGCGGGCAGCCAGCACCAAGTACCCGCTTTTTGGAGCGGATCCGCCCCTGCTCCAAAAAGCGGGTACTTTGACCCTACAAAGAACAGGGTTTTTGTCACTTCTGTGACTGAAGCTGTACGTTGTTGGAATCAGCGTGGCGAGGAGGTCAAGGATATGCTGATATAGTCTAAGTGAGAAACGAGATGGTCCTCTGCCTTTAAGCATGATAGGGACCTCATCGAAGTAGATGTTTTTACAGATGATGGAAATAACTGAAACGCTTTTATGTTGTTATGTTAACTATGTTGTTCATATGGTAGTCAAAGCTTGAATTAGGCGTGATGCTTACTCCAAGATCACGTATCTCGCAAGAGTCATTGAATTTTGTTTTTGTGTTTGAATTGTGTTTTCGAACTTATACTCCATGCTAAGTGTATCACCAAGTTACAAAACTGACGGTTTGGATAGACTGACTGGCATCTCTCAAGTGAAGGCCCACTCCATCATGTTCCGTATGGATCGAGAATGAGCCTATTAGACTCCTGTTTGATTTTCCATATTGAATACCTCGTAAACTTCAATGACAATTACGCATATCCCAACTTTAACAAAAGAGTGTGTGATTGATTTAGCAGGCAAATCGGCAAATTATATGCGAGGAAAAGCAGAGGAAATGATACTCAGACACACGCCTCTTGCAATACCCCAAAATAGCCACTGTCCCGATAACAGCAGAATAGACCTCATCCCTCCGACAGCGGCAGAATGAAAATCTTGCAAAGTAATACCACTGCCCTTTGCGTTGCAGAATGACCCAGTACCGCCCCGACAGCAGCAGAATAGATAAGCTTGCTTCCCTACCGTACACAAAACTAAACTGTCACCTGCAAAAGAAGCACCGAAAATGGCCAAAAACTACCCCTTTGCTTTAGAGGAGAATAGCACCTATGGTTGCTGCTGACGATGCCTTAGACATTGTCTCATTGGGAATGGTTGTCTTTCCGAAATCGCATCAAATGACAAGAAATATAGGCAACAAATCTAATAGAAGAACCTGACTCATGAAAAAAAACCAAATGGATAGCCAGCAACTCCATCAAAAATTTTGGTGACCAATTTTTGTTAAGAATATCGCACTAGTAAGAAGTGGCGTCGAATCATTTTGCTAATAACATTTCCAGCATTTTGCCAACCCTATTCCTGGAAATGCTCTGGGAATAAACACAAGAGTTTGCTTTTTATCGTTACTACTGCCATTGTTTGCTACAGTAAATGCAGCACCATCGGCGCACGCAGGGGCGGGAGAAAAGGGCGGCGGGCTTTCTCATGAGAATGTATTGCCGAATTTCCCAAAAATACTTCACTGATTGGTTGAAAACATTGCATTACCTTGCCTATTTATTTTAACCGTTACTTTTTCAAGCATTTCCCAAAATAAATTAATGCCAAAAATGATATTTCTTGCGGTTTCATTCTCCCATCAGAGTCCTCAAAGCGACGGAGATTTCAATTCTTTTCTCAACCCCCCCCCCCCAGCCTCGCTCCTAGCTGTGCGTTTTAACATTTTTGTTTTCGAAGCTTTTTAGGAACTCCAAGATCTCGTGTTTTTTAAGCTTCAGGAATCATAGAACTCGATACTTCATATAACTAATGCTCATTTTTCACAATATGCCATCGCAGTATTATAAGAGGAGGCTACCGTGGCAACCGAGAGTCAGAGAACTGCCATGAAAAGTTTGAGAGAATTGAATTTGGGATGGTTTCATTTTTCCGTAACCAGTATCTTTCACCATATGCGTAAAGGCATTCGAAGCGGAAAGGTTTCAACAGTCACGATGATGTCAACTGTACGAACTGTATTCGTTTTTATGGATGAGAAGCTCTGTTCCACGAAAAGCCTACCATGCCTTGAATATGCACCGAAATGGTCGAGGTCGAAAGAACACGGGATATCAGCACGGACGGCCGAGTGGATAAAGCTGTGGGCTCTCAATCATTCAACTTTAGTGGAATTGATGAGGTGGCTTGTTTCGAATCCCGGGCGAGGCAAAAGAGGATACTCATCCAGCGGAAGCAGAGTCTCACCACTACCTCTTTCATACAACTCATCAAAAATGAGATTGAGGGCCTGCCTAGAATTTAGGGAAGGGGGGGGGGAATGCGCATGTAAAAGGCTACAAAAGCATGAAAAATATCAATAAGGGAGTTTTGTGGCACGGCCGGGCGGTGGTGCCATCAACTGGGGAAGAACCCGACTTAGGCCCTAGTAACCATGAAGGAAATAAAGCTAATCAAATGTATTTTATTCCCTTAATGTTTTCTGTTGCCGTCATCATCAATGAGGATGGGCAGCCTACCAAAACTATTAATTTTGAGGAAACTTGCTTGTATTGGGGATGTAGGGCTCGCAAGGAATTAAATGTGCGTATTCTCTGTGACATCAAGTTCAGGATGTGTCTAGGATAACATGCTTTTGGCTTTTCTACAAAGTCGAACGGTACATATGAAGCAACACCCGAGTATACTACCTGAGAAAATCTTCTGGACTAGGATTCATGAACGCATAACCAAGCAAAATCAGGCTAGCAAACCACCCTTTGCACTCTGCGTCTCCTAGCATTGTGCAGTCTACACTCTAACCAATGACGCTAAACAGCGTTGGTTTGCGCGGTTAACGTTTCATGAATCCCAGCCCTTTACACAAAATCTTCGTCAATGGATGAGTAGCCATCAAAAATCTTTATTGTCTCGTGATTTGATTAGCAAGCAGAATTTCTCATCCCCACTGACTGATTCCTTGATAAATCGCTGTTCCCCATGCGAGTAGACCGTAGATCGCTGAAAGGCTACAGTCAGTCACCGGGAAAGGCAAGAATCAAAGACAAAAAGGTAAAATTTTTCATGCTCTGCATGAGCACTCACCGCCAGCTACCCATATGCCCCAAAAGATTTTATACTTGTCCTTGCTAACAGCTGTACCGTTCGAAAGTAACACTTCTCCGCTCTCTGAACTCCTTCAAAAGTATTTATAGCCCGTATAAACCAGGATTAGGCTCACCAGTTGTTGAGTTCTTAATCCGTGAGGTGATGTTGTTTGCGAATACATCGACAACCAACAGTAGAAGAAGTAGAAAGGCTGAATTCATGAGAATAACTAACACTTCAAATGAAATTCTGGTATTTATAGAATGCTGGCTGATTATGTGCCTTCTACATTTGGGAGCGACTCCTAAATGCATCATATTATATTCAGGTATCGCTAACTGATTGCTGATGCATTTATTGAGTGCTGCACATGCACGCTCTTGAATTGGATGTATTACACATTTGGTCTTTTTTCTGCATATTTCCCATTGATGCTATTATATGTACCACTGTGCATGTCTTAAAGCACATGAACTTCGTTGAGGAGTTATGGTGAGCGTCGATAGTAGCGACGGCCCTGTACCGGTTAAGCTTACTGTGGTACTATTTTACGGTTTTTTCGTTGTACTTTATGCCCTTGCTATGATTTTCGTACTCCTTGTGGCTCTCACGTTCCTGGCGTGCTTTCTTAAAACAAGGTCTCTGTTATGGCCTTCTCAGAAAAAATTGACGGATACTCCATCTTTTTACGGCAACGGAAAATGAAAACACTGCTAGACTCACTTGACCCTCTCACTTGACAATTGTACGTAAAATATTGCATTACGTGCACGCGAAAATTTCGAGCAGTTGCACCTAATTTTTCCGACACCATAGCCCGAAGTCAACGATATTATTCAAATCGAGAAACATTGGCATCTGCAGTGAGCGTCGACGGCGGTGCGTTTTTTTTTGCAGGTTCGAGAACCGCGTAGCGCGACCAGGACTGTTCGTCTCGACAGCGGATCATAAAATTTTTCTGATGGGTAGCTTGTTTTGTTTCGTTTTCGTTTTGTCTTTCTTGGTGGTTAATATCAAATTTGATGAAAACTACATATTGAACCCTGATTTGCTACTACTGCACCGATTTCCAACGCGAGCAGTGCCTGCGAAAAACGTCACATGTCTGCGAAAAACGCAAGTTAATATCACAGCTCGCTAGCTAACTGTAGCCCCCTCAACAATGAGGTTTCTATTAGGGTGTTAAGTTGGAAATGCGCGCTGAAGTTTCGACGTCGTTATGAACGTGTTGCCAAACATTTTCTGTAAAACTTTTGATATCACCTGAAAGAGCAAATCATGCAGAATTTTTTCGCATATGGGTTGTCGAACACCCTTCCATTATTTATTTTTTAGAGGAATTTATGAGGAGACCGACCAAAATTTCAAAATTTTCGTTCGAGGGTTTTATCTAGTAAAAGAGTGTAAAACTGCCGCTGAGCACCACCGCAGATCATATAAAGAATTAAGAGAATTTTTGCCGTATTATAGAGCTGAATCCATGCCAGAATGGATTACTCGAAAATGGCCCCGAACTTGGGTAACTGAACCGAAATTGTGACTGCAAATCGATTCCTCGACTGCCCTGTTCTTCAGATCTGGAATCGGGAACCGCACTTAGGACCGCCTGATAGGCCAGACTTTGCGCTATCAGATGACCACTTACTTACGTCGTTTAAGCCTTATATGGAAGAGAAAAATTCCAAAACTGCGACGAAACCAAACTTTGGGTGTGTCGCTACTTCAGGTCACGGCGCTGCGACATTCCACAGTAGAGCGCTCATAATTTTTGTGGAAGATGTCGAAGGTTCAACAATACTAATTCTGCATTAAACTCAGACTGGGGTGTTGAAGCTTTGTTTTTAAAAAATAATTTGTTCAATGCAAAAACGCGCATTTCCAACTTAACACCCTAATATATGGCACAACGATAATCTGAACTTCAAAAAGGAGTATAATCGAGTCTAAAGGGCCTGCAACACTTGTACCGGCTTCACTTGCAGGTCGCTAATCCTTTAGTTGTAGTAGGTTTCCGAATTTACTAGGCTGTTTAGTTTAGTTGTCGTTTTGTGCATGAACCTTATACGAAAATTAGATCCATAAGAAAGTCTCCCCCTGCACTCTTAAGTAGCCCAAGAGTTGCCTTCAATCTGCTATCATCTTTTCACTCAAATTTTCTAGAGATATTGCAATATGTAGCATGCTGTATCAGCAGCTTTATCAGAAATTGAATGTTTTCAAAATAGAGTGATGTTTTCTTTTCCGTTTGAGCTGCTAGATAATGGATTTTGAGACTTTTTGCTTCAATTTGACAGAAATAATCAAATTTGGTGTTCAGAAGAAGTTAGTTGACCGCTGTGTAAGATCATCAACATGCAAGATCACTAGTATCAAGAAAAGGAATGTTATTAAGTGCATTTATTGAGACAACTGGGCAGCCCAAAGGCCGCACGAACGCGTTTTTCCGTCAGTGATGTCTCGGTTTCAAATCTCATTCTGGACGTGGCCTTCACCCCCTTTGTTGCCATCCTCTCTTTGATTGCTGTTAAAATAGGGGGGACGTTAATGACAGCACATAAATCCAGAATGGCAGCAATATCTGATCTGGAAGACAGCCATGTCCCGTTCTTGCCCTGCCGTTGCAGAGGTAAGAACCGAGATGTAGCTGGGTTGGTCCTCCTGCGCTGAATATCCAGTGATTCCGGGACGACAAATTCAGCCCGAACACGTTTCTATGTGTAGTAGTTGCACCGCGAAGTCAAAGCTTATTTTGTCCTCCCATTTCATGGGGCGTGGCTCAGCAGGGTCTGCTACGTTTACCTTGTCTAGTTATGAGAGTATGTGGAACGTGCGCGAAATTCGCCCGGATAACCCAATAAATCTGTGAAGAACAACGACCATAAGCCACCAAATAGAGAAGATAAAATGTACGGCGTTGATCAATCCCGCTTGTGGGATGTGTCGCGCATTCGACCTCATGTGAACATTGTAGAGGCATTGAATGCGTTCCCTATGTAGTGACGTCCGGATGCATCTGATGCACCTATCAGCGATTAATCCTCCCAGATTCTTCTAGCACCATTTTACTGACTCACAAGGGGTGGGCGTTGGCTTGGTTTGCCAGAGGCGCAATCGAACCATCGACTGTGTGCGTTGCAGGCACTGCACCACTTGCCAGACACATCCTCCCCATGGTTTCTATAGTTTTTCACAAAGACGTTGAAACTGGCGATGGCAAAACCCTTGCAACGTTAAGTGAGTGGCGAAGTCAAATAGGTTGGAATCTGAGACAGCCGGAGGAAAAAAACAAACTGAGGAAAATCCTATTCCACAGAGTCAACGAAACCACCATGTCATGCCTGGTTGCGCAGCGAATTTGGTTCTTGAGGAAAAAGCATAAACAGGTCGAAAGAGAAGACGTTGCACTGCAAAGACCGTGATATGCCCATCCTCCAACACCGGACTGTGATCAATTTGCAGTTTCCGTTTATTCTATGTCGCCTCATATGCGCTTGAACTTTTTTTTGTCAACACTCGCAAATCATGCCTTATGGGCACGAATTTTGTGGTTTTGATGCTCTTTTTGTAAGTTTTACGGTGAAACTTGGTTTTAGCTACTGAGATTATGAAATATGAGGATTTATTAATATTATTAGGATATTTGAGAAACGATACCAACAACGACAACATAAAGTGCCAATAAATGTTGTTTTTTTGCCAATAAATGTTGTTTTTTTTTGAATCCGTAGATCTTTTCCAAATGAAAAACATTGTTGAAGCCTGAGCGAAGATTGGAAAATATATGTTCAATTTTGCCAGTACGGTGCACCTACCACAAACGTAATAGTCCCCATCACGTAAAGTAACACCGCAGTCCTTAGGGGATCACGACGATTTCGGGCACGTAGGAGTCGACGAAAATCTCCCAGGACGCACCCTCAATGAGTAATTCTTGTGGGCAAAGATCAATATGAAGGAACCAACGGAAGACATAATAAATTAATGCCGCTTAAATGCAGGAACTCGTCGTACTCCAATGCGTAGTCATTATAGTCCCCATGCGATCCTGCCCACTTTATCCTGACTAGCGCTACTACAAAAATCAAATTTACCACGACAACTCTCCGATAACACTGATTTCCAGGACGGTTATCTCTAAAAGGTGAAATTATGCAACAATGTTTAACGCACCATTTCTTAAAAGCAGTGTCTGACCCCAGAATGTTTCCGAGATTTTACCACAAGAGGCGCGCGCCAAGATGGGCTGGTAGAAGGCCCGCTGTTTCATGGTTCAGTTGCACACCAGCATTTGGAAGTTGGCGCATCGGATGCTCCCGCAGGTCACAGCATGGGGCATATAAGCAAGAATGCTATATGACACATGTCAGATGAAGTTGAATGTGTTTCCCATTTCAGGGGATTGATTAACGCCCACAACTTTGTCATTTCACATTCAAGAAGAACAGAATCACGAAAATTTACACCATTTTTTCACTAGTGTGAGGAGAAGCAGGTTTTTGAGAGCACCGAGGATTTGTCATGTTCATTCAACGGTCACCACATGCCTGCCCAACTGGTGATATTGATCGTACGCAACCAGCGCTTGCTTGTAGCGCTTGTCTCAGTAAGTATCCCGATTTCCAAGCAAGAAAAATAAATCTCTTGCAAACAAGCTTTTCTCGCACTCTCTGAAGAAATACGGCACCACACTGCAGTCGACGCCTTCTGAATATACTTCAGATGTGAAAATCTCGGAGGCGACAATAAAGCGAGACATTGACATCGAGAGAAGTTCTAACATCAACACTAATTTTATCCTCAACCTCAGTGTAAGTATTTCACCCCAATGAAGAGCGTTTATGCACTCTCGTACGGCACAATTTCGCCACATATTCTTTTCATAAAATAAAACACCTGTCATCATGGATATAGCTTAAAATGAGTGAGGAAGGGAGTCTCCACATGGACTAGGTTTCTCATGGGGGAAGTGCAACCCTGGAGATCCAAACGGATCATCTATTTTCACAAGCACTGCTTAAGGTGATTAATGTATGTATGTATATCACTTTTGTCCAATGGTCCTGATGTGCTTACAAGGGAAGTGCACGAGGCTAACCCCGGCGATCTGAACGATACACCCACTTTCGGAAGCACTGTCTAAGATGATGTTAATGTGCACATATCATTTTTGCCCAATGCTCCTGATGCGCTCAGGAGAGCGCGTCAAAGATTTTGATATAGCACTGCCACGGAAGTCCATGTATTGCTGGATTTTATGAAACGTTGATCACCTAAACCAACTGCGGTTATCGTGATTGGTTGTGCTATAGACTATGGAGTGTTTAAGGACGCATTTTAGAAAAATTTGGTTTAGCCTGTTCATGTAAACTAGGGCGAGACACACCGTCAGTGGTTCGATGGCCTAGTGGGGAACGCGTTAGACTACCGAGCAGATGGTGGAGGGTTTGAATCCCTTCTGCGCAATCCTTTTTGCACTTTTAAATTTCAAGCTTTTGACCTTGGTTGAAGTAGTTCTAATCATCACAACAGACCAGATATGTGCACTACTGCACAAGCTACGAAGCAACTCCACCATGTGAAGCGTAGTTCCATGTTAGCTAAGGAAGGTTTCGAATTGATCTTTTTGTAACATGGTCTCTTTTTTGATGGGATCCTTCTTTATTTCTTTTTCTAAACCTTGTTATTCCGATTTCACCGGCGGATCCAAAACTTCACTCTTCTCCCTAATAGATCGAGGCGTTACCCACTCGGCCACTTTGCCGCGACTACCATGCATGTAGCTAGGACTCACGAACACATGACCGGACGGAACAAACTTATACAAAAATGCGTCTCCAAACGTTCCATCGTCTATAGGATAGTTATTGACGGTAACCACGGTTGATCTGCGCGGTCAAAGCTTCATGAATCCCATCCAGAACTCCTATGGTAGGGCAACAGAAAAATGGCACTATTGAACCCTCACGGACCCAAAATCTTCAAAAGAAAATTTTGACTGAAACATTGCATACGGGGGTTATTTGAGGTGCTGAACACGGATATCGTATCCATTTTGTACCGCATCCGCATTTTTGCAATGTTACGGTAGGTGTACTACCGCATACTACTGCACGCACCGTACCCCACCGTATCCCTACAAAAATGCGGTTGGGGTACAAAATGGATACGATATTCGTGTTCAGCACCTCAAATAACCCCCATATGCAACATTTCAGTCAAAAAGATTTCCTTAAAGATCTTGGGTTTGTGAAAGTTGAAGGCTGCCGAGACATCTTTGACGCGCTCCCCTGAGCGCATCGGGAGCATTGGGCAAAAATGATATACATACATTAACATCACCTTACACAATGCACTCGAAAATGGATGTTTCGTTTCGATCCCCGGGGTTAGCCTCGTGCACTTCCCTTGTTAGGAGAGCACGTCGAATATTTCGCTGACACTGAATGCACATGTGCCCCATACAGTGACTTCCGGATGCATCTGACGCACTTATCAGCGATTAAGCTCCAAGACCCTCCTAGCACCACTTTACATACCCACGAGAAATGGGGGGGGGGACTTGGTTGGGCAGTGGTGCAATCGAACCATCGACTGTGCGCGGCAGGCCCTGCACCCCTTGCCAGTGCGCGATACTCTCCCTTTTGTTTTCATACTTTCTTACAAAAAGTTGAAATTGGCGATGGCAACAACGCGCGCGACGTTCAGTGAGTGGCGGAATCAAATAGATCGGAATCTGAGATTACGGGATGAGAAAAAAAAGTTGTCAGCGAATTCGATTTCCGACTACTCAGAATTTCTGATCCACTTTGACTTATGTATCTTCATGTACAAGTAGAATTTAGCATACCTCTTCACCAGGTTGGCTTCCACTAAAAACTGAATTTTTTCAAGCTGCATGAAATTGCTCTCAACGTATTGGTAAATCGGTTGCCATCTCTCGCCTTGTCTCTATTTTCTATAAGTATGAAATTGTCTTGATTATTTTTATCGTTCTTCAAGCTAGAATGCATAGTTAGTAATTATGTAGTACATGTAATTGATGTGGAAATGCGGATCCTACGGAGTGTCGGTAACACTCCGATACTGGGGGGAGTTTCTTTTCTGAAATGTTTTGTATATATATGTTGATTCGCAAATATGAAAAAAATAAAGAAAAATGACTTATTCTCAACAAAAACTCAAAGGCGCTGTTCACTTTTGTAACGAAAAAGTTGAAAAGTAAGCCGAGCTGCTTTCCTGACTACTGTGACGAGTTTGGAGATTCGATTAATACTGATGAAAAGAAGAGTGAATCAATCGCAAAGTACTTCCACTCAGTTTTCACTGATGATAATGGTAAACTTCCAGCAGTTAATTATTCCACTAAGAGAACGCTTAGCTCTTTCCTCATAATGCCTGATGAAGTAGCAAAGTTATCTAAGAGCCTGAAAGATTCGCAGTCACTTACGTTTGATGGAATCCCCCAGATTGTTTTCCATAAGTGTGGTGATGAATTGAGTGTCCCTCTCGTTTACATTTTCAACTATTCTCTGCGATTAGCTTCTGTACCCATTCTATGGAAGAGATCTATTGTTACACCGATAAACAAAACATCTTCACCTCGAATACCGTCTGATTTTCGACCAATTTCCATAACAAGTACTGCAGCAAAACTAATGGAGAAATGCGTAAAAGCAAAACTGGAAGAATTTTTGGAATCGAACTTCGTTCTTCCTGAACAACAATTTGGGTTTCGACAGAGAACTTCAACTACTGATCAACTTCTGCATTGCACTCATTACTGGAATCAACATCTTTCTAAGGGAGAAAGTGTTGATGTAATATACTATGATATTGCAAAAGCGTTTGACTCTGTTTCACATCCAAAGTTAATCCATAAGCTCCATTGCATAGGAATTCGCGGGAATTTACTCTGCTGGTTAAGAGCTTTTCTAACTGGTAGGAAACTCTGCGTTAAACTAAATAACAGTCTCTCATCAGAATACGAAGTAACCAGCGGGGTACCGCAAGGAAGTGTTCTGGGACCACTGCTATTCATAGTGTACCTATTCGACCTGCCAAGTGCTTGCCTCATGAGTTGCAATGTTCACCTTGCAATGTTTGCAGACGATTTGAAAATGTACATAAGCTATACTGAGAAAAATGCCTCTGAGAACCAAGCCAATTTGCAGCAATCCATCAACAAATTGGTTCAATACTTTGAGCAATGGCAGTTAAAACTCTCTCTTGAAAAAACAGCGGTGTTGTATTTGGGAAAAAAAACAATAAATGCACATATAAATTGAGTGAGAACCACACGATCAGATCTTGCGAAAAAGTAAGAGATCTTGGTGTCATTATGAACAAAGATTTAACATTCAGTGATCATATAGATTCCATCACACTTAACGCAAGCAGAGCAATGTTCAGATTATTCAGAGTTTTCACAGTGAACCATGTTCCTTCACTCTGCAGGCTTTATAAAGTATATGTTCGTAGCATACTTGGATCGTCTTCGTCTGTGTGGTGCCCCTATCAAAAAAAGCAAATAGAACAACTGGAAAACATCCAAAAAACATTCACAAGGATAGTCTTTTACAGGTGCTTTCAAAGTAAAGCATATCCAATGGCCCTTCCTACATATAATGAACGCCTTAAGAGATTAAAATTAGAAAGTTTGGAATTGAGAAGAAAAGCAATCGATCTCTGCCGTTTCCGCAAGATATGGTCTATGGAATCTCGTCTGCGCTTCTGCCAATTTTCCACCCTAAAGCATTCTCGTGGTAGAATTTCAAATTTCGTTATACATATTCCTTTCACCAGAATGAGAAAATATGAAAATTATTTTGCCACCCGTATTGCTAAAATAGTGCCGCATCTGCCAAGCAAGTTCTTCAGGGAAAAACAAACAATCTCTTCTATGTTTGCTAACAGTTCAATTAAGCGTTTGATTGAAGAATAAGAAATATCGCTCTTTCTATGTCAATTCTCACATTTTCAGACAGTGTCACGTGACATTCCGATCTGTTCTTCTTTACAGTATCGTAATCATAATTCGTCAATACTCAAGAATGTATCTTTCAACAGCTCTTTATATGGCGAATTTGAACGAAGAGTAACAGGAATATGCTTGTGTACATGAATATTGTGTTGTCCTTAAGCCATAGAAAGATTTTCTGAAGGTTCTGAATTTCTGATCATTTAACTCATTTTTGTATAAGCGGCACGTGGGATAACGAGGAAGTGTTGCTATGATGGGCTGTGAGGAACCTACAGGTGCGGAGCCCACGATCGCGTCTCACTTGAATCCACTCAAAGATGGTCAGGTTTAAGAGAACTTCCGGGCACAGTTCAAACCGCCCTGTTTGTGGGAGCAGCAACGGGTCGATACGATTGATAGTCCCAGGTATGCCGCACTTGAAATCTGCAATTTTATCACTCTTTGAAGCCTCCGGTAATCTTTTTAAGGCTCTTTCTCGATTGACCTTCTTCACGAAGGGTTGCATTGTGACTTATCACGATGTATATAATAAATAAATAAATAAATGAATAAATAAATAAATAAATCTGTGCTCTGAAGTTCAATGGCGACCTTTTCGGCGAGAGAATGTGTTTGACAAGACATTTTACGGGTTAAATATTGCTTTGCAAGACATTTTTAGGAGAATGGACCACAAGTATGTTTGGCGAAACAAAAGGCGAGAAAATATGTTGACGACTCATTTTGCGGTTGTTGGCAAGACAAATGGTGGCAGAATATGTTGGCGACGCATTTTCCGGGACAAGCACGTACGATGTTTTGAGAGGATGCGTCGGTTCAGTCCCCGAAGTTTGAGGTAAGCGTCGCAGAACGTTGGCGTACAATGAGCTAGGATCCGCAGATGCTACCAATCCAAGCCAAGATTTTTGATCGAGGATGTCTCCGCGATCCTCGGCCGACCGCGCATCGTAGTGCGCGGTCAGCTGGATCATGTGGATTCCAACGACATCCAGAAATGCACGACGTTTGCTGATCCCGGTGAGATTCAGGAGCTACGTTCCGTCGTGGAAGGCATCGATGTATGTTGCTGGTCCAGTTGCCCAGATCGGAGGTACATCCGGGATCCAGTCCACACTTGCTTCAAGTGCGGTGCAAAAGTGAACGGTTTATATGACGAGGCAATTATCAGGGCTTGCATGAAGACGCATTTGGTGAGGTTTGGCGACCCATTTGGCAAGGTTTGTATGGCGACCAATTTGGCAAGGTTTGCATAACGACCCATTTGGCGGAACATCTTGTTTGGCGAGACATTTGGCGGAGGTCGTTTGCCTGGCTATTTGGCAAACCCGTTTCCTAGGTTGCCGATCGAACCTCGCCAAATTGGGCGCCATTTGACTTCAGGAGGGGGTTGCATACCATGTAGGATTTGACGTGTATAACATTCTGTTGGGCAGTATATTACATGGGCAGAATATAAGACCATTGGCATGCGATCAGTGCCTCACACTCAGCGGTAAGTTTTGAAGATGGGTTGATCATAGGATTATAGGATTTCATCACGGGCAGTGATAAGAGCTCGATCTACAGCGTACTAGTCTTACGTGAACTTCGGAGCAACTCACTGTAAGGTTCTCTTCCGCTATAATTGTATTTCCCCATGTTTGTGTTGGGCACCAATTACTACATTTCGACGTCGCGACTATCGCGATACAACAACACAAAGCAACTATCAGCGTCTTCATTTTAGAGCACGATCGATTGAGAAAATCTGAAAACCCTCGGCATGAATAGCGGAGTTGAATCAATACGAAACAAGTCATATTCCAGTACTTCAAGAGATGAACGTTGCAAACAAACATAAGACAAGCAATGTTTCAAACTTGAGAAGGAAAAAAATTCTCTAATAAAAGGAAAGAAAAAATTTCTCTAATATTTGCAACTCTTTTTCTACGACGACCATTGTGTGTGAACTTGATATAAGAATAGGTATAACAGAGGTTTTATCAACATAGCGACGGACATGTTAGGGAGGACATGTCCATGTCCTTGCAAGGAACTGTAGTGCAAAAAAGAAGAACCGATACCGGTAAAAGGAATGCTGCGTTGCCCATTCTGACGGCATTAATTCTCTCAATCAAACTAGGTGAGACTGCCGGACACACCCAGACTTAGGCCATGAGCTTCAAGGCAAATTTCCGTAACCACTCCCAATATGCCTTCCACCCAACCCTATTTCCGCCAGCTCGCACTAGATAGCGTCTGTGGAGGGATATTCTTATGAAAGACGTTTCATAAATGTAGGACATCCCCCCTCCCTAAGTTTTCCATTTCTGGCTTTTCCCCAGAGTGTGGATGTTTTTTCTCAAGTATATTAGTGATCAGCAGTGAAAATAACACGAGTGCCCTAGTTTTGGCTAACGATAAAACAACCCTGGTTATTGAAATTTATTTTTGTCTTTTTGTCTAGCTCGCAGTTGTGAGACGCTTTTGGGTTCTAACCGGTTTATTGGCCGCACAACTAAAATCCTGAAATTTTGACAACATGTAGAGCTTATACGGGTGAAACTGATTTCGTACAGTCAGCCACTCCTATTCCTCTTACAGGGTGGTCCACATGAAGTGTGATGAGCTAATGAAAATCAACTTTATGACGTCTTCATTGCTTTTTTGCGTACTTTTATGGTGTTATTCGATTCTCTCGCTTTTCTAATCCTAAAGGAACCAATCTTAATCTCTATTTTTGGATAAAGATGGCATCGCTTGAGGATCACACAGCAATAGTCGCCATGCAAAAACGCTGGTCGTCAGTTTCCGAGATCTCGAAGACGCTGAAACTACACCGGAAGCTAGTACATCGGATCATAAGCCATTTCGGAAAAACTTTAGGGATTGAAAATCGTCCGAGAGGAAGACCTGATCAAACTGCGAGAATCCCTGCTCTTCGAAACGCCTTCAAAAGCAAACTGCGCCGAAATCCTGAAAGAAGCATTAGACAGTTGGCCAAGGATCACAAAATAATCCGTTCAACCATTCAAAGACTTCAAATATGCTAGGATTTTTTTTAATCCTAAAGGAACCAGTCTTAATAAGGTAAGAGATTTGAAGACTGATCAGAAATGATCTCGAGTTGAATCCTAACAAATTCGCGAAAGGACAACGCCTCATAGAAGAAATGAAGATTGGAGAAGGCAGAGAGGTGATGACCTTTGCGCGCGGTGACAAGCTCGGCCGAATTCCCTTCACGAACGAGGAGATATTCACTTCCGCGCAGAATCAGCGGTAACTTCTCTCAAAGGTATCTCCAGGAGCCGTGCAGGTTGAAAAAATTCTTCTCCCACAATCCGTGATGGTAGGGTGTTGAATATCGGGTTTGGGCAAGGCTAAGCTGGTTTTTGTTCAAGAAGGAGTTTAAATCAATGCCGAACTTTATTTGAACAGATCCTAGAGATGCGGTGATTCTTTGCGCCGAATAGAGCTGAACAATGTCGTGCACTGTACATTCCATCGAACATAAGGAACCACCCGAAGTTGGAGGTGAGCGATTCTGAAACTTGTCCCACGGAGTTTTTGCGCATTCCTAAAAAACATCGTAAACCAACGATGTTCATCCATTTTTTCTTGTTTGTGACGCATGCTCTGGTTTTCCTCTGTTCTCTTTCTTTCTCTCCATATATTAGGTTGTCCCAAAATAATGGCTGTTTTGGAGGTGCGCATTCCAAGGTGCGTAACTCCGTTCAAACTCGAGCTTTTCAATAAAAAGTATTATGTATTATAAAAAGTATTTTCCGGCAGATTTTTGAAGTGCAGTAAAATATATAGGAAGAGAAGAGCTCAAATCACTGGAGTCAAAGAAGTGCGAAAGGTCAATTTTCAGTACACATTGATTCACATGGATTTCCTAGAAGAAAAGCGGTTCCATTGCATGTTCAAAAAATATTCTATCAGGCAAAGGTGTGGCCAACACAATATTACAAGGAGAGATCCAGCGCCTCACACTGAGAAATTTTTCTTAGTTGGGTGTGGACCTGTGTGAATTTGCCAACTCCACCAGTGGAAGTGTACTTCTTCGGCTCACCAAAACTAAGGCGTCCTCCACCGGATCTTGCGACAGAGGCCCAAATGGTAATGGGCGAGGCATTCGGCTAATTCTGCTTTTGGCCTGCACCAGACCTCCCCCAGCGATATAAGCAGGACAAAACTACATTTTATTAGGCAACTAGACGGTGTGCCCGGCTTGGCTCCGTGGCGTTTCTCACCCTGACAGCCGGCTAGTTAGAAGTGCGAGCCAAGTGTGAAGCGCCTTTGGCAGATTTCTACCAAACCTGGCATACCCCATTAAAGCTATCATGTTCTCTTATGAGCCCTCAATTAAATGTAGGAAAAGGAAGTAAAAATGGTAAGTGTTAAAGTGGTAAGGTAAAATTATTAATAATTTGACAGAAAAGTAAGTACCACGGCAATATAAAAACAACCATTTTTCTTCGAAGTCATCTTAAATCAGCTTGTCTTAAAGTAGAAGCGATACCAAGAATATCCTCCAAGGGGTTTCATCCGTGGAACTTTTTTCGGAAGCTGGAAGATCATAATGTGCAAAGTAAGAGGCGTCGTTTTCCGGAATAAGGCTTTCTTCTGTATGAAGCTTCTGAGCTTCTCGTAGCGGTGCGATGATTGCCACGCATGTGGGGTGGAAGTTTCTCTGAGATCATGTAGTGAGACCTGGCACCAGCGCTGCCAAAGGCGCTTCACACTTGGCTTGCACTTCTAATTAGCCGGCTGTCAGGGTGAGAAACGCAACGAGCCCGCCCGGCTTCGCTCGGGTGTCTCATCTCTTCCGGCAGTTGAACGCTGAGAAGGCAACGGTTGAGACCAACGATCTTTTCACAGTGTTAACATTCTCTCCTCATAAATTTTTCCCAGAAATCCTTTCCCATTCACCTCTGTCAGAAAGTAGGAAAAGTTGCTTTGTTGGTGAATTCTTCTAAAAGGATTCTAAAAGGGGGGGAGGGGTGAATTCTTCTGCCATAATCACGTTCAGCGTGTTGGAAAACCCTAAATGTTGGGAGAATCGATGACCTAAAGTAGCCTAAAACCTCCGCCGGCCCGAGATGTATATATGTGCAAAGTTTGGTCCCAATCGGTCAAGTCTCCGCGTTTTCTATTCGGAACATACAAACATACATACATGCATACAAACTTTCACTTTTATATATACAGATGTCTACTCATCACTAGAATTAGCCCACTTGCCCGGAAAATTCCGCAACAGTGTTTATTAGAGAGATTAAAGTAGATGGTGCCGCAAGTTAAACACTGACCGGCGATGCTTTTGTTCAAAATCGACTTCGCCTGTACTTTCGCCATATTTAGTTGCCAAGAAGTTGCCAAGAGTGACTACTGATTTAGTTGCACCCAACTCAGTTAAAAACTCCCAACTAACACTTTCACGGCGTGTTTCAGAATTCTCTTCTCGCCTCCAGAAATATGCTATCGTTTCTGAGAACTTCCATTACCATCACCTGATGAAAGTTGGAAACTCGTACCGTTCCCGAAATGCTTGTCTAGTCACAGCTCTTGTGTGCTCACAACACGACTACAGGGCCAAATGCAGAGCCAACACCAAATTCGGCTTTTGTCCTGTTAGGGCGGAGAAAGAGTCTAAAAATGGAAGAGCCCAAAAACCATGTTTTGCCTCATCGCCCAATGTCGTCTGCAGAAACCATAAAGAAGAGTAATTGAGAGTCTTTTTGGAGTACAGGTCTTTCTCTTTATAATCTTCCAAAGCTTTCCTATCTAGCTCCTAAAATAATAGGTTTATGAACTTTCAAAAATTCATTACTAGAATGCGGCTATTTATTTTGGTACAACCTAATAATATCTCACTTTTATGTCTCACTTTTTGTTTTGTCCATTCTCCCACCTCTCTTACTCTCTATTTTTTGCCTTAGTGCTGGTTCTTCTCCAGCACTGGATTCTTTTCTTCGATTGCTTTCCTCTTTCCTCTTCTTTGTTATTTTCTTTGCGCGCGCTCTGTTTTGAACTTGCTTTGCTTAAGCTGTTTTGTCTTGCTCTCTCCTTGAAGCTGCCACTTTTTATATTTCGTCTCCATTACACGCCCCTTCTCTGCTGAGCGCGTGCCCAACTCCAAGGCGGTGTTTATGGTTGATGCACGTCAAATTTGACTCCAAATCACATGGGGCCGTAGTAATTGCACTATAACTGCCGGTTAACCAGCAAGTTAAACCAGCAGTTGTACATTTCATAACCCGGAACCGTTGTGAGGTCAATAAAGTGTGAAAGATCAAAATATAAACTTGGTTTCGATAACCTTGATATAACCAGCTGGTTACACCACGCTTTGGATCCTGGTCTCAGGGCGCTGCGAAACCATCGGTTGAGCAGATCGCACAGGCATTACCATATCGATATTGCTAGAGTGCGCGCAGAGAACGCGCAGATATCATAGACGCAGGCGAATGGAGATCCCGGTTGGTAAAATGTCCTCGAGAGGACTTTTTAGTAACCGGGATCTCCATTTGCTCCACTTTTACGCTTTTGCGCGCACCAAACGAATGCTCATCCAACTACGCATCATAGCTGTGAATCTGATGCTCCAAAGGACCAAGGATGTGGGCGCTGTTTTTGTTTGAAAGCCTCTCATGGTTCTTTTCATCCGAACAAAACAATGAACCAGCTTTGGAAATGGATCCTATCGCATCTTGAATTAGAGTTCAGCATATTGAAATGAAATTAACAGTGTGCGAAGCACTGCATAGCGAGGCTTCACACTAAGTATACCAGTTTTTGACTAGTTTGTATTGGTCTGTGTTAAGAGGCTGTGGAGGCCATTCATGTCTTCCACCAACAAGTGGGATGTGGCAGAGTGGTTAACGCGATAGGCGACTGCGATGTTAGTGCGGGGTTCGAATCCAGCAGATGTCCAGAGTTTTGCATTTTTGTACTTCACCTTTTTGTTCTCATTCAAAATAGTGAAAAAGGTTCAAACACATTAGTCATGCGTGGTTCTGGCATAGAAATGGAAAAAACCACACTAAAGATAGATTGATTCACTTTCAATACAGTGTTCAGTAATGAATACTTTCCTTATGAATCAATTATCTCGCTGGAATACATTCCCCGTGAATCAGTTATCTCACCACTAGTACAAGATACATTTACAACAGCGATGTGTATGCAATCGGTTTCCTTCATCACTATGTAATTATGAGGGATCACTTGCACGGCGGCGCAGTGCGATAACTGCAGTCTCACGTGCTGTTTGTCACTAGTTCGGTTCCTCCCGCGAGCGGAATTTTGCAAACAAGATTGAAAAGCAAGTGGATCCACATGAACTTTGTTCAAGTGATGGCTGCAAAGTGGCTATGTCCAGGTTATAAGTCGGTTAACTTGGGGAACCGGCAGTTGTCCAAAGACATAACTTTCTCTATAACCGTGGGTTACGGCGCAATTACTACGGCCCATGAATTTTTCTTGTTGTGTCGAAGCAACGAAAACGGAAGCACTTTTTCTTGATGAGGCTGCCGCTACGGGCAAACCAGGAACATTCGCTATTTCTCAGAAATTTCCTTTTCTTCCTCGTTCTGCGTTGCATATCGTTAGACCTCGTTCTGCGTTGCATATCGTTAGACAAAAAAAAAAACAGCGGCTCCTATTCAAGTAATAAGTGAGTGAGCGGAAGATGTGAGTTCATACATATATAGTGAAGATCGACTATAAAGAACAGAAACAAGAGAAATTTTAGAACTGGTAGGGAAGGCACGTATGGTAATTAAAGTACCCCAGTAGCTGAGTCTTTACTACGATATGTACATGATGCAAACACTAACATGTAGTGAAAACGGGAACAGGTGAGTGTGGGAAGGCCAAATAAGCGTCGAATGAATGAATTCTCGTCAGCACGTGTAGCAAAAATAGAATCTCATCCATCAAGTAAAGTAACATCGCAGTCTTTAGGGATCACGACGATTTTGGGCACGTAAGGGTCGACAAAAATGTCCCGGAACGTGGCTTAAATGAGTTGTTCCTTCTGTGCAAAGATCAACATTAATGAACCTACGGAAGACAGAATAAATTAATGCCGCTTACATGTAGGAACTTGTCGTACACCAGTGCATAATCATTATACTTCCCATGCGATCCTGCCCACCTTATCTTGACCTGCGCTACTGCAAATAGTCGGATTTGCTACGACAACTTTTCGATAACATTGATTTTCGGAGTGGTCATCTTTCAGAGATTGGGTTTTGCAACAATGTGTAACACACCATTTCTTAAAAGCAGCGTCTACCCCTAGAATCGTTTTCGATATTTCATCAAGAGAGGCACATGGCGAGATGGGTAGGTTAAAGGCCCGCTGTTTCACGGTTCAGTAGCGCCCCAGGCCAATCAAGTCTTCCAACCCCCGAAGTTTGACGTAGCTTTCAGAAAAAAAAACAACTATGAGGCGTTTAGTGGTGTATCGGATGCCCCGCAAGTCACAGTGTGGGATATATAAGCAGGAATGCTCCAATGCACATGTCAGATGAAGTTGATTCTGTTTCGGGATTGATTGACGCCGAGAACTTTATCATTTATCATTTAAGAGAAACACCAGCCTGATCGTCCGGCTAACGCCGGACTCCCAGGCTTCTTTTCTTGCTCGCTTCGCTCGCGTTGCCAGTATGTGACATCATCCTCACACCACGCCGATCATTCCACGTTTGTCAAAACTCCCGTTTCTAGTAACCTCGCGCTTTGTGGCTTTGTAGTTGTGCAATAGTAGGATGTCGTCTTTCAACCTTGTACAGGACCGTTGGACTTGGCTGCAAGCGCTGCTCCACCTTTTAGCGACGGCGTATCCTTACCACACCGTTTGACCCATCTCCAGGTGTTTCCCCGCTTTTGGACGCCGGCGCACTCTTATCACACCGTTGGACCCATCTCCAGGTGTTTCCCCGCTTTTGGACGCCGGCGCACTCTTATCACACCGTTGTACCCATCTCCAGGTGTTTCTCCGCTTTTGGACGCCGGCGCGTCCTTATCACCCATCTCGATTCATTCCTGTCTCCTGCCCTTTTGTTTCCCCCGCTTGTCTCTGAAACACACCCACCCGCATCATATCTTGCATATGGCCTGATAAACAGAGAACAATGAACACCAAGCCCAATTCATTTTCACTGTGATGTAAACAACTGTTGGCCTTCCAAGCAACTAAAAGTGGACGAAAACACCTGTCAATCCAGGTAAAAATGAAAATTTGCACAATTTTTATACATAACTTTTGACGCTGAACATTGTGATGTAATTAGATTTTTTCGGCAGAGGCTGATTCTCTTGCACACACACACACGCACATACAATGCCAATTAATATTAACTATGATAATTGCTATGATTTACACGACTCCTACTAATCAGGCACTGGCACCGGCCGAGGGCCGGCCGAATTCGAGTGACGGACCGGGCGGCTAGCCAAACCCGGCCGAGCGGCGGGCGACTTTGAAAAACCGGCCGAGCGGCGCGTATAAATTTAAATGCCGGCTCAATTACCGGCCGAGCGGCGCGCGATTTCAGGCACACCGGCTGAGCGGCGCGCGGATAATTTTTGCAATTAGAGGTACTATTAATAAAAGTGGTTACGGGGAGGGACTACTGAAGATTGCAATGTACAGTTACGCCAAAGGGTGCAAACCACACGGCGTAACAAGTCCAGTAGTGCTTGCTTAGCTTTGTGGTACACGATAGTGAGAACTAGCTCTCAAAACGGACCCGCTGATATGTCAGGGGTACGCTGGTGAACGGAAGCGAGTAAAACATCACCCAGCGGCATTGTAAATATAGGAGAGGAAGTGTGTACTGGCGCCTAATTGTGTGAAGACGTCGTACAAAGAGTGTATGGGATAAAGCAGCACTGAGAGGACCATCCATAAATACCCCTCCATTCTCACTCGGGCGTGTGGTTGAGAACATGGATGGATTAGCAAACTTACCCATACAGTGGTGAAATTATAGCATATGCAAGTACTCATCATAGTGCAGGCAAGTTTGGAACATCTGTAGTATCCGAGCTTGTCTCTGTGGCTCAGCATATCGGTAAAATGATGAGCTCATAGAAGATGAAGCTACGACTAGAGTGGTAGAGTCCCTGCATAGCAGCACCGATGGCCGAGTCGGTTACGCAGTGGACTATCAATCAATGAAGAATGATGGTGAGGAAGGTTCTGATCTCGGCAAATGGAAGGAAGCAGAACCTTACAATATCAAAAGCAGGATTTTTTAAATTTCGTGCATGGGTGGTTTTTGTTTTTGTACAGGTGCTATGGCTAAGAACGAATTCCGAATATAGACCTGACAACGATAACGTGAACTGAAGCCTTCCGGCCGAGCGGCGGGCGATCTCCGGCCGAGCGGTGCATCCAAAACCGGCCGGGCCGGTTTTCCGGTGGCCGCTCGGCTGGTATTCGCGCGCCGCTCGGCCGACGCGAGTGTCTGAGTAATGCGAGAAGAAGCAAGTTTTTGAAAGCACCGAGGATTCGTGGTCAGAGTTCGGCACAAACTTAGCTCGAGCAGAAAGCATTACGAAATCCCCTTTGACTTGGCAGAAAAACCTACGGAGCCCCCCCCCCCCCAATTCACTGTAAACAAAACAAGTTTCAACACGTTTGTGGAAAGAACATTGATTTTGTGTTTTCAATGAGGAGGAGGACATGTCCACACAATTTAACAAGTGTTAACAAATGTGGCGGTGGAGCACGTCATCATGCTAGCACCGTGATATGGTTTTTTGAAATTCCCAGCGAAAATTCGGAAAGAGATGGAGGTTTCAGAGGCTTTTGCCATCAGTTTGATCAAGCAATACCTCCTACCATAATAAAACCGGAAATAATTGATTTTTATAAATGTTATTTGAAGAAGTTGTGTCAAAGTGGTGCAGAACACTGCTTTTAACTAATTTTTTTTCGCTGTGACGAAATGAATGCGGCAATTTTGTTGCTATTCACTAAAACAAGCACCTCCTATCGAAGTTAACCATGTTAATATAATTGGAAAGTTTGATTCTGAGGAGAGTTGTTTGATGTAAATTCTTTGGACTAGTGTTAAACTCTAAATTTTAGGGTAAATTTAGGGATCGTAGAATTCTGGAGCATTATCTCCTCTCAAAATCAATTAATTTCAATTCTGTCTCTGGAGGAAGAGTAGTATCTGCAATTATGTATACTGCAAAGTTTGAGCAGTATCCGTTCAGTACTGACGATGCTGTTGATACTGCCAGATACCTTTTTTCAGTTATAACCCCCATCAAAACCGTTAAAATCTAATTCTCTTTCGGATTTAGGTAGAACACTGCCAACTGCAGCTACTTGCTGCTTCTCCGCAAGATCCGTGCAGAGCCGGTCCTTTTACAGGCGCTGACAGCAATGATTTTGGCAGAATTTTAGCATAATAACCCCACAAACTCTCGCTAAAATCAATCATTTTCAATTTTCTCTGGTAACTGGGGGAAGAATAGTATGTGTGTTGTTGCCACAAAGTTTGAGCTGGATTTGTTCAGAACCAACGAGGCTGTGGCTACGAATTCCCCTTTGCTCATCCCATCCTTTACGAAGTCCCGCTTACCATGAATCAAGTTCCTGCCGAAGTCTGTTCGTAATGCTCTTTCGACGGTCACGACATGTCCTCAGGCACTAACACCGGGTGACTCGAGAGGAACTTAGAGGAACTTACATTGTGACCCCCCGCGCTATCCTCGGGTCACCCGGTATTTTCGTCTCGGGTCACCCGGTGAATGCCTTCGGGTCGCTCGGTGTGTACCTTCGGGTAACTTGTTTCAAATGCGCTCTGGAGTGTGTGTCCTCTCTTCCAGTCGTCATAAGCTTATTGCCGACAAATTTTGTATTTTAAGTAACGAAAAGGAACAAAAAACATGCCGTTTTCAATTTTTTTTGGATTACTTCGGGCTTGGCTCTCTGTTCATGGAGTCCAAAAACGCGCGGTTCGGATAGTCAAGAAATGGAAATTGGTGGTGGGTTACCACCATTTTCTGGATAATCATGTCGTTTTCCCCTTAGTACTTCTTCCTTCTTAGAATCTGGCAGTTACCCTCTACTACTAGTACTTTTCCGCAGTGCTCCGTGTTTGTATTTGCATGTTAACACAAGGAAAATCTATTTTTGACGGAAAGCTTGCCCATCTTCATGATATAAGGATAGTGTTGGTGCTGTTTCATTCAAATGTAAGCGGTAACCGAAACTGACATGACCGACCACACTCACACATTTGCCGGAGATGGATTTCGCTTACGCCGTATGATTAGCGCAAGTGCTTTAAGGACACAATGTTCGGCGGCTTCCGTATGCGTACAAAAATACGCGTAGATTTTTGGAGACAAAATAGATTAGAATGAGAAATTGGACAGGAATTTCAACGCTCCTTCAGCGATAACATGGGACTCAAATGTAATAACAACACAGTTGCTAAGCACAAGCATTTCAAATATTCGAATTTTCCGTCCTTGAATCTTTGGATGTTCAAATTTTCGTATTCTCCGGAACCCACGAATTTTTGAAGACTCGAACATTTCAATGAATGTTCGAATTTTATTCGACTCGGACAAACTTCTAATGCAAAACTGACGTATTAGATAGATTGATTGGTATCTACCAAGGAGAAGCCCACTACATCATGTTCGTCATGAATTGAGAAAGAGCCTATTGGACCTCTGTCTGACTTTCCATATTGTATACCCTGTGAACTTTAATGTCACCTGCGTATATCCTAACTTTAACAGAAGTGTTTGATTAATTCAGCAGGCAAATCAGCAAATGATATGCAAGGAAAAGAAGAGGAGATAATACTTCCCCATGTGAGACCCCACTAGAGGATTCATAAAGAGCTAAAAAACGTCTTCCACTTTCACACTCATGTGCCTTCTATCTAAGTATGGGCCCCTAGTAAAGTGTCGAGGGCGATCATCGCACATCATCTTGATGGCGATGATCGCACCTCGCGTGGGAAAGGATCGCGCCGATCAGCGCCATGATGAATCGATCGTGTGTGATTAGGGCAATTTATACCAGATGCGACTTATCAGACGTAAGCATCCATTTGCGTAAGATTTTCTGCGAAGACCGGTCAACGCGGCATGAAATTCTCAATGAAAAAAAAGCGCGGACATTGCGAAGCCGCAAACGCGTGCGACTGAGCTGCGACTGCGATGCGACTAGCCCCCATTCTTCATCATATAGCCACACGCGCGCCAGTCGCACGCATCCAGTATAAACTGCCCTTTTGCCTCCTCCTGATCCTCTGCTATTGCAGCTGCAATTGCTTCCTATTCGTACGTGCCTGATGTGCTTTTGTAGGGGTTCCCGAGAGGCGCGAGAATTGCGCCAACCCTGCTGAATCTTAACCCCTCCTCCATCCCAGGATTGAACGATCGAAAAGCCGACTCAATTCATCAAATAAGGTGCGTTCCGTGCAATTTGCGCTCTTGAGTTCACGTAACTTCACATCATCACCACACTGCGAGTGAGATGCTCCGAGTACTTCACTCGACGTCTCTTCGCTACGTACACTATCTCGTCATCAAAACATGGCGATCATCGCCCTCCAGGGCGAGATCAGCGCCTCGCACATGTGTGCTCCCAGCACTGCCGCGGATGGTGACGATCTCCTATCTGACAGTGCTGGGAGATCGTCGCACGTGCGATCATCGCCCCAAATGTGGCGACGAGATGTGCAAGCACATCATCTCACCGCAGTGGCGGACGCAGAAAG
>JARK01001344.1:373055-402168 GCA_000688135.1 Ancylostoma ceylanicum
ACAGTCTCATATAAGGTGGAAAGACCTCTCCCGATTGTTTCACAGCTGTGGAAAGGTGCCTCGAAACCAGGAAGCTCGAAGGTGCGGGAAACGGGAGTTTCGTTAAATGAGGGATGGCCGGCATGGTGTGAGGGAGTTGTCGTAAGAAGACAACGCGAGCGAAGCGAGCACAAAATGAAGCCTGAGAGTCCGGCGTTAGCCGGACGATCAGGCTGGTGAAGTTTGAAAAGCAGCTTTTTATGACTCACTTTGTCAAAAGCTTTCGTCTAATCGAAGTGACTCACGTCTTCAGTGTTTCCTTCGTTTAAGGCAAGATTCCAGTCAAAGATACAATCAGCTAACTGAGTGACAGTGGAAGCTCCAGCAACGACTGCATGCTGTTCAAGTGAAGAGTGTTGACCGAATTGAATAATATTCTAATAATTATTTGAATGTTCAAATATTCGTTTATCCGAAACCTTCAAATATTCGAAAAAGCTAAATATTGGGAATATTCGAATATTCGGCATGGACAAAATTTTCGATTATTCGAATAATTCGAATCTTCGATCACTCCCTAATTATTCGATTTTTCGTGTATTCGAATTCCGGTCACTCTTATTTGTTCGATTATTCCAATATTCGAGGTGGAATTATTCAAAAATTCGAACAATAGATTAAGATTTCTCAATGGCCCCATCGCCCTCATAGTCATTCTCGAGCAATCTCCTCAATAAGCACTTAATTGAACGGCCAGAGCTCTGATGATCCAAATTTCCCTCTTGCTATTGGAACGAGCTCAAACGGAGGAACTAGCAAACGAAACATCCGCAATATCATCATATCATTGTAAGCAATGTACAATATCAGCTGCTGCCGTTTACAAATCGCTACAATTTTGTGGGAAAGTCTGAAAAATTTCGTGAAAGAAACGCGTCTTCTCCCATTTCATTAACAACGAGCTCGATTTGGTGAACATACTTTCAGGAAAGGCAGAGAACTCTCGCCGGGGAATCCTCAGTAACCCCAATCTGGCCTTCAGGACCGGCATGTCGGGGTCACACAAGCTTTTAACGCTTGAAAATTGATTCGCGAAGTTGCAAAGCCACTCTCTACGACACCTTCTTCGACATTTTCCTCATAGCGCACTGGTTTCTACTGCTACGAAATCGACCCTCCTTGTAGAAGGAGGCAGAAGGCCTTTAGCTGTTTTGTTCGTACTGCCTATTATAGCTGTTGTTGCTTGATTTCGAAGGTTAAAGAAAGTGGTGCGGTAGCCGATTACTGAGACGGCTAGCACTTTATGCTTTCGTTGCACCCATCGTTGAGCGATATACTCACAGTATCTTGTTTAGAACCTGGGTAATCGAGAGGAGAACAAGCAGTCAATATTGGTTGCATCTAATGCACAGTCCGCACAATTTGCCCCACGTTTGGAAAGGAGCCCCACATCGCTAAGCTTTCCGTAGGCGTGTGATCTGTTTCTATGAGTACAGAACCGTCCGAGAGAATCTGCGCACCACTAGAGCTAGCCCACCCTGGAAAATGTGCGGCAATTTTCTCCAAAATACTTGGTAAAATCGGCGAGTCTTTGACTTTTTTATTTTTTGAGTGCTTTGCTCTTTGTTCTTCAAACTCAAATTTGTTTCATATACAAAGTCATTCTTGGAATTCTCGTCCATTATGGCCCCATTTGGCGGAGACCACGCTTCTGTTCAAGGCGATTCTCCCGCCACCAGATTGCCACTGCCATTTAGAGCGTTGACCGGATCGAATAATATTCGAATATTCGAACATTCGTTCATTCGAATATCCGAATAAATAGGATATTCGCATTATTCGAATGTTCGACTATTCGATGTTTCCAAATTACTCGATTATTCGAATATTCGAAAAAAATATTTCAAATGCAACACTCTGTTCAAAAGGCATCAGGCAATTTTCGTTGGGAAACGAAGCTATTTTGTCTTAGTTTTCCCAACACTGTCACAGATTGGTGTGATTATACACATAGGACGGGAAGATGACAAAATTCTTGAAGACGATTTTTTGGAATCACCGTTATGATAGTTCTTGCGAGCAATCGGTGGTAAGTCTTCAAGCGCGCAGAGAGTGCGGCGCGTCCCGTTTGTGACAGCAGTCCGGTGTTTTCATTCAGCTGGGAGGACACGATTCGCCAGAAACAGGCTCAGCTAAGCGTTTATAGCGGCTACAGGAGACAAGCAGGCCAAAAACAAATGAAAAAGGCACAAAAGCATCAAAAAACGTGACGAGCCGCGCACGCGCCGCGGCTCTGCGCGCTCGAAAACTTTCTACCAATCACGCACAAGGGCAATAGCTTCCTCCTTCCATACCGGAGGAATTCTACCAAAAATCAAGGAAATGTTGAGAATTATTGATAAGATTTGTACGTGGGCGGCTTGAAAAGTTTTCGGAATGACAACGAAAACAAAACAACATCCATCTTTTAAAACCTTGTCAACGATTTTATTAAGATTCTCCGAAATGGTGACCTTTTTCCGGCGTTTCGCGCATGGATTGTTGTTTGCTCGCGTTATGCTACGGCTGGTTATAAAAACAAATACTCCGAGTGGAAAAGAAAGATAATGATCCTTCAAAATCATCACATAAGTCCTATTTGGTCTACTATTGTTTATCTCCCCCAACTGAATGAATTAATGACGGCCCAAGTTTCACATGTGTCTGCACCTGAGCGCAGCTGAAGTTGCACAAGTTGATCTACTTGTCAAAAGCAGAGCCTTGACCGTATCAAGACGAAATTTATGGTCAATTCATGTGAAGAACTAGCCAACATAACTACGTGAAAATTTTTGGGGAAGAACAACTCCTTGGTGGTTATTCCGGAAACTTCTCAAACCGCCCTCGTATAGTGAGCTAGCATACATTTTGTACACAATATAGAAGACTGAACTAAACTAACTAAATAACTAACTTAAACTTGTCAAATTTATACGTCCAGTGGGAAATCACTATACGTATAAATTTGATGGTCAAAATCATGAACATGAGAACTATTGAGGTTCACGCTATAATTGCACAGACAAAAAAAATGGTCATCAGATTCGCAATCATTGTTGCGGATAACCTTTGAGAGCATGATCCAGCCACGCCCGGAGCAAAACTCGCAAGAAATCAATAAAACCAATGAATCTGTAATTACCGTATTCGTAATTACCGTATTACCGATTGCCCCAGCTGGCATATTTCGATATGGGTCGGAGTTGAACTGAAAAAATCGATAAAATCGATCAATAAGTCGATACCCTAATCGATGTTATCCTGGGAGGGGTACTCTAGGAAATGTGTGGAATTTGAATGAAATGTGTGGAATTTGAATGATGTCCAGTGTTTCAAAGTTCTCTTTCTTTGTTAGCTCACTTACAGACACCTCAACGTTTGAATTTGGCTCCCGCGCGCGTCGCCGAGAATTTTGAAAAAGTTGTCGTAGGGGTAACTATGTTTTACATATAGATTTTAAGAATACTCTCGAAAGTTGAGGATGTAGGTTTTTACAGTGTTTACATCACTTTCAGTACATCTTTCGCATAGATCATGACATCATGCAGAACATCAGAGTGTGTTTGTGTTTTCTATTGAATTTGTAAGAAATCTACATTGTCTGATGTGAGAACAGAAGCGAAGAATTTATGTAGTGCCTCGGTTGCTTGACTGTCATACCATGTACTAATCTATTTCCATCATCATCAATGAGGACAGGCACTCTATCAAAACTCTTAATTTCGTGTTTGGTCAACAACAAAACTACAGTTTTGCTCTTCGCCTGAGTGTAGCGTTTTTCTCTGTAGGCTAAAAACTTCCAAACTCGCTTGTAACGTAGGGTTTGGCAAGAAATTGAATAAGCGTCTTTTCCGTGACACCAAGTTCAAGAGGTGTCTGAGATAACATGCTTTAGGCTTTTCTATAAAGTAGAACGGTGCATATAAAGCAACATCCGGATATACTATCTGACAAAATCTTCTGTACACATCGTCAGTGGATAAGTAGCCACCAAAAGTTTTTATTGTCTCGTGATTTGAATAGCGAGCAGTATTTCTCATCCCCACTGGATGATTCCTTGATAAATCGATGTTGCCAATGCGATTATTCCGTAGACCGCTGGAAAGCTACAGTCAGCCTTTGGGAAAGGCAAGAATCAAATATAAAATAAGCGCCCACCGCCGAAGGCCCATAAGCCCCAAACGATTTTATACTTGTCCTTGCTAACAACTGTACCGTTTGAAAGTAATACTTGTTCGCTCTCTGAACTTCTTCAAAAGTCTTCATAGCTCGTATAAACCAGGCTTTTGCTCACCAGTTGTTGAGTTCTTAATCCGTGAGGTGATGTTGTTTGCGAATACATCGACAACCAACAGTAGAAGAAGTAGAAAGGTAGAATTCATGAGGAAAACTAACATTTCAAATGAAATTCTGATATTTATAGAGAGAGATATTTTATGCTGGCTGATTATGTGCCTTCCACATTTGTGAGCGACTCTTAAATGCATCACTGATGTATTCAGGTACCGCTAACTGATTGCTGATGCATTTATTGCGCTGCACGTGCACGATCTTAAATTAGGTGTATTACACATTTGGTCTTTTTTCTGCATATTCTACATTGAAGCTATTATATATACCACTGTGCATGTCGTTAAGCACATGAACTCCGTTGAGGAGTTACGGTAAGCGTCGATGGAAGCCAACTTTTTGTTGACGGCCGTGTACTGGTTATGCTTATTGTAGCACTATTTTACGGTTTTTTTCCTAGTATTTTATGCCCTTTCCATGATTTTCGTACTCCTTATGGCTCTCACGTTCCTGGCTTGCTTTTTTAAGAAAGGTTTCTGTTATGGCCTTCTCAGAGAAAATTGACGGATACTCCATCTTTTTACGGCAACGGAAAATGAAAACACTGCCGGACGAACCTGACCCTCTTACTGGACAATTGTATGTAAAATATTCTATTACGTGCATGCAAAAATTTCCGGCAGTTGCACCTAATTTTTCAGACACCATAGCCCAAAGTCAACGATATTATCCAAATCGAAAAGCGTTGGCATCTATGTACAGTGGACGTCGATGGCCGTGCGTTTTTTTTTTTTGCAGGTTCGAGAACCGCCTATCGCGACCAGAATTCTTCGTCTCGACAGCGAATCATGGATTTTTTCTGATAGGTAGCTTGTTTTGTTTCGTTATCATTTTGGCTCTCTCGGTGGTTAACATCAAAATTGATGAAAACTATCAAAAAAAACCCTGATTTGCCACTACAGCACCGATTTCCAATGCGAGAGGTGCCTGCAAAAAACATCCCATGTCTGTTGTCGCAAGTTGATGTCATATCTCGCTAACTAACTGTAGCCCCTCAGCCACGAGGTTTCTTCATGGCACAACGATAATTTAAACTTTGAAAAGAAATGTAATTGAGTCTAGATGGCCTGCCATAGCTTTGCTTGCAGGTCGTTAAGTAGGCTAAGAGTTGCCCTCAGTCTGCTGTTATCTTGTGTGTGTATCGTGAGGTAACAAGTCGTATCCAGGATTGGTACTCTCGGGCCTCCCGTCACGCCCATTCTGTTCAAATTCGAACGGTGTCCATCCCATGATACATGGTCTATTCGTGCTTAGCGCCGTACGAATAGAAGAGATGAGCGTAAGGGGCGGGCCGAATGCGCCAATCACAGTCGCCTCGTTACGCTCCCTCACGATGATACACACCCTCTCAGGGATGTGTGTAATTACGATTTTCGAATTACGATTTGCCCCCATTTTTCGCAAATTTTTCGCAATTTTCGATCTACGAAAAACTACCCAAAAATTCGTAACGAGATCATAAATATAGACAAGTGAAGATTCTCGCTATAGCATGTGTTTAGAGGGCAAATTTTTCTGTGTCTCCATTTCGTGCCGAGTGCGAATTCGCGAGGCCTTAGTAATGATTTCAATTATTTGAAGGCATTATCGTTCAGTTCGTTGACAGTTCATTTCTGAGACTACCGTAGAGAATAGTTTCTCGAACCCTGGAGATCTAAGGTTTACATGAAACGCTTCAAGAACATTAACAGGCACATTTAAGCTCTCTTTCCTAACGATGCTACGCTATCACAGGGGGTACGAGCTGCACTTCCGTCGTCCTTCAGAAAGTTTCGCTTTTTCCATGATTCCAAATGTGTGTTGTAACTCGCAGGGACATTTTTTTTGACCGAGGTTCTATGAACCAGTTGATGATGCTCATCAAAAAAAATGATGATAACGAAAAAATGAACTCCCCTTTATCTGATAGGGGCCGCACCTTTCCTTTCCTTTCTATATGAGGTGAGTTTGCTAGCGCATTTTGCGAGGGTTGATTTGGCAACAGATACTCTACTCGTACAACGCTTTGAAGGATGATTTTGTTATAAAGCGAGTTGAGATTCTTTGGATTTTATCAGTGGTGCTCGGAACTTCAGTCACGATTTAAGGTTTACGGTGGTCTCTGCTTCAATTTGGGAGTCTCTGCTTCAATTTGACAGAAATAATCAAATTTGAGCTTGAGTTCTGATTTCTCACACGTGTTTCAGCTCTTCGTTTCGTTCAACGACACCCACCGATGTATCGATTATCTGAAGGAAACTGGAAATCTGGAGAAGGTGTTCGGAAGAAGTTAGAGATGATTGCATGTTCACCACCTCTCTTCGATTGGCACAATTCCGAAGAGATATAGCATAGTGGGTGACAGCTCATAGCGACGGCAGGTTTTCGGCATCTCATGAACCGCATCCCTCAAAAGTATCTTTAACATACCATTTTCGTTTGCACTCGTTATAAGCTTTTCTTAATTTCAGTAATCAGGAGCGGAGAACTAGCATGACAATAACAGAGAAATTGTAATCGAAATTAACTTCTTCTTCAGGTCTCCCTGGTACTATAAGAATATTGACTGAGCTTTGCTAGTTGACCGTTGTGTGAGATCATCAACACACAAGATAACTCGTGTAAGGAAAAGAAATGTTGTGAAGTGCGTATAAATGGAACGTGTGCGAAATCCGCCGGGATAACCCAATGAATCCGGAAAGAACAACCAACATAAGTCACCAAATGAAGTGGATAACGTGTTCGGCATTGATCAATTCCGTAATGAAGGATGGTCCTCCTACCACGGTACCACATGTGCCCCAAGCTACCAAATATCCTGGAAAAATTTAAGCAACTTTTTCCGCTAGTTTCGATGATTGCAAGTTTTTGCATTTCATCATACATACATATGTATAATGATAACGTTCACTATACCTGAACATCACATGTTCAGCAGCCCGGAAAGTTGCTGAATTATCTGACCTATCGATCTACTGCTAATATTTGCTTGAATTTTTCACTGAGTAATCGGAATTGGAGAGCGCAGAATGAAATGTTCAAAAGAAGAAACAAGGAAGAATTATTGTCCTCTTGCATATGTGAGCTAGGAATGCAGCCCGAAAGGCGTAATTCGTCGAGTAGAAGCCCTAGTAACATCTCCTCTCGGTTGCTTTCATCCTCCTATCAATTGCTGCTTGAACCCTCCTCCTTCTAACAGCAGTTGCAGGAGAAGAACAGCAACAGGAGAGAGGATGTCATCAAGTGGGAGGAGATGCTGCAAGCGCTTCTACTCGACTTATTACGCTATTCGTGCCGCGTTCCTAGCATATATTTATCAGAATCATAGAGTTTCCTGCGGAAATGTGAACACTACAGCGAAGACGCTTCAAGAGAGGAGTGAAGGTTTCTCGTTGGAAATTTTAGCCAAATGGAATATTTGACAGAGACATCTTCTTTTTTATCGGTGATTTTGTAAGAGTATGAATATTTACATGCTGAAAAGCAAAAATGCTACCCTAGAAGTTGCGACTCACAGAAACGCAGACATCATGGGTAGAGTCTACATAGTACTGTTGTTCTTCCTTTCCGAAATCGTGCTGATGTGCACTTGACCTTTCGCTTTTCCTCTTTATTTTTTTACTGAATTTTCTTGTGGCGTAGTGACTTAATTACGTCAGTAACTACCTTGCAAATTATAAATGAGGTGTTGAGACTGGCACACTTTGAGCTGATGTACAGATTGACCAAGAGTTTTTGGTCAGCATTTAACTCCAGCGTTTGTCATAGGAACTTTCATTTGAAAGCAGCACCTTCGGAAACTTCTACCGCTCAGATTTTCACGCTTTCAAAAACATTAGCATAGTCTGGATAATTCACTGTTGCTTTTACGTACTCTCAACCCTTTTACGGGCATTCTATGGTATTTATAGTTTCTTGATTACTATACAGCTAGTTTCTGTCGAAATTTAAATTTTCAATTATTTCTGCTCCATTGCTGAATTTCATGAAGTTTTGATTTTCCAACATTATCTTTGCCACATGTTTTTCAATTGTAATTTCCCCTAGTAAGTTGCAGAAAGGCTGCAGCGAAAAATGCAGCGGGTAAAAAAGACGGCATTATGGGTCATCTCATATCGGTCCTCATCCCACGGTCTGAGCAACTCGACACCTCAGTCGCACATATCCTAATAATGAGCTCATAAAAACAGTATTTTCAGCGCTCTTAGGAATTTTTAGTCCTATGGGAGCGTTGAACAGCCTCGATATTTCAAAATTATACCAGAACTTGCAAGAAGAAAATTTCCGTGGGTTCTGCCTCAGGTGACCAAGTCAGAAGGGGTAATTTGCAACACTATTGAGATAACAAAATCCGATTTAGTCGGCGACGGATTCCTTTCCTAAATTTCTTCCAAAGAAGAAAGAAGATCCCTATTCAGACAACATGTTATAGTCTTCAGCAGGAAATTCGCCACGAGAATTTCGCGAAGTCATAATAAAGAAGATCAAATGAAGGTTGTGAGAAGGGTACGAGCAATAGGAGCCGAGTGGGTAAGCTGGTTGCTCACCCAGCTTACCCCCTCTGCATCAATCTTCTTCCTCAGCGTTTTTCCCGTTTCGTAGCGGGGTCCGCTTTGCTGATCCTTTGACGCCATATTGCCCTGTCGTGCGCCTGGTCGGGATGGATCCTAGCCAGCTTGAGATCAGCGTGCAGGGTGTCAAGCCATCGTTGTTTCGGTCTTCCTTTTGGCCGCTTTCCTGGTACTTCTAGGTCGTAGCCGATCCTACAGACTTTATCGCCTTTGGCACGGAGGACGTGACCGAACCATCGCAGACGCGCCTCGCGAAGCTTGTCGTCTATCGCAACAACTCCAAATCGCTGCCGTATATCTTGGTTGCAAATGCGATCGAGTTGTGTTATGCCACCCATCCAACGCAACATTCTCATCTCCATGACGCTAATTCGACGCTCCATTTCCTTGGTGGCAGGCCAACACTCGGCACCATAAATCGCGACAGGGCGCACTACGGTTCGGTAGATCTTTGATTTAAGGCGGTCTGGGATGTTCTTGTCACACAGCACACCTGTCAGTGAGCGCCACTTCAGCCACGTAGCGTTGACGCGTGCGGAGATTTCATGAGCGAGACTGCCGTCTGATGACACCATTGAACCGAGGTACTTGAATGTTGCGGCTCGTGGGAGATCCGTGCCATTAATTTTGATGGTGCCGGACTCGTGCTCGTCAGTGGTCAAATACTCGGTTTTCTTAATGTTCAGGCGAAGGCCGAACCTTGCCAGCCGGTCGCTCCACGCTTGCGTCTGTCGTTCAAGTTCATCCTTGTCTTCAGATGCCAGCATTACGTCGTCGGCATACAACAGCGTCCATGGCGCTGGTCTCTGGAGATCCTTTGTGAGGGCATCCATGACAACGATGAACAGTAGCGGAGATAAGGCTGAGCCTTGGTGTACGCCGACGGTTATTGGGAACTCAGTCGATGTGCCTGCAGCCGCCTGCACTTTACTCCTGTGGTCGACATAAAGCATCTGCACCCACTTAAGAAGCTCCTCGGGAATGCCTTGAAGTCGCAGGGCGTACCAGATCACTTCGTGTGGGACGCGATCGAAGGCCTTCTCCAGATCTAGGAAGGCTAGGTGCAACGGCTTCTTCTTCTCACGATGTTTCTCGATCAGCAGACGGGCAGCATGGATGGCATCGGTAGTGCCACATCCGGGTACAAAGCCGCATTGATTGGAAGATAGCTGAACGATTTCGCGAATCCGTCGATCGATGATACGCTCGAAGATCTTCATGGTATGCGACAAGAGACGGATTGGTCTGTAGTTCGTGCAATCAGCGGGATTGCCTTTACCCTTCCAGATCGGGATGGTGGTGCTTTGCTGCCAATCCATGGGCACTTTCTTCTGCGCTATGACCAGGTTGAAAAATTTCGTTAACCAGTCAGCGGGGCTCCAGCACTGTGACTTCCACACCTCCGCCGCCATATCATCTGGACCAGTCGCTTTGCCCGCCTTCATTCGCTTCAATGCCGCCAGGGTTTCTTCGATGGTGATCGGCTGCACTGGCCCAAAGGTGGGTGGAACTTCTGGGACGGGGGGATGGGCAAACTCTTCAGTTGAAACCTTTTCGAAGTAATCCCTCCATCGTTGCATCACCATTTTGCGGTCCATCAGGAGCAGACCTTGTTCATCGTTTACGCCGTGAAACTTTTCAACATCATCCGCTTGGCGCTGACGCGACTTCGCGAGTCGGTAGATGAAGCGCTCGCCGTCTTTGGAGTCCAACTTCTTACAGACTTCATCGTAATGAGCCGCTTTCGCTGCAGCAACGGCCTTCTTCGCAGACCTCTTCGCTTCGCGGTAACTCCTCCAGTTATCTTCCGTTTTATTGTCCAGGAAGAGATGGTATAAACGTTTCTTTTCGCGAACTTTCGTTCTCACTTCCTCCGTCCAGAGCCAGGTCTTTCTGTCGATCTTTCGCCGATCTGGTTTGGTGGTGCCTCTGCATCAATGTCCGTGTTAAGTAGCCGCTATACTCCTCAAGGACTATAGCGGCGGTGTTACGCGTCAGCTACACATCCTCCCGGAAGGTCCGTCGCATAGAGCCAAAGTGGTTTTGAAACCCATAGCACCATTTCGTCTTCTACAGGGTGCGTCAAAAGTCTTTGGACAAGCATAAACGCTCGCTAAAAATCCAGGGAGGGGGAATTTGGAAAAACCAGTGGTTCTTTTCTCTTCATGACCTAATTGTGAGCATAAAAATTATTTTTGTTCCTGAGGTTTCCTCTTCTCGTACGTTCACAGCCTTCGGAAAGTACAGGTGAGACGCGGGTTCTGGCGCGCCGGTAGTGGAGGTACTTTTCCTCCCACCACTTCTCCATCTATTTGTGTGGAGACTCCAAACTCCTGTGGAGGGTAGCAGAGGCCTTCTACTATGGAACCCAGAAAAATCCCTGGGAAATTTGAAAAATAGGTGGGGCACTGCCAGGTTCATTGTCAGCTTCGCTTTTGGCAGTTCTCAAAATTTTTGCACGAAAACACGGAAATCGCGCTACAACAGCAATTTTCGCTTGTTTTAAAGCAATTTCACCACGGTTTTCTGTCATAGGTTTGTTTATTTGCTCTTTCTTAATAGACATATGATAATTTTGGACTTATAGAATGACGAAATGCCCCCTTAAAGTGAGTACTCTTCTCTATTGCCATAGTGCAGACAAATATTCGCTTATGGAAGCCCTACATCTACTCTGGGAGATTTCGAAGTGGTTTCTAGATTCAGCGGGCTATGGCCTTCCGAGAGCCACACAGGAATTTGAACTTCCTTCCGAAACTTTGGAGAAGGGCCGAAATGAATTTCAGTTCATCGAGTTGCGCGCCGGGCCAACGTCACATCTAATTTTTGACAAGCCCGTGTCGCTACCAGTGCAGGAAATTTTGGAGTCAAAAATATTATTTATGTTAACAAGTAGGCCGCTAACACACAGCAACTATCAGCTTTTCCAATTTCTTCTTCCTTATTTTTTGAAAATCGAATATGCTTGTCCAAAGACTTTTGACGCACCCTGTAAATCTCCAACCTAAACCCACGTGGACTTTCACCTCTCGCCTGCGATGGGAGAGTACTTTTTTGTGGTGGTCCTGTTCTCTATACACAGTTCGACTGTCATAGTGGGAATTTTCAGAAGTAACGTGTATGCGATTTCATCGCTTGAATTGTAAAGAATCAAACCTGCTGCACCTATTATTTCTAAAACAAATCCTGCTGAGCGCAACATCTCAGCCTTTGGATGCGCCACGCATTCGACTTTATCTGACTTCACATAACCATTTGCTCTATAATATAGAGCAATTTGCGGTGGCATCCGATGCATCACGTCGAAGCTTCATCCTCTTAGACTCTCTGGTACCAATTTGACCACCCAGGAGGGATAAATGGATTGGTTGGCCAGGGGCGCGATCGAACTATCGACCGTGTGCGCAGCAGACAGTGCGCCCATTGCCAGTGTGAAGGACGCATTGTAGGTTTTTATACTTTTTGCAAAAGCGTTGCGGTTGGCGTTGGCGACAACACGCGCGACAATAGGAGTCACAGTAGGAGTTGTGGAGTCAAATAGCTTGGAATGTGAAGCATCTGGAGGAAAAAGAGAGGAGCCGCGTGATTTTCGAAAAAGAAAAGGTCGAGAGAGTGAATGCGCAATGCAACCACCAATTACAACGACGTGACCGTAGCTCCCTCATCCTTCGATACAGGACTAGCCGCTTTTCATCATTGCAAATACGCGACAGTTGCGCTGCGACTAACAAGTATATATAGACACTACCATTTCCTCGACAAGCGCAATCGAGAACGTTTCACAGCGTTTCTGGACTAGGCAATAAGTGAGCTTTGGCGTACTTTCACCGCATTCAACCCAACCACGCGTTTATTCTCTGTTGCCCGTACATACATGTAGACGAACTCTTGTTTTTTCTCTTTTTTTTTTGATAACGCTGGCGGCTCAGCCTTCACTGACACGAACGTCGTCGTTTTAATCCATTTTCTTGCAGTTTTCGGAGCGAAAGTAAGTCTCACTTGCTGAGACAAAGAACTGTGAAAATTTATTTTATTTTATTTTATTCACTGCACATGAAGTGTGTCAAGTAAGAGCAGGGGCATAAATTGCAGCAAGGCACAGTTGGTAAAAAAATCTAAGAACGGAATGGAAAAGCGAACATTTGCGACAACTGAAGAAGAAGAAGAGAAAGAGAAAGACACTAGGAATGCAAACATAGCGCATAAATAATGCATTATTAGTAATGTAATATATTATTTATGTATTATTCACTAACAAATGACAACAAAAACGACAACGCCAATAGTTGAGAGTTGTTGTTCTTCTTTTGAATCAGAGGTAACCGTAGATCTTCTCCAAATGAAAGAGATCGTTGAAGCCTGAGTGGGGATTGAAGAAGACATTGTTAAATTCACCTGATAATTCACCTACCAAAAACGTATTCCATCCCTTTATGTAAAACCATACTGCAGTTTTTAGGTATCACTACGATTTTGGGCACGTAGGAGTCCAAGAAAATCTCCATGGACGCGGCCTAAATGTGATAAATGCTATGATTCTCGTGAGCAGAAGGTCAATATGAAAATAAATAATTGTCGCTTACCTTCAGATATTCCATGTACTCCAATGCGTAGTCATTAAAGGTCCCGTGTGACCCTGCCCATTTTATCTTGACTTCCGCTACTACAAGAAGCAAAGTTCATCCAAGACACCTTTTTTGAAAACCATGATTCCGGAATGTTCATCTCTCAGAGGTTGAAATATGTAGGGAGATGTATGTTGATTAAATATTGTATTGGATACGTTCGATATTCAAACATTCGATTTCAAATAAGTCAACAAATTAAAATGATCAGGAATGGAAAAGCTGTACACCTTTGGATGAACGAAAATAGGGGCTTCGAAGCTTTGGGTTTTTGAAGTGTTCGACTTTTTGGATGTACTCTTGAATTCTTATTCGAATTGGTCAGATTTATTTGATTTTAATTCGTCACCAGAGTCCTCCATCTCTGAGATTCTGCTGCAGCTTTTGAAGAAAACTCTAAGCCGTGTCTGAAGCTCGTACCACGTGCCTACATGCACAGATAACAATACACAAATGCTTTACACACAAAAATTCTTGTCTTGTCAACCCTGTGGCTAGGAAGTGTCACACAGTCTTGAAAAATCTGTGAAACTCCTAAGTTTAGCATTTTGCGCGTAGCCTAGTGGTAAGAAACTTGCTGTTCGCTTGCGCACACGATATTCCGATCTCGCCCGAGGCCAACGAAGCCTTTCATCTCACCGAGGTCGGTAAATTGGTACTAAAGGAGTCTGGGAAGAAGTAGCACAGATTTTCTGCATCGGTCGGTTGCACGTGAGGAATAAAGCATCGTGAGGAATAAAGTACAACATTATGGTCGGCGTCTCCTAAAAAGTCTTCTCGTACGAAAACCTATGAATATCTTGGTGGAGGCATTGAAGCAAGACACTAACGTTGAGTGAAGTCCTGACATCAATACTCATTCTATCACTATCGCATCATTTTTTCATTGTCTTGCTACTATAATTGGAAGAATAGATAAACTACTCCAAAACAACTCACTGTAGGGTTCTCTGTTGTTGTAATTGTATTGTGCATATGTTCCTTCGGGGCACCATTTACAAGCCATGACCGTCGCGAGGCAATCAAAAACAACAATCAGCGTCTTCATTTTAGAACAAGATCGAGTTCTCTGTACTGAGGAGAAATCTGAAAACCCTTGGTATACATATCAGAGCCTACTGATTGTGAAACGAATCATGTTCCACGATTTTGGCGGTAGGTGGTGAACACTGCAAATGAACATTAGACAAGCAGGGCTCTGCGCTCAGAAAAACACCAACTCAATGCCTGTGGCTGTTCGGTGCGGCGACCCTTGTGATAATCTTACACCAGAAAAGATATTACTCTGATGTTAAATGTCAATACGTTTGGCAAGAGAATGTGTTTGGCAAGACAGTTTACGGGATAAAATTCTGCTTGGCGAGACATTTTACGGGAGAATGAGTTAAGAGCCTGTTTGGCAGTACAAAAGGCAAGAGAATCTGTTGGCAAGACATTTCACGGGTGTTTGGCAATACAAGAGGCAAGAGAATCTGTTGGCAAGACAGTTTACGGGTGCTTAGCGATACGAATGGCAAGGTTTGCGTGGCAATACATTTCACGAGGCGATGCTAAAGGGAAAAAGGACTGTTCCCAAGCTTCGCAGTGGGAAACAGAGCTACCACACAAGCATCTAATCTCGACGTAAGACTCATGAAAAAAACTTGCATGAAATTTTTCTCAGAAAAAAAAATTGAAGCAAGCAGATACGCTGAAAATCACTGCCATTTGCGAAGCGTTACGAAGCTTTGCTCCGCCAAATTTCGGGTTTATTGAGTTGAGTTTTGCTCGGATAAAAGAGAAAACAAAGGCCTCATGGAACGGAGGCTGCGGCACGAGTGCGTGGGGAGGAAACAGAGTAGTTTTTTGTAATGATGCAAACCATCTTCTATGCCGATGTTAGCGTTGCGTCTAACCGCGTTTTCCCCTGTTCCCATCCCAAACAGGCCTTCTACCTTTACATCTTTGTAGTCCATATTACTCGGTCTACGCCTGCGAAATCAAGCGGGCATCGAGATACTTTTGGTCGAGAACAATCAACTCCGTCTTCGAGCACATCGCGGGAGAGATGGGCACTGGGTCATTTTGTGTCTATGAACTCAAGAAGAGACAACTAGGACGCATTGATTAATGAAAGAACCTCTTAGAACCTCTGCGTGAATCGCGCTCTGTGTTGCTAAAATCACAGCTTATTGGAAGTTCTCAGAGCTCATTTAAGCGGAATGAAGAAAAGGAAGAGTGGAGGTCTTCAAAATAAAGGAAAGATAGGAAGCAAAAAGTATAGAACAAGAAGTTGAATACATATATCCGATCACATTCAAATAAGGTGATGCATGTCGCCTGTGCCATCGCCGCATAATTAGCATAGGACTACTGCGAATGTATGGCAAGCGCTGGCCAACCTCTTTTATATGTAAACTGGATGGTGGGCCCGAACTCTGTACGGTGTTTTATGCTGATTATTGTTATTTACTGTCATTCAACGATCACGGCAACAATTGCTAATCCCAACGAATCTTTTCGCAGTGCTCATCATTTGAAGCGTGGAATGTGGCAATCCTCCCGCATTAGTTGTTCCACTGAGAATTATCAACGTTACAGCACGCGCCTGTATTACAAGTGCGGATTAACGAAATTTTTGCCTCCCTAATTGGGAATAATCAACAGAACAAGATTGGTAGTGTGAATCATTGAGAGTTCTAGTTTGTTAGTTTAGATTTTCGTTCTGTTTGAGCTCGCACTAGATCAAATATCGCTAGAGACATTCTTGAGCTCAGGTACTTTTCCTTTGAGGTGTTATGTTATCTCACATATGTTGACTTGAGAAACGTCCTAGCTAGGTAAAACCACAAGATAGTTTAGGTCGAATGAGTCTGTGAATGAATTGCACGAAACATAGTTTCGAAGTTTGCCTCCTCATTTTCAGCTAGCTTATAAACGCTGTCCTTGAACCACATACTTGCCCAACCATCCCCTAATTAATAGGAATAACAGGACACCGGGCCAACTACCGAGAACACGAAGTTAGGAGTAGTTCCTGTAGTATTGCGGTCGGGTGGCTGCTTCTGCTGAATACCCCATGCCTGACAAAGAGTTATGAGGCTGCAGCGAACGTCTTGTGATGCGCCGACCAATCTCTTTGATATAAAAATAAAAATAAATAAATATTTAAACCAGACGGTGTGCACCGGATTCGCTAGTGTTTTTTTTTTTAATTTCAATCATTATTTACACAGATACCGTAATCATTCCAAACGATACCCTCGTTTTTTGCAAAAATAGGATGAGTGGTGGAAAACGTAATTCCCGGCGCCGTAGAGCCAGTCTTGAACTGCTACATTTAATAATCTTTTGAAAGGCGGCCAAATGTGGCCGCTTCGCGTGGCCATTAAAGGCTGGCCAAATGGCGCTAGGAATTACGTTTTCCACCACTCATCGTGAATCCACAAAAACGAGGGTACGGTACAAAATGAATACGGTATTTGTGTTCAGCATATCGATAAACCCCTATGCGCGAAATTTGAGAGAATTCTGTGTGATACCGTGCCTACAATACTGCTCACGGGATGTCGAAAACCGACGGTCGCTCCGCGGAGTCACCGTCGCACACCGTCGCTTTGCCATAACTTCCTTAGAACCGCCGCAATCAAAGCGTTTTGGTCATCATTCGATTTGTCTCGAAGAGGTCTTTCCGATGGCCTACTGAATGTCGGGGTAACTTTTCATTTTCCTGATTTCTCCCAACTAATCGATATATCGATCGATCTCTTGTAATGAAAAGGATCAGCACTAGCGGAAACATGAGCAATGAACTAAAACTAAAGCTCAAATTCGATTGTTTCTACTAAATTAAGGCAAAAACTCTCAAATGCGAGCATCAGGAAGCACATCGAGGCAAACTCCACGCTGTACAGTAGACATTCAATTTTTTACACACTTGCTGCTAGATCATGCTGTTCCATAAGATGTAGCAAACTTGGGTTGGGAGTAATTTTAGTCCCAAGAGAACTCTTCGTCTACTTCACCCTCTGCAAGTTAGGATGCTGTAGGACCACTCATCTCTATTTTATGCCCGCCCAAAGTACACACTTTCGTTGTGCTTTGTGGGAACCTCGATATTGAGGGAGCTACAGGTGGCTTATGAGAAGAGCTACCAATCTCTTATGGGAAACGTAGAGCAAGCAGTATGTGTAATTTCGAAAAATGCAATGGAGGTAGTTGTAGGTGTTCTCGTTTGCCGAGGAAGGCTGTGCTAACTTTGCTGAAAATTTAGCCGTACTTCAATAACCATCTGTACCAGTCCTAGAAGAACCTTAGGACGACAGGTGCCTATGTACTCTGAGAGACTTTGTGAAGGGTGTCATCCTGTGCCAAAACCAGATGTTTCTGAGATGTTCAATTTTTCAGCACTACTGGGTGGGGCAAAGTTTCTCGTAGGACACTGAGGGTGGGAGCAAGCCGCATTTATGGTGCCTCCCAGGTTCGATTCCTCTCCACGTTGATCGTTTTGCAAAACGTTCGCTTTGATGAGAGAAGCGCTTATTTGGGCGAAGTCGTGCATATTTGATCACTTATAAACGTTTCTTTTCGATATCGTGCCATTTTTCGCGTTAGAGATCCATCAGTGGTCGAAACATGCACGAGTTCGCCCAAATAAGGGCTTCTTTCATGAAAGTGAACATTTTGCAAAAAGTTTTTCTTGGGCAGGCATCGAACCTGGGAGGCACCATAAATGCGGCTTGCTCCCACCCTCAGTGTCCTACGAGAAGCTTTATCCCACCCAATAGTGCTCAAAAATTGAACCTCTCAGAAACATCTGGTTTTGGCACAGTATGACACCCTTCACAAAGTCTCTCAGAGTACATAGGCACCTGTCGTCCCAAGGTTCTTCTAGGACTGGTACAGATGGTTATTGAAATACGGCTAAATTTTCAGCAAAATTAGCACAGCCTTCCTCGGCAAACGAGAACAGCTACAACTACCTCCATTGCATTTTCCGAAATTACACATACTGCTTGCTCTACGTTTCCCATAAGAGATTGGTAGCTCTTCTCATAAGCCACCTGTAGCTCCCTCAATATCGAGGTTCCCACAAAGCACAACGAAAGTGTGTACTTTGGGCGGGCATAAAATTGAGATGAGTGGTCCTACAGCATCCTAACTTGCAGAGGGTGAAGTAGACGAAGAGTTCTCTTGGGACTAAAATTACTCCCAACCCAAGTTTGCTACATCTTATGGAACAGCATGATCTAGCAGCAAGTGTGTAAAAAATTGAATGTCTACTGTACAGCGTGGAGTTTACCTCGATGTGCTTCCTGATGCTCGCATTTGAGAGTTTTTGCCTTAACTCAGTAGAAACAATCGAATTTGAGCTTGAGTTTTAGTTCATTGCTCATGTTTCTGCTAGTGTGCTGATCCTTTTCATTACAAGAGATCGATCGATATATCGATTAGTTGGGAGAAACCAGGAAAATGAAAGTTTACCCCGACATTCAGTAGGCCATCGGAAAGATCTCTTCGAGACAAATCGAATGTTGACCAAATCGCTTTGATTGCGGCAGTTCTAAGGAAGTTATGGCAAAGCGACGGTGTGCGACGGTGACTCCGCGGAGCGACCGTCGGTTTTCGACATCCCGTGAGCAGTATTGTACCATAAACACCCAAAAAAAAAAACGAAGGGGCACGTTGTGGGCGAATCTGGCCGGCTAAAAGTGGTTGGCCGCTCTGAAGTTCAATGGCGACCTACTTGGCGAGAGAATGTGTTTGGCAAGACATTTTACGGGTTAAAATCTTGCTTGGCAAGACATTTTCCGGGAGAACGGACTACAAGTATGTTTGGCGATACAAAAGGCGAGAGAATATGTTGACGACACATTTTCCGGGTGTTTGGCAAGGCAAGTGGCGAGAGAATATGTTGGCGACACATTTTCCGGGTGTTTGGCAAGACAAATGACGGGAGAGGATGTTGGCGACACATTTTCCGGGTGTATGGCAAGACAAATGGCAGGAGAGGATGTTGCCGACCCATTCCCCGGGAAAAGCACATACGACGCTTCGGGTCTCGAGTGGATGCGTCGGTTCAGTTACCCAAGTTTGAGGTTTGCATCGCGGAACGGTGGCGTACAATGGGCTGGGATTTCCAGCTGCTACCAATGCAATCCCAGACTTTTGATCAAGGATGTCTCCGCGATCCTTGGCGGACCGAGCATCGTAGTGCGCGGTCGCCCCGGTCCAGCGGATTCCAACGACATCCAGAAATGCACGACGTTGGCCGATGCGGGCGAGATGCAGGAGCCACTCTNNTACGGGGTTTGTTTGGCGATACATTTTACGGGACTTCGTGTTTGGCAATACATTTGACGGGGTTCGTTTGCCTGATTAGTTTGCAAGCTCGTCTGCGAGGTTGCCAAACAAACCTCGCCAAATGTATTGCCATTCAACATCAGAGTACAGCCGTCATGTCATGAGTTCCACCTGGGAACTTCACTCCTATTCGATAAACGCTCGAGATTTTCGTTGTGTTTTCACTCTTCTCCTTCTCATCTCAGACAATTGCAGGGGCAAATCCCGTTCCATTCGCGGGTCAATCCCCGACGAAAGGTTTGAACGAGGGAGCACTGCGGGCAAATTGCGGGCGGAACCGCGCATGTTGCGGCCCTAACGGGCAATCGGGCCAATAGCGGGCCGAATGCAGCATGAATCGGGCTGATCCACGACCGTCGGGGTTCAGCCCCCAATATGAAGAGTGTCGGGCATTGGCCCGCTTTTCACGGCCGCTGACCGAATGAAATCTCCAAAGAGCGGCCTAAACGTCGACATATTTTGGCTTAGGGGTGGGATGGGCAGAGGACGAAAAGATCAGAACAATCTTGCGTTAAATTATACATGCTTCTGAACGAAAACCACTTCGGTACACCACCCTTTCACGCCGGCCTACTTTCTTCCTGCATTCGCCACTGTTGTGCACATAAGTATACCCCTTTCGTGGCTCTTCCTAACCCAGGTACCGTGTATCCGAAACGACGAGGCCGCTGACGCGGCCGTAGATTTGGAGGCGGCGCGGCTCTGACGTGGGCGACTTGACAGCACAGAACATGTGTCACAGTCGCGCCGCCTCCGGATCCCCGACCGCGTCGGCGGTCCCGTCGTTTCGGGGAAGCGGTAGATCCGATGCGCTCCACAAACGGCAGCGTACTATTCCATCAATACTTGTACGTATGCAATCTTTTCTAGCTTACATAATGTACTACGGGCAATTCAGAAAAAATTCGGTGTTGGCGTATTCTTACGTGGAAAGCATAACATTGAATTTGACAGTCTGCCTAATATGTTGAAACATTTCCGGAAGCGATATGGGATTACCTGGAACTCATGCGTTCGTGCAGCGCAAGACCTACTCGGGGTTGAATAGCCTGTATCTCACAAGAATAAGAGCGTGAAGATTGGAATAGGCCGATATCATGACTACGATCTTGGTCCTTAACACAGAAACGCAGGTATTTTTGCGCAGTATTTTGGGGCTGCTTGACAAGACGTACGCTGCTGAGATGTGAATAGTCGATTCATGTGCACGTCGCGGCTGCAGCTTTTGAATGTACGAGCAGCGCTGGGGAGGAATAGACAAGTTTTCTGAGCTGAGGTGGGACAGATGAATCCTATCAAAGTCGACAAAGTGTAAGGAGTGGCCACCGATGTCATTCAATGCGTCGAATTTTAAGGACCAAGCGGAATTTGAGAAGAATATACGTGCGGTGCTGTCGCGTCGCGACCTACGCCTTGACCCCCCCCCCCCAAAAAAAAACTCATTTGAATGACATCGGATCCGAAAAAAGTGTAGGGGATGTCCACCGGAGTCACTCAGTGCATCGAAGAACCTGGATTTAAGGAGCTTACGCCTGCGGCGTGGTGGCGTCGCGTCTTACGTCTTGACCGCCTCCAGTATTTTGAAGCAGGCGATGACATCACCTGTGAGCCAGCATTCAACTGGCCGTTTGAGTTCCATGTACATAATGGTGCTCAAAATGCTGTATTCATGCACATGACTTCCTAGGTCCTGTGAGCAGCCTTTGCTCCCCATCTGGGCCTTTTTCCTTCCCCATGTCTTGCAGTCATACAGAACTTCAGTAAATTTTAATACTTTAAACAACAGTCTATTACAGGGCTTTAAACAAAACGAAGTAGTAAACAAATAACAGTTCACAGGAAAAGTAAGCGGGAATGTAACATATGCGCAGTGACAGTGAGAAATCTACATGCGGTTTCCGACAACGATGGCGAGAAGTGCGTCTCGGTATTGGCCAGAGGTGTCTCCCTGAAAGTGGAAAATCCTCTTCTGCAGCACAACTGACTCTAAATTCAAAATGTCTAGTCACCTTGATCATGTCATCGAGCGGCTTGTTGTACAGCGCCTGGAACTCCTGCTTGATGAGCTCGAGGTCGACCTCCGAGCGGGTGACCAAAACGCGGATGAGGTCGTTGTCGCGAGTTCCCAATCCCTGGAAGAGGAACCGGTAGTGATGTGAATTATGTGTCAAAACTTCAATCACTCACTACCTTCATCGAGTTGTACAGCTGCCTAGCGAAGAACTTCTGCTTGTCGGATGCAGCTTGAACGATGGTGAGGTAACTCTTCTGGAGATCACCACTGAACTCCTTCTCGATCGCCTTTTCGATGGTGGATCCAGAAAGGTCGGCGAAAGCAGCGAATACCTTAACACCAACGTCTATTTGGTGCTAATTAGCCACATAATGAGAAACATCGCTACCTTCCTCAGTTGGTACTGATTTTGGGTGGCAAGGATCTTGAGGAAGTGGGATGCCGCGCCTTTGCCTACCAGTTTCGCCTTGCCGTCAGCGTAGAGACGAACAGCGTCCTATAAAAAAGGGGGAAAATTTATGACGGCCTTAGGATTATTCTGACATTCGACGTACATCCTTTGCCTCCTGATCGTTGGTGTTACGGCTGCTGTCCCTGCTACCGGTGACAAGTGCGACAAGCAGATCTTTGAACTCTCCGGATGTTTCCGACGCTACCTGAGATGAACTATGATTACGGACCATGAATGAAACGAGATCTTTTGTAGGTCCATTTAGGAGAAATTATAACTTCTCTACGATCTGTTCTTATTTCAGAGATAAATCTGATGTGTATGTAAAGAATTGCCATGTAAGAATTGAATTAAAGGATTTTAATTGTGAGGAATTGACATGTAATTGTAGGGAATTTTATTGCCCTGTAAGGAAATGAGAGGGCCTAGATTCTCAAACGTGTGAATAAAATTTGTTCTCATATTTAGAGTGCCGAAACCGCAAGTTTTTCCAGAAATAGTTTTTAATTATTGCTTCAAGGCTGAGGGATTTTTTTTCCAGATGGATTAACCTACTAATGAGGGCGAATAGGAAAACCTGGAATTTTCTACAGAAGTCACTGAATGCGCTTCACGTGGAGCATTCTGCTTCTCAATGGTGAAATTTTTAAGGCATTTTCAAACCCGTTGAGATGACGTTCACCAAGAAGAAAACAATGCAGAATTCGATATCCTAAGGCAACATTGTCTAGCGAGGATAATGAGATTTTTCATAGCATATCTCAGGTTTCTTTCGTGCTTTTGTTTTTTGTCGACCTAAACAGAGTGGATAGCGAACCTCCTTCTCCAGTGGAGTCTTGTACTCTCTCTCGTAGGCAATTCGAATGGCATTCATCTGGTCGGGAGTTCGGGAGCAGAGAATCTCGATCAGCACAGCCTCGTCAGTGCCCAGACCCTGAAGAGAAGAGAAAATTAACGTCTAAACTATGCGACTATCTATTACAATCTCGAAGACTGTTGTTGCGTAGAAAAACTAGGTATTATCGGGCTGCACAGATTGCCATTAGTACAGAATTGACTCAGTTTCAGCTATAAAGTCAGATTTGAACATTAAATGCGACCAATCACTAGCACTCGCTCACCTTCATGGCTTGCTTCAGCTGCTTGACGTCGTAGTCAAGTGGGGTGTCCATGAGGGCGAAGATGGTCCTCTCGAGATCTCCGCTGAACTTCTTGTCGAGAGCAGCGATGATGTCCTTGCCATACTTGATCTTGTACGGCTCACGCAGCTGTAAGGGTTATAATTGGGGCTGAACAATGTATTAGAGACAATCGAATTCGAAAATTCTATTCTAAGTTGAAATTCCTGGTTTCCGGTAAAGAGGGAGAAATACATGTCAAGGAATGATAGAAGAGTGTGAAGGCCCTCTCTTTTTCCAACACCCGATTTTTTTGGATTGAGTCCTGAGTTGACAATTGTATTAGGTTTACTCCAATTTATTCGCTCCTGAGTATAGAAAGAGTATCAGTGGACCACTCTGCTTGAGCCCTGATCTTTCTTTTTTTGCTGGCTAGCCACAGATTAGGTAGGTAATATGGACTCATACAAGGTGTCATTGTAGAAGTCCAAGACTAACACGTTCGCGACACACGCGCTTTTGCCTACCTGGGACCCGTGCTCGACCGGTCGAGTACGTGGCCCCTTGCGGTAGCAATTTTTATCTTCCCATGGGAAAAAGCAAGTTTTTTCATTGGAGTTGTCCTTTCTTTCGTTGTTCTTGAAGGTTCCTTCCATTTCCGTTGTCTACTGATTTGCCGTTCTTAAAACTTTTCAAAAGTTTATTGTTCTTCTAGCTGTTCTAGTTCGAAAAATCTAATGAGAAAGTTAGAGAGAAGGTCTGCTTTGCCCACTGTGTGTGCAATACTCTAAAATATCTGTAACTACGCTACTACAAAGGAATTGGCTAAATGTTTACATTTCACAAAGATATGACATTAAATGGAGAGCGCACGACCGGTCGTGTACGTGGTCTCGAAAGTGCTAAATGACAAAAACTTGGAGCAAGAGAGACTATTTTTCGCTCTCCAGTATCTGTTGTTCCAGCCTTATCTATCAATTCACTAATAACCAATCCACTGGCAAAAGTCCAACGGTGGTAGATAATTATACACTACGTATAATAGAATTGACGTACTTCATATACAGTACGTCATCCGTATAAGTGGTATACGTACTCTATACCATTCCAGAGTACGGAAAAATCGCTGATAAAATACATGGAGATTCTCAAAATAGCGGCTACTGGTTCCCGGGAAGGCAGTTTAGGAAAATATTCGCATTTTGAAAGACAGCGTATAGTCCATGAACTCCATCGGGAACTCAGCGGAGCGTGCCCGTAGTCACTGAAACGTGACGGTTGAACTCGGCCACCACTCAGCTGTTTCCACCTTCGATGAGTGGATTTGCGGTTATACAATGTTTTTTCTACTCCCATTTGCTGTTGTAAACCAATCCATTGATCCCGCTGACTGACTGAACTCAAATAACACAAAGGTGGTCAAGTTGTATCCGTACAATACAGCCCGGCGCGCATGCACGCCTAGGTGTGCTCCTCTACCGATGGATTTCATATACTGTACCTATTGAGCTGTTGTCTTCCTCGCGGTGGTCAATCGAACAGTAGTCACGTGATTATCAATTAATTTGTTTATCTATTTATCAATACTTCTTCACCGTTAGTCTTGAGACGAATAAATTTTCAATGGAGATTATTTCACAAGTACCGAGCCAGTGCGATGTTGTGAATACAAAGTATTACTTTGGAGTGTAACATACTAGTGGGGAAACGCGCTATTCGTGCGCCAAGGAGTTCTTGGCCGAGTTCCAACTGAGAAAAAACCCTTCGCGAATTAGGAACTGACCAGTTGTCGCTGATTGTTGCTGATCGAGGTGAGCACCTTGACGATGGTGTCCTTGTCGCCAGCTCGCAGAGCACGGTCGATTTTCTCCGCATAGAGGGCCGGATGGAAGTCCTGGTTGTCAACGATCGTAGCGTAAGGAGAGTTCATTCTGCAACAAACTCCTTAGTTTTGTTATTTATGCAGGAGGGAAACATAGCGGTGTCGCATTTTATAGAACTGGAGATCTTAAGGAAATAAGAAAGAGCAAGTAAAAAGGATGAAAAGGAAGTGGAGAGGTAAAAAATGTGCCAATAGGGTGAAGAAGATGAATTTCGCTATCAGCTACTAAAGCAGTTTCGGATGCGCAACGAGGAAAATGCGAGGATTTACCACTGCTCAGAACCCCAAAACAACCTGTCTACAAGCATTTGAAGAACAGATTTCGAAGCATGATGACGTCAAATTTGTCGACAACGATTTGGTAGTTAAAAGCTTGTCTGCAAGTTGTTTTAGGACAGAGGAGGGTCGACAACTTGTTCTTGGGGTTCTGAGTGGTTTCTGGCGAATAAAGATCATAGAGCGAATCTAGAATGACCTATTCAGTGCACTCTACGCGCTTCTCCGAGTTTCTTCCCAATCAATTGTCGGCAGTGGCAAGCTATGAGATGAAATTATGCGGGAATAGCTCTGGGTAGGGCATCATCTTCGTGCTGGAATGAGGTCGATCCGTCTCCCTCAATTTCACTGATGAGCAACATATGGACAACGTATGTTTTGCGGAAAATGAGAGCGTTTCGGCGAAAAAAGTGTTCGAGATTTGGGTTCAGTGTCTGTACTATTTCACCAGCAAAATGTGCTATATGTATATCGCTAAATCTATCATAATCTCCCAAAGGTGGTTAAGACTAGCCATTTTTACAGAATTCACCTACATTAACCCGGAAAACTCGCTCCACTTCAGGAGAGCTGGTAGATCAGTCTTCCCGGAAACATTCATGAATACAGCCATAGGAATTGTGTGTGAGCGCTTACCACAGTTTGTGGAGGAAGAAAAGCGTGAGGGGGGTAGCTCCGAGTCTATTCGGTCACACTTTTGATAGTTCAGGGAATTCAGGCGAAGAAATTGAAAATGAGTGATAAACCGGTTTCGCAACAGGCAAGTTGGATGCAGTAGAAAAGAAGACAAATGAGAGGAAATAAAAAACCAAGACTTCTTTAGACTTTGCCTTCCTTCTGGACAAAAGCATCAATTATACATCAGAGGTTTATCCAACTGGCCTCCGCATTCTCGAAACAATTTACCATTGTGACGGTCACCCGCAACACCGCCAGTCCCTTTTGGAAAGCGACTGCGTCCTACTTCTGTTCTTTCATTTATTTAGTCGTTCATAACTGTCATAAATAATGTTGGCAGAGATTAGCTGTAAGAAAAAATGAAAAAATCATCAAGAAAGCAAGTGGAATAGGCGGAGACCGCGGAAAGCGGATTTCTATAGAGAAAGTTCGATTAGCACTCCGCGTAGCGAACATTTTTATTACTGCGAAAATCCATTCATTTCAAGCCTTCTGCACTTTACTTATTCACATCAACATTCTCCACCTGCCTCTTTGCAGGGCCGGGCTTCATGAGTCCATGACCGGCCAAATCAGGTTCAGATCGCATAAAGGGATTCAAGTAGCGCCAAACTGGTGCAAGAATCGTAATACAGCAAGAATTTTCTACCGGTCGTACGAAAATTGGTGGGTAGAATTTGCACGAATGTGGTTGGATGGAATGCATGAGCAACATGACAATTTTCAGAGAATGTGATAGGTGCATGTGCCACGCAAACGGTTAGGTGAATCATAATGTCACAAAGATTTTGCTTAACGATACGACGCTCCTACGATGTTACGAATTCCCAGACATTGAAGCATTTCATATTTATGACATCAATTGCCTGAAGGAAGAAAGGCGAAAAGAGTGGACAACATTTGAGACATAAATGCTCGTAACCCAACAGGAGTATAGAAAGGGAGAACGCCTTGAAGTGACCGATGGACTGGGCCTCGGTGCATCATTGAACTTACCCAAGTTAAACGAATTAACGCATACAAATTTACCCAATACACCCAGTCAGGAGCCATGTCTATACCCAGCTGTCAGTGACGGACGCAGGGGGAGTGGAGGATGAGGGGTAGCGCCTCCCTAGAAAAAAAGAGGAGACCGCAGAATTTCCGAAATAACTCCATAGAATAATTTTTTATTATCATTATTACTTTTGAAAATAATTGTTAATTAATCAACATCATATTTTGATAAGGTATCTTTATATGACATTTTCAATCCGGATCCCCTTTTCCCCACGCCCTTCCCTCTCCAGTCCGCTTTCTGCGTCCGCCACTGTCAGATGTCATTCATGGGTAATCATACCCAAAGGTATGACACTACGTGTCTTCCCAATGATGCATCCAGCCTAATCAGACATCGTTGCATCACAGAGTACAGCCCGTCTGCTCTGCCGCGCCACACCATCTACTATACCTACGCATAGGTGCTGCGGCGCGGCAGAGCAGAGAGGCGGTGTTCTATGGTGCAAGGATGACTGACCACCACTGTATGTAGATTTCAACCAGTTGGGAGGGGATGATTTGCAATTTGAACTTCATTTTCCAGTCTACGATGAAAACGACAGATATATGTAGAGAGCACAGAAATACCAGCCACATCAATATCGGTAGTGCAGAAATTCTGTTCCTTCGTAAGAGTATTATATACAAGGCTTAGATTCAAGGAACATCAAAAACTAATACTACTACAGACACAGAGAAGTCTAGTACCAAGTTGGTGACGAATTATCATTCCTTGAGAGGGAAAGACAGGCGCGGGCAAAGATCGAGATCGATCGTAGATCAGGACGAGATCAAGAGATGGAAATTGATCGATGGGATCAAAAATCGTTAAGGGCCACTTAGCAGTCAAACGAAACTCATATGAACCCACGAAATATCAGCACAGAGGGGTCAGGCAAGGATGAGAGGCAACCAGACCTGGAAAGGTCTGCAAAGAAAGCTATGCACCAGCAGAACTTCTCCAGTCAGCTTGCTGTTCAAGGTAGAGAGTAGATCAGAAGTTTGGTGATCTTTGAAGCTCGACATAGTAGGTAACTAGTAAAGGGTATTTTCGTCAACAAAAGTTTGGTAGAGAACAAATTTCAGCTACAATATCGGTAACTAGCCCATTCTACCAGGAAAGATAGTCAACAGATGACGAAGGGAACGAGAGAGCGAGGAAATGTCGGATAATATTGTGTGTTTCTCCGGGGAATATAGCAATGAAGATATTAGGGAAGGAGAAAACGGGAAAAATAGAGCTGTATTCGAAGAGGCTGGCGAGAAATGTAGATCATAGGCACAAATGCTCAACTATCGTCATTTTTGGCATGGACTATAGGAAGCGGGCGAGAAACGCAAAAATCAAGCATGTGTACTCAATTATCGTAGTTCCTAGACTAAAATACGTATGTCTTCCTCTAGTGCTTCACTGCCCACATCCACAGATGGAGAATCCCGAGTGCAGAACTTGACTGGCACAACCGACACCGATGCACAGGTGGGACGCTGCAGACGAGTGCAGTGCTAAGGCCAGGCGACGAAAGCGACTGTTTGTGAAGGCCTGCACGAAAGGACGTGAAGCGACGAGGGCGTCGATGAGTCAGCGGCGAATCGATGTGCAGACAAAAAACGCGACTGCGAGAAATTCCATCGGTCGCCGCGGGAAAAGCGTCAAATGACGGCCAATTTGTTCGAGAAATTCAAGTGGGTTGAAGAGGAACCTCGAAATGACCGCTCCCAATTCCTGAATTGTTCCTTGCGCGAGTGGAGATTGGAGGGGGGGGGGGGG
>JARK01001344.1:402354-412755 GCA_000688135.1 Ancylostoma ceylanicum
GGGGGGGGGGGGTTAGGGACTGCCTTCGTCTGCCTCAACGGCTCTTTATGTGCAGGCATTAACGGGGTCGTTTGTTCTTGGCGGACAAAAAGATTAGTCAGCGAAACGAAAGATGACGGCGCAAGAAGGATGACGAAATGCCGGCAGAACTGTGAGATTACCCATTGATTCCTTCTCGTCTTCATGATTTCAGGAGCAAAAGAAAGCACCATTTTAAACTTCACCTACAGCTGTCGAAGTCAAGCACAACTGGGTGTCAAAGACAGATAATGCGGTTAATTAAACCAAATTAACGAAAGACGGTTAGAGTAGCGTTTACTGACCCGTTACCCAGGGTGTGGGTCATGATGAGACAAAAGTGGGTAGGCAGTGTGTCTGCGATTGGTTTGATCGAAACCTCGCCTCGCCCCTCAGGAACTGCCCTCACTAATTTGCGAGCGATTCAACCACACTTGCCCATGCAAATTTGAATGTGATTGAGGACGAGTTGACGGCGAAAGGCGGCTAATCCGTCAGAACGATAGAATATCTTGGCAAGTACCACAAACGATTACGGTGATTAGGTTACATACAAGAATGATTTTTTTGCTCAAGTTAAACCACTTCAGCAGACATACGTAGGTACAGTCCCTTTCGAAAAGGAGGATGGACTCTGTGACTGCAGAATCGTGGCGGGACCTGAACGAGGGGTGCGAAGAAAACATGCTCAAGTGAGAGGGTCGATTGGGTCCTACAGCGATTCTAAGGTCGCAGCACCGTGAAGCCGCATGCGCAATCCATCTTTTCGACCGAGAATTGAGGTAGATCCATGAAACGTTAACCAAGCAAACCATTGGTGGTTAGCGTAACTAATTATTCTACAGACCGCACAATATTAGGCTTGTTAGTCTTGTTACGCGTTCATGAATCCTAGCTCTGAATGCCATCCTTGGGTTTCTTCCTCCTGGTTCAGAAACAACTTCGATTTTTCCTCTCTCCACTTCTACTTTGTGGGATCGCGAAAAATGAAGGCACGACATGATTCTCGGCAGAACTATACATTACAACTGCAAAGTCAAACATTCTACAGCAGAAGCAAACCGCCCTTTTGCGCCTAGATTGGAAAGGATTTCTCCTATGAATGGTGAGCCGCTACGAAGCTTCATTACGGCATTTATAATAACATCACAAAAGCTTTATATAAGGTTTTTTTTTGTTTCCGAGAAGGACATATTAAATGCACCAAGAATCGCAGGCATACTGTATGAAGAGTCATACTAAATGTGTTCCACGATTGATTTTCCGTGCCTCCGTAATCGGCCGAAAGCTGAAAACACTTGTTACGATACGGGAAAGGGCAGCATAAGATGAACATTTTTGCAATCGGACATAGAAAACCGAAAGGACATGAGTGCTATCGACTGGTGAATAGGCATCGTCTGCAGTGACCAGTATTTCTGATCAAATCGTGTTGGTACAAGAGCGACACTCATCAATTTCTCAGTTTTTCAGTTTTCTAGATATTGATGAGACATAATTTATCATGGGTGCACTCATCCTACTCATTGTTATACAGCCGCAAGAGTAAGATCGGAAGAAATGCTATGAAAACTTTTTTGGTGGATCGGTAAAATTATAATAGTGAATTCAGAAGCGTTTTGAACTTGCAGGCCTTCGCATTTGTTTACAAAAGAATTTCGAAACAGTATCGCTTTCAACTCTCCGAAAAAATCCAACTTTCCAGGCATTGGTTCAAGTCTGAATCTTCTTGCTACTCTCGTAAATTAGCTGGTCACACGAGAACGTTCTCCAACGACTTACTCTCTATAACTAATCCCTCTCCATTCCCTAGCGCTAAAAAATTTCATCCCTGAATTGTTTGTTTTTTCGAGGTGGGAATCCAATAGTCACTGCCTAAGAAACAGCAAATCCCACATTCCACCATGCTAACCAATGAAGTCCCCTCATATAAAACTAAGCTGTTACGTGACGACAGCACATACCATTGTAACAGATATGTATGAGAACACTGCAAGACGTGCAGGAGACAACAACGGGCTTCCATCAGCCCGAATGTTTACGCTACTGGATATGGAATACAGGCAGAACAAATAAATAGCGACATGGGCAGCAATATTTTGCAGAAGCGTTCCTGCATCAGATAGCAACAGTGACAACCACCGCCCTAAATGATTCCTTCGTAAGTTTACCTTTCCCGGTAAACTTAGCCGCTAAATTAGCAATGAATGTCGGTGTGGGAGGAGGTGAATTGCGAGGATGAGAACCCAGTGGCTGGACAGGATTGAGGGTAAAGCCAGTGGGGGGATGTCGTGGAAGGGTAGCAAAGCCAAAGAAGAAATGTCGATAAAGAGCCTTGAAGAACACGCAAGGAAGAACAAGAAGGCTACCATTTGCAAAAGAAAGATAAGTAGTACTTAATGGCCAAACGACCTGCCACTAGTGTTACATAATTATCGACGGCAACGAGCACAAGAAGGGAGACTGCTATGCCGAAGGTCGGAGAGAATAGAAAGCGGGGAAGCCTCGTCAAATAAAAATGTCGCGTGAAGGTCAACATATGAATGTATACAACGGCTCAGCGCACTGAGCGCGGAGAAATGTGAAAACATTTGTGCACGTCTTCCGTGACGCTTTCACTGTGTTGGAAACAGATTACAGTTGCAAATGAGCTATTCTTCCTTGCAAAAGCAGGAGAAAAGCTCTTCCAACAATTGTGAAATTAAAATGGTAAAGGATGCCAATCCAACCTGTCCTTTTTCTCACGTCATCTGAATAGTACATCAAAGATTTTTTTCTCATGGGAAGCAGGCATGATTGGCAACGTATACGGGTGTTCATCACGTTTTTGTGGTTTTCTCATAAATCTTTACGCACAAATGAACAAGAGACCCCTCCTTCATACACACAGCTGAGATCGAGGAGAGGTATGTACTTTTTAGAATTCTAATCCTGAATGAAGTTGCTGATTAGACGTATGAGGCGATATCGAAATGTCGAGTCAATCCAATAATTCGAACTTTCGTTTTCTTTTCTTTCGACCAATCGATATAATGGAAACATAGATCTTGTGGAGTTGCCCAGGTATTCGATATCACCACTGACTCCGTATTCGATCCATTCAAACAGTTACTACATATTCGAAAGTCGAATCGAGTCAATCGACTCAACTGTCTACTGCTGATGATTGTTGCCACTAAATCGATCGAAAAAGAGACCGAGAAAGCTCATGATGTAAACCGCGACGTAAAAAGCAACGTCAATCTAAGGGTAATTCAGTTCACCTACGTTTCTAATGCAATGACGTCAATCCTTGCAAGAGAGGAACTCTTTCATTTCGACGTTAGGTTGCTGATGGAAAAAAATTGTCAGCTCAATTCAACATGTAATTATTTCGATTTAGCTGCAAAGAGGCTTGTATTAATGCGTCGACTGCTTTTTTTGTCGACTGAAAGGCTTTCCAATTTTTTTGAAATGACCTGGAGAAATACAAGGTTTGAGATGAAAATGTGCCTTATCGGTTGAAGCTCAAATTTTCCAATGCGGCGTTCAATTTCTAGAACTTTTTGGTTTTTATGGAACAGCCGCCCACTAAATAATGTGACAGCCAAACACCCACTTATTGTTCAAAGAATACGCTCAGTAATACCATATAATGCCGTGTAAACACTCCTTCGCTGTTTTATGACTGAGGCATTCATCCCAAGGCTAGCAAGAGAGAAACTTTCTAGGAGCAGAAAAGAAGTAAAGCGCGAAGTTTTCATGCAGTGAGATACTAAAAGTATGAAAGAAGCAATGGAAGGTTTAGACCAAACCCGCGATGGTAGCTCAGAGTTTGTGTGATTCATTGAGATTATCCAGGGTAAGCCTGTTGACGCCCGTGTTAACAATGGGTGAATTTATGTGGAGCTGAGACTTTCACCTCGAGTAGTCTCAAGGATTCATGCGACCCAGTAATAATTCTTTTTCGCAGCAAAATTTATTCCCGATTTATGGAATTTTCCCAAAAAAAACGCCGTTTTTTCCGGAAGCATTGTTTTTATAAGACAACGGCAAAAGATAGGGAAAGTGAAATAAACTGCGATACATTTTGTATGGACACATGAGCTCACTCAAAAATCACTAACTACCTTGATTTGGGTTTGGAGCGAAATTTTCCTTCTCCAGAAAAAAATGTGCTAGATCCCATCCAGACGAAAAAAGTAAACATCCTCTTTAAGTCCGAAACCAAACAACAAACTGCAATTCGCTGTAATCGCTCTAGGCTTGTGTACACAAGCAGATTACTCATAGCGATAATTTTTGCTAACTTAAGCAAATGGCAAATGCTTTTCTGACGAGGTTATCTTCTCCAAAATTCTGGAAACTGTGTCATCTTCCCAGAGGACGCATACATCATTGATATTGTCCAGGGCAAACTTGTTAACATCAATCAAATTTAGCCAGGGTCAACCTCTTAACATCAGTCAAATTTACCCACCGTTAACACGAGTGTCAACACGTTTACCCTGGGTAATCTCAACCATGCATCTAGGTTCAGGTACATACATGAAGACAAAAACAGCGTCGCTATGTCGAGTCCACCTCACTACGCGGCTCTGTTGTTTTTCTCTCGTCTGCTCAGCTATTTTATCTAGAACGCAGAACATCAGGACTTTCCCCAGTCAGGGTTTACGATAAGGAGACGGCTGTCATTGAAAAAAGAGCTAGTAGGGACGTAGCGTAGCCGATATTTCGATAAGAAAACGGGTCAGCAGTGGACACACCTTCATTATTTGACTCTGAATTTCGGCAAAATCTCCTTTGATAACAGAGTGCTTGCAAGAGAGGCAGTAAATGTAAACCTACGTTGGTTAGGTTTCATGGGGTAACACCTGAGCAGACGTTATCCAAATATTAGGCGGGTGATCGGCCTCCGAGAAACTTATGAAAACAGACCATAGACTAGGCGATATTTGCTGCCGATGCATGAGTGGTGGTTTACCTTGCAACAGGCAGACAGTGTGCCCTTGATCTTTGATGGTCGGCACTGTGCCAACAATGCATTAACCGTCAGTAATTCTACCTTCACCTCTCAATGAGAGGATACCTGCTTCACAGTGATTTATACTGTGTGTATGTGAGAGAGAGTTCAGAGGTGTTGCTGTACATTCAACTTGACCCGAAATTTTTTAAAAAGATATTCGATATTTCGAATAACTCAATTTTAGATAATTCTCGACTATCTTTGACGCAAAATCGCGAGCGGAATTAACGCTGCTTTGCCTGCGCGGTATAAAGTGGGTGTAAATGGCGGTGGCCTTTCCGCAGCGCGACCGCATCGCTCACGATGAAATCGTCGCCGCAGTGGCGAACCCAGATTTCCTCGATAGTTGTTCATTACATTTGATGATAAGTAATAAGAAAACCAACTGAATATCAATGAAACCCCATTGTTTGTTGTTCCAAAGAGGACTTCTGCTCGAGCGGCGCGTTCGCGTTGCGTGCTTTTCGAGCCGCGGAAAGGCCACCGCTATCGACGCCCACTGTAAATATAATATTTGATGGGTCACACATCGTACTGTAATCCTATTTCTGCAGGGGTACAAGAGGTGTACTGAAGATGGTCCCTACGCCGAGCATGGATATTTCTTCGGTTTGCAACAGCTACCAAGAATATCCAGATTTTCCTTGCAAATACATATTTCGAAAACACTCGTTTTCTAATAAAACCAGACAGCAGCAATAAAATCTGCCACAGCTAATGAAATGAATACCAATGAGGGGAGAGAATTGATTCGGCCGTACAGCCATTATAAAAAGACGCTGCACGGGAGAAACCCCATCATCAAGAGGATTACATCTGTATACGCTCAAAATTATACCCTTGGTGGTGTGGACGCTAAAGCAATTGAGGATGCATGTACTCCTATTCCGACCAGCTAAGGAACCACGCGTTTATTTTTTCAAAGAAATTTTCGCGGAAAAGTTTGCAGGTCTCGGAAGACAAACAAATATCCGCTACTGGAAAAGAGGCAGTTTGCGATGAGTCGCCAAGAAATTTAGAAAATCAAGCAGTGATGGCCCAGGAAATGGAAGGTAGGCTATTTATGACATATCAACCTGGTCCATGACCTTCTCACTGCACAGTACGGAACGGACCTGAAACAGGTCTTTTCCTATACATATAACTCGTCCCTGCGCGCAAACACAATTCACCGACCGCAAGGCCATTGTAATAATGACTCGCCCATCTGAGTAGGGCCATCAGTCGTGACGAATCAGCGGAAATGCATCATAAAAAGTATTCACGCCGCTGAGTCAGCCAAATTTGTCGTCGATCCACCAATCGGCGTCTTGGCTTGGGGAGCGGAAAGTGCTGGTGAGGACTCTGGTACCTAATTTTCAAAGGCAGCAGTCAAGGGGGCGACAGAGTACAAGGAAGAGACCCTACGGTAGATCCTGCAAGCCTCAACTAGGGCAGATCCAGACTACTTACTCCTCGAAAAAAAATGCAGTGGTGCGCTCAAGGAGCCGAAGGAAACTAAAGTAGTATTTCCAGGAACCCTTGTTTTTGAACAATGCACGTTCGCTAGCAGAATTCTGCATAGTACAGCAATGAATCGACGCACATGCATGAAAGGTTCTCCATGACTGCACGAACTTTGAATGAGGTAGAAATCAACCGACTGGAACAAAGGAGCGAAAGGAGCAGTGGCGAGGAACGATCGGCCGGTGTCCTTGAGGGGTGGGCGGCACCAGCAACTGGACCTCTCGTGTTCAGCACGAATCACGATCAATCGAAAAACGGTTTTGAGCCACACGCAGACCTGCAGCTCTTGCAGATGATTGCGACTTGGGAGGAATGAAAAAGGAACCATTGACTGAGATGACTAGATATAGACAAAAAAATATCAGATATGGGCACTATTCCACATCTGGAGATCCACACTTCTCGAGGAATTCTTCTTCTCGCTGGAAGAGTGCAAGGTTTTAGGATGGGGTTTTATATGAGGCGTTGAACGTAAATATTGTATTCATTTTGTATAATACATTGTCCTCACTTTTATAGGATTATGGTGAATCTACAGTACATGTGTAAGGTCGGTATCTTATAAAATCCCCCCAAATTTTGTTCAGAACTAATTTCAGACGCTGATCACAAATATCAACACAAATTAGCCTGACCCTAGTAGCATTTTAATGCCGAAAAGGGCGATTCCTCGGCTTATCTTAGAAATTTGTGAACTTGCGTATACCTCCAGTAATCCTACAAAAATGCTTTGTGTTTCACAATGAGGCGAATGGGGGCGGGCTACGTCACCGTGATTGGCCCCTTTTTTGAAGTACCCAATCACAGAAACATCGCCCGCCCCATTTTGCCACATCGTGACCGACACCCCAAAACTGGGGCCACTGTGCAGAATATAGCCTCTCGTATATGAGGCTCCACTCAGCCCTTCTTGCATGAGAAAGTGCCGCTCTTCTGCGCTGTCTCGTCGCATCACCTTTGAGGGCGGTTCGGCACCGCTTACCTTGAAATTTGTGAATGCACCACATGTCACAACTATCCGAACATACTGTAGACAAAAAGTGTGATCATTGTCTTATGAAGAGAAATAACTGATTGCGGATTAGGAAACAATAAACTACACTCTTCAATACAATAACTTGTAGCTATATACAATAATATAATAAAAGAATTGCAAATACAGGACACCGCAAGAAATCAAAGACTATAGTTTAGGCTGTCGCCGTACATTCCCGTTGAGTATAGCACCCTTTGTCGCCGTCGCACATGCGATATCATGACTGGTTCGTATTGACTGTCAGCGGCTCCGGCATCAACGACGCCAGCGGTGCCCCGCCCAAAATCGATAACTATCGAAATCATGGTACCTGACGACAGCGACGCCGGGTGACATACCCCTTCTGGAGTTCAGAAGCAACTTATTTGGAGACCCCAGTTCATCCTCGCAACTCCTAAATCGGGTGGAGAGGGGGTGGCTACCGAGACATTGACAAAGAAACGTAAAATGAATCAGCCCGATTTTTCGTCAATTCTTCGTCTTCCCGACATTTTTGCTCTGCGACTGCTATCGCTCGCCTCCAGCTGCATACGTTCCCTCAGCGACACATGATATAAAGTGCAACTAGTTCTCCAGCAATGATTGGAATTTTTCGTGCAAAGCGATGCAATCGAAACGAATGGGAATGCTGAACCGCTGCACTATTTACTGATCTCAAAATGGGCTTTGAGAGAGAGTCTGAAGCGAAAATGGCAGTTCCGTGCCAATTCATAGCTGCAAAAAACGAGTCTGAGTGTTCAGCGGCGTTCGAGCAATCCGTGTGAGCGAATCCGCAAAAAACGCCGCGATGGAGGGAAAATGGCTATCGACGGCACAGATGGTTGTTCGCTTCGCTGCAGGAATTGCGAGACAAGGGGTTGTTCACGACGGACGGTTTTTCTCCACATTGGTGACCGCGCCCTTTTTCATGTGTTTCCACAAATTCCCCAGATGACTCTTTTCTCTAGTACGAAATCCTTTCCAACATAGATTTTCACTTTCGAAATCCTCTTCAACATAGATTTTCACTACCACACTGATTTGGGTTCCAGATTTTAGGTTTTAGGTTTCAGATTCTAAGAAAATAGCCGGGACTATTGAGGCTCAAACTGAACAGTCAAACAAAAAATGTAATATATTGGTTAATGCTACGGACACTGTGGAGCAGATTAGGGAAACAGGGCAGCTGAGTCATTAGTCGACTAATGCCAGCAGCTTCGCGAATTCTTTGAGTCCTTGGCTTTACAAGGGGGAACGTGTAGATGCGTCAGTGTGTCCTTAGCACATAGAAAAGACTGAAGGGAAAAATGTCGAGTTAGTTAAAGGGTAAATAAAGAAAATACATGACTGCTAGGACAAGGGAGATGCTATCTCGCTACTTCGGTTAGTCAGACTATCACAAATTATTTCGTGAAAAAAATCCTGAACCTCTTAATTTTAAACCTACAACAATGAGTTCCTGAATAAATTTTCTTCTTTGACACTTCAAAAGTCCTGACTCACAAGATTATCGTTTCTGACATGTACAATTCAGTTAGAGGCTCTAGCTATAATAATATGCAACGTTATCTTCACAGTGTGAATATACTTCGACATAGAAGACGTCTCAGAAAACACGACTTTCTGAAACATAAATGTGTTGTAGATGTGAGAATAGACTTAAGGATGGAAGGATAAGAAAACTCCGCAGCCGCTAGGACGACCGAGCGCCACACAGCACGAAGGAACACGACTAAAATGATGACTAAGAGGGGTACCCTTACAGCTTTAATACAACTTAGAGCCGACGTCGATGAGTCATTGGAGATCGCAGTATCGGCGATTTCGAAACCTCCACTCACGAATTGAAGCGCACGTCAACGGAGCACGTCATGGCTATGGTTTTTCCTGAATTGCTACTTCACACGATTTCGTAGTCCTCGTGCTATGCCAGTCCTCTCTTGTTTATTTATTTATTTACTTGTTTATTGAATTAACGAAGGACGCACCAAAGGTGTTATCAAAACAGCACAATAAAAACTCAAGTTCCACAACAATGAAATGCTTAAAAAGAAGCAATAAAGAAATGTTTTGCATTCTTAAGCACGGAAACTGGAACTAGGACTAAAACCAGCTCTAGAAAACGAAAATGTTTGAAAATTCACAAGGGTATAGTGCAGAGGAAAGAGGCACGTTGATCTTGAACTGCTAACCGGAAAAATAATTCATTGTTAATCTCATCAACAAAGCAATCTAACACACAACGGTGCATGTGTTCACGAGCGTTTCCGGGATTGTTCTGACCTACCCGGTCTCCTGAAGTGGACAAGTTTTCTGGGTCAAGATAGGTGAGTTTTGTAAAAATGACCAGGCATAGCCACCAATGATAGGTGACGGTAAATTTGGCAAGATTGTAGCGTACTTTGCTGAGGAAATTCGCTTATTCTAGTGGAACGGACAGATTAAGATCCTCCTGCGAACTTTCATGAATACGGACACAGGGCTAGGATTCATGAACCCATTACTAAGCAAAGCCAGGTTAACAACCCAGTTCCCGGTACTGTTACAGAAGAACGAACTACACCATTCATTGTTCATTTGCCTGGTTAACGTGTCGTGAATCCCAGCCTCGAACGTTGTCCCAGCATCATTTGGAATTAATTGTGAGAAGTTTTATTTTGGACTATTGATCTCTTGATCCGACGATCCCGATCGCGCCGGGATCTGGCCGAGGATCTCGATCACCTCGGGATACAGCCGAGGATCTCGATCACCTCGGGATATGGCAGATGGTGGTGGGCGGGGCCACAGAAGCGCCTCCTGGAGGCGCTGATGCTGAGTCATCCAGGTTTTTCTGCGCCTGGTGAGCGGTTGACAC
>JARK01001344.1:420432-444125 GCA_000688135.1 Ancylostoma ceylanicum
CGAAGTCGTGGTGTTTACCACTTGCAGCACATAAGTCCTCCGTGCTTCATCTAGGCAAAGGAAATAAGGAAAGGGGTTATTTCATTAATGATACGCCGCTCAGAAAAACAGAAGAAGTGCGGGATCTGGGCTTTCTAATCAATAAAGATTTGTGCTTTTCTTCACATTGTACTAGTATAGCAGATAAGGCTGAACGTCGATTAAATCAGCTGTTTAGAGCGCTGCTCACGAAAGACCCCATTATTTTGATGAAAGCATATAAAACTTACGTTAGACCTATACTTGAATACGGTACGGTGATTTTTGCTCCTCATAAAAAGAAGGACGTGTTAAGACTCGAAAGTGTTCAAAATAGTTTTACGAGGAAATTATTCGTACGTGCACTCGGCTTCAACTATAATGCGATACCTAGGGGTATCATAAGAAACAAAATGCTTAACCTGGATTCTTTACATGAACGACGACGAAAGACAGACCTCAACACTGTAAAGAACATAATTTCTGGAAAACTTGGTCTCAACAGCAATAAATTTTTCACTCTAGTTCCTTCTATAACTAGGGGTGCAAAAACCAAACTCCTCTTGAGGAAAGCAAAATCTTTTCACAAAAGACATTTCTTCACGCATAGAGCAGGGCTTGAGTATGCTAAACTTCTTAAACTATAAAGATTTTAATATTGGCTCCGTATCCATTTGTGTTGATCCTTAATACCCCCACCAACGTCATGGCTGTCAGTTCTGTTTCCTTTGCTTTTAAATGTGTATTCCGAATGTCACGTTGACTGTGTTTGTGTTCGTTATTTTTTTTTTTTTGGTTTTTGGTTTTATCCACAGTTCATGTGCTTTGCACGTGCAATAAATGTTAAATGTTAAATTTCCTCCTTGAAGAACCACAAGTTGGACATTAATGGAGGAAAAACGGGGTTTGGAGCGGGTCCATCTGGCGGCTTTGACACTCTATAGACTTTTTGAAACGCCATCGCAAGTAAATCTGCTCTTTTTTTGTCATTGCTAACCAAAAAACCATCCTTATCCACAAGGGTACTTAATTTTTTACGGGTGGCAAGCCTTGATCTTATGTAGGAATAAAGCTTAAAAAACTTTCCAGATTCAACAATTTCTTTCAAATATGTATGTGTTCTCTTTTGTTTCCGCCTGCAAACAAATTTTTGAAAAAAAGTGGTTTGCTGTGACATTTTTTCCTACAAAATTCTCCAACTCTTCCAGAAGCGGTTCACTGATCAGATGCTTCTCAAAGAGCAGGACGTGCTTTTTCCAACGATACCTAGGGTCTCCCATAAAAGCGGATTATGAGGAATATAGGAGCGAAGAACTACGGCTACTCCACGCTCCCAGTCATGGCCAATTAGCACCAAATTTGATTTCGGGATTTCTTTTCACTAGAAGACAGAGCGCAGCCAAGAAGTTGATCTGATCTGAAAACTAAGATAAAAATGCTGCAAAATGGTTTTGCAGTTACAGATATAGGTCAGCTGTGGTCCTCGAAACCTATGGCTTTGTTTTCTCATCCACGCAACTTTAGGAACAGCCTCATTCTGTGTTTTTATCAGCACCAATCTTGAGTGGATTCTGCGTATTCATCTTGTGTTCGATGCCACGTGCACGGTACGAGTTTTTATCCCGCCTAAAACCGTTGTGAAAAACTGTCTTTGTAGCTGTTTTGCTCGGAAATTACGGGCTGAATCTGTGCACTTGGAGGCACCAAAAAAAATACAGCCAAAGTTTCTCGGAATTTTTTTTTGTCATCTAGCAAGTTTCCAGGGCATGTTCGAAGTCGGAAAATAGAGCAAGTCCGAGCGATACCTAGCACGGCGGGAAACATATCACTACTGCTAGAAAAAAAACAAGCAAAACTAAACAATAATAACAATAACTTATGCCCCCTGTAGACTACCTACCTGACAGAACTCCACTCAATCGATAGAGCATATTAAAGGAACTTGGCAGATGGGCACATTCTGAGCTCACACTTCGGGAACAAATTGGAGAAATGAGTCAGAAGGCATTCAGAGCATTCTCAATTTTTCATAATATTCACACCAAAGACGCAAGAGTATGTAGCGTCTATCCGAAAAGACGAGTCTGCCCAAGCGGTCGGGTATCCAGAGGCTGCCACGCACTCCACGTCATCACCTCTAATCTGCGTATCACGTTTCTTTATGATATCAACCAATGATTTGGCTCTAACGTGGGCCGCTTAGGCGGACTCGTCGTTTCGGATACACTGTACTTCCGCGTATTAGCACGCATCCACGGATATTCTATTTTCTACCTCTTGGAAGTCCCGGTCAGAATATGCCCACTTACCACGAACGACTCAATCTACTAAATCTCGAAAGTTCAAAATACGGGCAGGTTCTTGTTTCAGAGCGAAACCCAGCGAATACAAGGGCGGCATACAAGCTCACAATATGATCAGCACGAGCTGAACTCGCCTAAAAATGATGAGACCACACAGCCGGCTGTCCCTCATGGAAGATATGATGACTCCGCTTACAAATGTGGCAATTAAGACCATGTAATGCAGTAGCTGAAGAATGGGTGGAATAGGCGAAAAAAAAAAAGAAATTCGAGTTGCAAAACTACGATATACTTTATTAATACACAACAAGAACATTTCATGCAATTGGACATTTGAAAAGGAAAACAAAAGAAAATACCAGAACGAGCTCTTTCGCATTTCAGCGGGGCGTAGCCCATCGACCCTGAAAATGAATAAAATCATAAATCAGCAAAAAGCAGCTGCTGCCTAATCATAAACGCTAGAGGTAGAAGTTAACGTATAGAGGAAGGGATTCAGCACACGTAAATTTACGCTAAACTAACCGCTAATCAGTTCCTGAACAGGACAACAATGTATGACTTAATAAACAGCATTTCTCATCTTAGATGAAACTAACTTCATAACTCGAAATCCGCAGTAGTAATGTAGGAATACAGATATCTCGATTGCAATGGAGCCACACGCAGAATGAGAGAGGAATCAGAAGATGAACACATGGCAGTTGTAATGATTGAAAAACGGACTAACCTCGCGGGGACTAACCTTGACAAATAAAGAGATGAGATTGAAATACCGAAATCGGATGGAAGACTGGTGGAGACATCAGCGTCGCTGGAACAAAACCACTAATTAGTAATGAGGGAACATGTGAGGCCAAGAAAAGTGAGGATATGAATTCTGTGATCTAATAATTCCTTTAAGTACTGTTCGTCTGGATACGATTTTCAGACTACTAAGGAAGCAAATTAAGTCCGAAATTTCTTCTAGTACTTGTTTAAACTAATCATTTTCAACTTCGTTAGTGCACTAATGAGCCCAAGTGTTAGCAAACAAAAGGGTATTGTAAGCACTGAAAACACTCTCCATGTACCAAGAAATGCAGATTACTATCGATCTGGAAGATAAGAATCATTCAGGAACCTAATATGACTTAAAGTTTAAATCCACACCGTAAAATGGTTGAGCTAATCGGGATTAAGAAGTTTTCTGAAGCTCGAAACTTGATTTGGAAATTCCTTTTAGAATCCCCATTACATCCGAACAAAACTGTGTGTTAGTTCTGACATCAAATAAGATAAGACAGCAATATTTTGCATAACATTTAAGTAAGATCAAGTGAAGTGACGCGTTTTTCAACGCAAAATTCTGGAACGTACCCTGCGGTCACGTGACCGACTTCTATCTCGACGTTCGCTTCGTCGATCGTCGCGGCGGTCCCTTCCGTCACGATCGCGGCTTCTCGAACGGCGAGAGCTGCAAAAAGACGGTAAAAATTGGCGGTATTTCAGGAACACAATGAAGAGGTCAAAAACAGCATTAACGGATCAACCAGAAAAGAATATGAAAACTCATTTTGAATTAACCGAATCAAAAAAGCAAAATTTTTGAGACCACGAACAAGGTGCACTCTGAGCATCATGACGATAGAAAGCTACACAATGCTAGGAGGAACTAGAGAATAGTTTGGATAGCAGCTATGACAGTGGTATTGCTCAATCCTGCGGGGGTAGAGCTGCGCGACTGTCTGAGAATCCACAACAGTAATAACAACTTTCAAAGGCGGTGCTCCCATAGAGAGACGCTGTTACAATAATAGCCAAAGTTCTGCACGATGAAAATAAGAATCAGAAAAAAAAAAACGAGCTAAGTATGTAAGCAACCAATCACCTCCGTTTGTCCCGACTGCGGTCTCTTCTCCCTTCTCGCTCCTTACGGTCTCTGTCTCTTTCTCGGTCTCTGTCACGACTATCGCGATCGTCCCGGCGATCATCACGCCTTCTATCATCCCTGTCTCTCCCGCGCTCCTTTTCTATTTGAAGCCTCTTTTCTTCTTTTGCTTTCATCATAAAATCGATTTGTTCCTTGATTCTTGTGTAGGCAATATGCAGTTTTCCACTGAGATGATCGTCTATACGGCTTTGGGCGTCATTTGTCAGCATGAAACATCCGCACACCTGAAATGTGAAATTACAATTGAACATACAAAAAACCGATATCATTGTTTACATAGTCAAAATTACGGGTTTCCTAATAATGGCTTATCTCTTACGGTCCATGAGAAAAGCATGCATGAATACTGTCTCATTCCAAGCGAAATTTGCTTTGCAAGTTTGTTTCTTAGCATATCATCTTATTACTCTACATAATTCACACTTTGTGACTGTGTGCGTGTGCAACAAGCTGGTTACCAATAGTTCACTATCTATCAGATTTTGAGAAAAATTATGGATAACAGAGAACACTGCTCCTACCTGACAAACTTGCATTTGCTTGTTTCCTGCAGTTAACTGGTCCTCCATGGTGATTGCTCTTTGTCTTTCAAGCTCGAGTTCCTCTTCTTGCTTTTTCAAATCTTCCCTTTCTTTCTGTAGAAAAAGAACAAAGCTTTCACTTCATGCCTGCAGTACACAACTATAACACAACCGAACAACCCATTCCAGAAGCAAGGCTCGAAAGCAGCGTCCACTCAAATCCTCGTGTTCAGAATTTTGCTGCATTTTGGGGTTCTGAGAGAAAGAGGACCCATATCCAAAGCATAAATGGGCGAATCGCGAAATAAGGGCGCTTCTTTTCGTGTGTGTTATCGCACTCTACTGACAATTGTGTGCATGCGGAAGCATTCATACGCACTCACGCCTAGGTCAACTGGCCCATGCAAGGCAGCTGTGTTCACGACTGGTTCTTTGTCTTCGTTTAACTTTCTTTTGTGTTGCGCTGACAGTGTGTGTTTCGTCGAGGATTTCGATGGGTGCTGCCTTTGAAACGCATGGAAAGGGCACGGAAAAGGGTGAAACCCTTACTTACAGTGAGTTCATCTGCTTTTTGAACAGCTGTTTGAGCTGCAGCAACGTTTCCTTGTTGGCCCTCAATCTGAAACGTACCAACGACGGTGTTAAAAATCCAGAGAGACTCAAGATAAGACTCAGACTCAAGATAGATAGATTCAACTCAAGATAATTTTAGTACAACAACACTACACAACATTTATGATACACTACCTCAGCTTCCTCCATCAATCCTTCTATTCTTCTTCCAATCATTTCTCGCTTTTCGATCAAATCCTTTTTCTTTTTGTCATAAACTTCACAGGAGACGTGCGTATCAGCTAGAATGATAATAAGTGAGTAACAAAGGAGCGGAAGGCACGAAACAAGCAAGAAACTGGTATAGAGACCCTTTGCGTACCTCTTGTATGGACCAGCCTAGCTTCGTTCTTCTCAATCTTCCGCCGCACTTCGCTGTGCATGCGATTTAGCTGCAAAATGAACAGTAACGACCTTTCAGCGTGAACCTAAGACAGCAACTCATCTGACTTAAAAGAAGTTAGGTCGTTTTTTTGTGACGGAACTGTAGGTAATCATTCAGTAAGAGCCATGAGCCCTCCCCCCCCCCAATCCAATATTTTCAGTTGATAAATGCTGGGGGAATGAGATCACAACTATGCTTCTATGTACTATCCGATACCCGATGAGACAATGATTCTTTTGGCAGCAATGTCTCTATTTCTGTCTAGAAATACAGAACAATTACCAGACAATCAAAATTCAGCAACATTTTAAGGAACGATAAGCGCTATAAGCAATAGAACATAAATACATAAAATTCTTTGCACTGCAAAATCAGAGTTGCTCCTAACTAGATGTTCCCCTATATTAGCTATCAATTCACTCAAACGATAATAGAATCAGTCCAAGAAGCATTTGGAAACCAAAAGCTGAGGAACTACTTACTCGTTCGAGGTACTTTTCTTCATATCCAAGACGTCCAAACCGATGACTTTCCTGATAACGCTTTTTGAGAGCTTCGTCGTGAATGGGCTGTAAAACGCTTCTTCAAGAAATGAAAGAATAGTGAAAGAAAGCACTCAATTAAAAAAAAACGAAAACAACTAAATTGAGGACTTACATATGGGCAAAATCCTAAATCGTTTTTGGTGTTTCGAAATGCCTCTGCAAGGCAGAAACCAACGAGGAAATCTCGGCATACATCTGGGTGATCGAAGTCTATGGCACCACCCTAAATGATACGCTTTAAGACTATTCAAAGCAAGATATTTTTCTAAGATGTATAATAGAAGTGGAAGATAGGTGAATAAGAGGGTGGATAAGTGAGTGCCGGTTCATTCACTTCTATATCAACAAGTTCGACGAGCCAGGTTTTGTCCCATTACAAAGCAATGATACTTTTTGAACAACAACTAGTTAAAAGATACCTCGCCGGGTAGTGAATTGCGTTGGGGACCCATGAGCTCATTGAGCATCTGTGCCATATAATCCGTCATTATGGCAAGATGGAGATCGACGTATACGATCTGAAACAGACAAAAAATGAGCTGCAACGCTAATGCATAGCGACCATCACAGCCTCGTTTGGAGAACAACCTCCTGTGGATACAAAGCACGGAAGTGGTAGAATGTAGGTGCGAACTAGTTAATAATGGAAGTGGACCTTGAATGATACAGTTTGAAGGAGCGAAAAAAAAAGATATTCTCTCTAATAAAATTATGACAGCTGTTTCTCAGCATAATAGAAGATGTTGTATGAAGTTTGATGTATTATAGCAGTGGAAGATGGAGAAAATGCTACGAAAACAGGTGAGTTGTAAGAAGATCTAAACAACTGAATGAATGACATTTACAGACGAATCCTTGTTTTTAGAGGTTCCAGGGCAGTATGAGCCGTAACTGCTTTTTGGGCAATTTTGCACTGCACATTCATTTCGCTAATTGGTTCCTGGAAAAGTGTGCTCTCTTTACTTGCGTCCACTTTTTAGGCCAAGCTAGCTGAAACAAAGTGGCACATTTATACGAGATGCGTGCGTTTGAGGAGTGAGCCTCCATATGATGAAGGATAGGCCCAATCGCAGCTTCAACGCGCCTCGGACGCACCCATTTGCGTCGACCGCGCGTTCTATTCATTGAGGAAGCCGCGTTGACCGACATTCTAGCAGAATACTCTTCAATTGGACGCGTACGTTTGACGCGTGGCTGACGCACGCACATAGTACAAATTGCCCTATAGCCGAACAAGTTACTCAAATGGTGACCCTGATGTTTTGATTAGGCTCTATAGCTAGCGAAAGTCATGACAATGTTCGTGAAATTAAAGTTTCAACAGAGTTCATTTAGGGAAAGCTGACCGTAAAGCTCTCTGCTCGCAAAAAAAAAATTGAATGAGCGCATGGTTTCAGGCGCAATCTGTCCATCCTGAGAAGAACGCGGCAACAAGAAACGAAGATGAAAAATTATGCTATAGCAGAAGCGGGAAAGGAGGATGCCTACAGCAAGGAAAACAAAACAAAGGAAAACATGTGTGAAGTGCATTCCTGGAACAGGAGCAATTGAAGGAGTGATTGAGATATGTCACCTTTCCTGGATAGATCAACGCATCCGTGACAATAACAACGAGAGATAATCAAGTTGAGACCACGAAAACGTAACAGCCAGCCCCGCGCTGCCCTTCTTTACCTCTCGGAACAAAAAATAAAACCAGAGAGAAGCCCTCGCGGCCGAGCTTCGGCTCGCACACAATTGGCTCCTCTGCGTCCCTGGCACGCACTCGCTCTCTGTTACATCCAAGTGCAACACACTCTTCGCCAGACACTCTCGCTCTCTGCTGTACCGTTGATTGCAGACGGAGCACTTCACCTTACGAGCTACTGCAGAACCATTTCAATTTCGTTTTTCCAGCTTGCTAAATCGAAGTTGGGCATTAATTGGTAGTTCTAGTCGTGTATATTGTGCATATTCGAGAAGAAACTCCTTATGCCACCGTCCGAAGTGTGCTGTTAAGGTTTTGTCCCTTTGGTTAGTTGTGATACGTACGCTAGATTTGCCTGGCTTGACGTGAAAGAACCATGAAAAAACTAAGCCTAAAGTTACGCGCCCTTTCGCACTCGGAATCACTGTTTCCATGTGAACAAGTGTCGAAATTCAGAATGGCTCTCATTTCGGAACATTGAATTTCTAGTTTCCGGAAGTTTGTTGAACTCTGTGCATATATGGCACTCTACATATCATATTGCCATAATTGATATAAGATAGCATTTCACGTGTAAATGTATCTGCAAAAGAATCAGCTCCACCTGGAAAAGTCTGATTAATTCATTATATGCCTGTTTCTGTGTATATACTAATAAACGAGTCACGCAAAGGACCGATATGGCGTGTGACACAATCGTTGTAAACAGCTGCCAAAAAAAGTGAATTCCACCTTTTTCGTCCAAAGCACATAGTTGAATAGTGTTCACCAAGTTCTTCCTATCTCTATATGCTGCTCGTAGATCCACCGTCTCTTTGTAAGTCTAAATTTCGCTGAAAGAATGGAAGATTCCTACTTGGTTCATTACCATCCTTCATTTTGTTCACGTTCAGATCATCGTCGGGAATAAAGGTTCTTAGTCTAGTTCATCATGTTTCAGTTGGCGCTGCATGATTTAGTAAGAAGTCATAATGTCGAAGGCCGATCAGCTTATTATGGAACGGCGTCTGCGGCCGATATATGGTATAATTTCGCTACTGTACATACGTTCTCATTTTATGCCCTGTTATTCAGACGCCATCGATGCCGGTAATGCGAAGAAGGCTGTGCAAGAAGCTGACAAAGTCCTGAAGAAGCATCCGGTGACAGTTTGTGCGAAGGTTGGAAAACTCTTCCTGACTGTGTTATTGGACGAGATGAAAAGTTCAGTCCGGTAAGCAGGGCGCGTTACCGTAATTTTTAGGCGTGAATTAAGACGTGCGTCTGACGTGTTTACACTAAAAACGAAGGAATATTGAGTTCCATATGACTTCGATCATCGAAGTAGACGCTGTATCTCCTTTCAATACTCGATCACTGAGACAGCTCCAAGCTGCAAAAAGAAACCACAGACCAACCAAAGATTTGACAACATGACCCAAGATGACGAAAATATCCATTTTCGCTCCAGGAACTAAACGATCTTGCGTACCAGTTCATCGTAGTCGCTTGGTCGGTCCTGTTATACACGGCACATGTTTGATTTGAAGCCCCACTCAGAGTTTTGCCGCCAGTCGCCCACGTTACAACATACCGGGCTGCTACGCAGAGCGAGCTCGCCGCGGCGCTCGCTAGACCCCCCGCTAGGCGACAACTCGCTCGGCGGCAAAACTTTGAGTAGGGCTTTGCACATGAAAGTTACGGTGACGCACCCTGCTTACCGGACTGAACTTTTCATCTTGTCACTATTTGTAAATTCGCGCTTACTTATCTTATTTTTTCTCTGTTAGGTTCTCAAGGCGTTAGCGCTAATTCGCTCTGATAAGCTTGCGGAAGGCTTTGAAATCATCAACTCACTAGACGTACCTGGGGCCCAGTTTGACGATGGTACTCTTCAAGCGTTTGTTCACTGTTTTAAGGTGGGTCCGTGATTTTTTATTTGTACTTCTATATATTGTATATGTTTTTCATAATTTAATTATAAGTTTGTATTCGTTTTGAACCATTGAAGAAAGACAAGATGCGTGAAAAACGAATTCACATCTATCTTGGTTCTTCCTCGCTAGTCTTGAGAATATCCTTCTAATTTTTTTGTCTTGGCTCCAGCTCCAGTATTTCATTGCTCATCGAGGAAAGCATGCTGCCCTGTACCTGTTTGCACTCCTGACCAATGCGCCTCTTACGTGTTAAGTTGTTGCTAAATCATGGAGAGTTCAGCACCCTGCGTAATCTTTGCTGGTGACGGCAGCGCTGGAACGCGAAAATCGGCGACCGGCGCGAATATTGGTTGCCACAGTTCTCCACTGTATAAGCACCCATATCACAGTCGATCGCCAACACAAATGGTGCCCGATCGCCCACATTGGCGGCCGCGGCGATGCCTCGCCCACGGTCAATAAAGGTTGTTACGGTCGCCAGCGCCCGCGACGCAGAGTGCGACGCTGGAGCATAGCAGCATCCTTAGCGATGGGACTGGCATTATTCTTCCCTGTCAATCTATTTACTCAAGCTTTAGCATGCTGTCTAAAAGTTCTTCACATAGTTGTAGTTGTATTTATCAATTAGTTTCCGTGGTGCTTTGCAAGTTAGTGAGAGATATGCTTATTTTAGCACACTTTTCATTATAGGAGGCCGGTTGCCCAAATCGAATCACAACACTTTATGAGCGAGCTGTTGCTGTTTCCCCTTCAGAACAAAATCTCACGCATTTATTTATGGCTCATGTTAGAAATAGGTAAAAAGCTCTTCAATATTCTCTTTCTCATTCTGTTTTTGATGAATTTAATATTATTTCAGATCATTTAAGAACCAACAGTTAGTGGCTATGAGATTATTCAAGGAGTTCAACAACTCTCCATATTTCTTTTGGGGTGTGATGAGTATTGTAATGCAGGTAAATTTTGAGCTAACCTCGATTCAGTCTAGTCTATTTCCGTCGTATCGTAACGGTGAGAAACCCATTTTGGAGTGATGTTGCGACTGCTAAGCTTTTCTGCTGCAATTCCACAGCTAACCGATATCACATTTCTGCTCAGCGTGATGTAAAATCGCAGTAAATACGCCTTTGCAAAATGAGAAGTCGACACATGATTGGAAATTATAAGTAATGCAGATATTTCTGCATAAAAAAGGTATCCTGCTCGCAATTAGCACCATTAAGAACTTTATTTTTGAGGCTCGCGAAAATCCTGAAATGGGAGCGAAGATGTTCTACCCTCTTGCAGCTCGAATGGTTGAAAATCATGTGACAAAATACGGTTATAAAGCGGGAGCGGGTGAGTGTAGGTCATAGCTTCAGAACCTCCTCAGAATTGCCGGCCTTTTATCTACAACTTTGCTTAAATCTGATTCTTCCGTTTTTTTTTGTGAATTCCTGACAATTTCCATATCTTTCTCAGTTCACTACGCATTCAGAAATCGAGCTACATGCAATGGTATTAGAAGGTATGAACAAGTTTGCTGAAGCAGAAGAACTACTCGGAGCGGAGGAATCGCGATCTTTGCTTTCAACACCCCCATCTTTCCTTATGGCACGTAGAATTGCTCTTCTGTTGTCGGCTGGAAAGCATGAGACTGTTATCGATAGAACTGTTGAAGGATTGAAGATCGAGTAGGTTGACATCGTTGGAGTTACATTTCTTGCGGCGAAAAGTGTTCTGAAAAGGAGCAGTACTAATATTTGATTGCGCTATGCAAGTTTTCCCATGTTAACTTCTCGACTAAGTCATAGCGGTGAGAAGAATACAATGCAGGTTTACCTTCGTGCGAGGTATTGCTGTGGAAGGCATACCAATAGGCGAATAATGTGTCGAATCCACTCAGTGTCATAGTAGTCCACATCTGCGTATACAGGTGTGGTATATTGTACGAAGAAAGAGTGGTGCGGTTTAGCTTCGTAGTTAGCTACCTGGATGTACTGCTGATCGCTGGATTACATGAGAAGAACCATGCTCTGTTTTTTTTTGTATTTCTTCCGTGTTTCGCGTGTTTTCAGCTTAGAATATAGACTCATCGCCTCTAGAAGCTCTGGAATACGGCGCATTCCCAACCTAAAACATCTCAATTGTCGCTGCTTCCAAGCATTTCATTTTTCAACAAACCTTGATCGCTGCGTTGAGGGTAGGAGGATTCCGTGTGCAGAATGAAGGAAGTCCTGTTTTACCGACCTGAGGAGTATGAGGGAGGGGGGGGGATGACGTTCTAGATTTGTTTCTGTGTTTTCCAACCAAGTCACTTCCTGATGTTTCTAAACCTCTCTTTCAGCCCTGACGATTGGACATTGTGGAAGCTTCTTTTTGATTCTTCTTTCGAACTGCTAAAGAAAGCTAAAGACGCAGGAGAACAAGACAAGTGAATCTTGCTTTCATTTCTCAAATCTTCTCAGCTACCATGAAACAGTTTTGATTTGGCTCAAATTCTGCTATTCGAAATGTTGAGATGTTCCTCAATATAGTTATTTTTATGATATTGAATGTGCTGATGGAAGCCGTCAATGCGGATGGCTTGTCAACTAGTCGGTTACGCGGCCCTCACCTCGCACGACTGGAGCTCATAGGAAGGTTTACCAAAGAGGATGAACCAGTACGCAGTCTTCTCGATAAAATGAGCTTAGGTATGTCGTGCGCTACTACTTCATTTACAATATTTCCTCAATTCTGTTCAGGAACTGCCATTGATTTGATGATAAACTATGTGTTAAGATTCTATGCGAAGCCTTGTTGTTATAATGATATTGTCCAGGTCTGCAGTCTGTGTTTCCTCAGAGTTAGAGATCCTCTTTTTCCTGAATTTTCCTAAATTTCAGTATCTCTGGTTATTGAATGATGCAAACAAAGAGGAGCTTATTGACGGGTTGAAAGAATTTATCGATAGCGTTATTCATCAAAGGGAACAGGCTGGAGAGGATAGCGTGAGTCGGCTATTTATGTTAAAAGCGCTTAGCTTTTTTTCTATTTGAGTTCATTGGCTAGCGAAGCCCACTTTACAAGTTTGCTCTAGTTACATGGTGCAGCGATAGTAAATGAGGTGGATGCCTGTTGCTCACTTTATAGATTTTTTCACACTGTTTAGTTATGTCTCTTTCTAAAGCATCAAAAAATTCTCCAAAACCATCATTGTAAATCTCTTCTAAAGTAATTGGTCGCCTCTCCTGGCTCTACTTCCTTGATCTATCCCCTGCCGCCATAGAAGCACAATAAATACTTCGCATTCATTCAAATGAATCGTCGCATTTGCTACCGCTCCTCTCTCTACAGAGGAGCCTCGGCATCGGTTGTCGTTAGATTGATATCTGTATAGGGAATAAGAGGCGAAACAGGGAAAGTAGATAATTCTATCTAATACGCACATTTTCCATTAGATATGGGTGGAGTCTGCTGCATGGAGTTCAACTCATGCTGAGATTTCACCTAAAAAAGCCAGTCTTCGATCATTTGTAGATGTAGCGAAATCGCAGATATTGACCTTCGTGACTAAAATTTTTTTTTCTTAACGGAACTAGCTTCACACTGACGGAAGCTATGCAGCAGAACTCAAAAGGCTTTGCAATTTTGGCCGCTACTGGTAAATCTGATTCCTGGAAATTTCAAGGATGCTAACTGTTGGGCAGTTATCATGAACGAAAGACTACGAAGAACCATTGGAAATATTGATCGCATGCCCAGAGAAGATCGGCGAAAGCATGTACAGCTGATCATTCGTGGCATCCTTCAGGTGGGTATTCGGTGTCTGTGAAAGAATTTTTAACAAAGTTTCAATAGCGCGGGAATGCTCCTATGCGTTGTAACTATTCGTCTATTGCAGCCTAATCGAGAGCAGCTGGCTGGCACTGCACTTGCTCAGCTTGCTGCAGCTATTTTATGGAACGAGTGGAGGGTTCATGGTAAGCCGTTACTATCATTATTACATCCATCTGCTATTACATATCATACGGACTTTTGTTCCTATGCCTGAGGCAATCGTTTCGTTTTTTCTCATATTGCAGTATCCTCATTTATTTACGGGTGAACGAGTCCCAAGTTTTTGTTGTAGATGACTGGCAGTCGTTCTATGAGATGATTTTGTTGCTCGAGTGGACTTCAAATGAATACCCAACTGACCCTTTTTGTAAGCTTGTTTTATGCCGGGCTTACGCGCACATCGGTGGGTAGTTTTTCTTGCTTCATGTTTTCTGTTCTTGTCTGAGAACTAATAATTGTTCCGTGGTTCAGGCTGTATGTACCGCATGGTTGCTTTGACGCGAGCTCTTGATATCAAATCCGTTCAGAGAGACACCCTTGGTTACATTATGTTCCCTATGCCAGAACTTTGTGGCAGGTGCGATATTCTTTCAATATGTTTCGTGAGGTTCAATTTATCGGACGATTAGAAGTCTTGAAATGAAAGACTCAGGCCCCACTCAGAGTTTTTTCCCCGGGCAGTCGCCTACATCATAACGTACTGGGCTGCTACGCGGTGCGAGCTTGACGCGGCCATTCGTAGTGCCTCGCCTCAGCGAGCCTACTGCGAGCTCGCCCAAAGAGTGGCGATAAGTAATGTCCCGTACCACTTTTGTCGCGCGCGCAAAACTGCCCGAGAACGCGGCGGCAGCAACTTGCTTCATCCTCACTTGCCTCTCATCGACGTTTCCCCCAGCGGCAGAACTCTGAGTGAGGCTGAAGAGGTGTTTAGAGTTCTGATATAACGAGAGTGAAGTGCACATTGATCCAGCCGCTGAAACTTTTGTTCGTTGCTCTCTCTCTCTCTCTCTCTCTCTCTCTCTCTCTCTCTCTCTCTCTCTCTCTCTCTCTCTCTTTCTTTCTCTCTCTCTCTCTCTCTCTCTCGCTTTCTTTCTCTCTTTTTTACTTTCTTTCATTCGTTCGTTCGTTTTTTTCTTTCTTTCTTTCTTCCTTTCTTTTTTTCTTTCCCTCTCTTGCTCTTTTTCCTTCACCTCATTTTTATGATGTGAATCTCAATTTCCTCAGATTTAAGGTTCAACGTGGGCATAGTTCATTACACTGAGATGGTTGAAGTTTATGAACAAGCTGAAAAGGAGGTGCGTATCATTTTTTTTCTTTTCATCTTCGATTAACTAGGCATATTCATTTTTTTTATCAAACGTTGGATATTTTTCAATGATGACTTAACAGTTCTAGATTAGCGAGGCGTTGATCGGAGCCTACCGTAATGGTGCGTTCATGCAAGTTCCAAATTTAGTGGAATTGGCAGATAAAATGAAAAGGTCAGCTATGGTAAGTTCTCTTCAGACTTTGGACATCGACCTATCATTTTGCGAACTTAATGTTGATCTGCGTTGCAGTCTGTGGGCGCAAATGAGTTGCATCGGTATTTGTCAGCTCTATTTGCAATTGACAACATCGATGAGGCTGTCAACACATTGCATGGCAGTGACGATACTATAGGTGAGGTCTGATGTCACCTTTAGTTTTGTTCTGGCTTAAATCTTGGCCAGGAAAGAACAACGTTAGAACTAATATAAATTTTGAGACGAATACATATCTCAGTGGACGAATCCTCTTATATAAATAATGAGTGATCTATCAAAAAAAAATCACCGTTTTCAACTGTAGCACAGTCCATTGAGAAATTCTTTCCGAATATCTTATGTACAATCATTCATGTAGCATTGCTTGTATGCAAAAAATAAGTAAGCCTCGAAGTTAGTCGCTTCTACTGCAGTTTGAAGTGCGAGTAGTGTAGACATCTTATAAAGCCCCTTTCCAAATGCAGGCGAAGTATTGAGTTGCTTAAAAAGTTCTGCGACATCTTTTATTCTCATTTCTAATATACAACGCTTATTTAGCAGGTGGGACCTTTTATTGGTATAAGGTGGAATGTTCCCGAAGCTCACCTAAAAGGTTCACAAGGAGAACTCGATTAGTCTCTGAGTAACAATGTCTTTAGGCTTCTTTAGTTGGCCGAGTCCCTCTTCGCTCCATCGTCTATTGCAAGTTTCTCCACATACATCCTAGAAGAAGCGCCGCTGCGGCCGTCTCTATCTGCGCTGCGTCGAATGAGGGAGTCGTTCACCATTCCACGGTGTCTCGGTTGCACCAACGCTCTGAGACCGGCAACATTACGTTCAAAGATCGCCCACGTTTTTAGCGCCTGGCAGCAACGCTAATTTGCAGACCGCAAAGCCAGACAGTGGCACTCCCGTGTTGCCAAGATGCAACCATCGCAGACCAACTTCACGGCCTTAGTTACAGCAAAGTTATCTCGACGTGGATGATTCACAATGTGCGCCACTCGGACAAATTGTGCCCAGTGGGCATCTTCCAGTCGTCGAGTCGCTGTTACTTCGTCTCACGAGAAGGACTTTCTCATAAATGTCACTGGGTCTGAGTTTCACGAGAACAAGGTCTTCCATACTGTTATGCTCTTTTACGAGTGTCTGGATAGTGGTCTCTCTGTAAGGGGTGAGGCATGTGCAACTCCAGAGGCTGGCGGTCGCAGCACGTATAAACTTCCAAAACGAGAAAATTTTCATCCGTTGCATGGTAATGCTCTCCCAGGATCTTAGCTGGGAAGTCCTGTCTTGCTGAGCGTTTTTTGTCAGAACTTTCCCCGCCCGACTATCACTTTATTAGATCCTTGAAAGATCATCTGCAAATATGAGGTTCAATAATCAACATAAACTCACAATTAAGGTGTGCAACTTTCTCGATGAGCAACTTCCGTAGTTCTGGCGGAGAGGGCTTGAAAAGGGTATGTATCATCGTAAGGGAAGAACGGGCGTAATCAGATGACTCTGATTGGCACATTCGGGCCGCCCGCCACGCCCACCTGTTTGACTCATACGGCGCTAAGCACAAATAGATCATGCATTATGGCATTGACGGCCGTTCGAGTTCAAACAGATGAGCGTGGCGGGCGGCCCTAATGTGCCAGTCAGAGTCGACTGGTTGCGCCCCCTTTTCCCTCACGATGATACACACTCGCTTGAGAAGCTTCTCAGGAGATGAGTGAACATATTAGGCAACAAAGGTGAATATATCATTCCGATAAGCAATTTTATTTTAAAAAAATGTGTTGTGGTGTCGCCGAACTTTTTGAACAACCCAACACTTGCATCTTCGATGTGATGAAACCGCTCTGTTAGTAAATTCGTAATGAAATGGCATCTATAATATTAGTCAGTTCAGAGTGGGATTTGTTGACAGACAACCGTGATCTCAGTGTTATCCCTTCATTCGAGCGAAATATAAAACAGGAGCTGGACGATATAAGAAGGGATACACAACAAGAATTTGTAAGTTGATCTGTGTCGGTTTGCTAGTACAAACAAATACAAGTACAGTTTTATGATATGTGAGCTTCTTTCATCGGTCTTCGCTGTTTAGGTGGATATGACGCGTCTTAGACATTATTTGTCGCAAGCAATTGGCTCCGCCGGAGGAGCCAAGGGTGCTGGTCCGGAAGAACTAGGCGCTGATGTAACTCTGCTGAAAGTCCACCTTGAACACTGCCGTCAGAGTTACTCAGTCAATGAACAGCAGGTTATATCGATTATGCTCTTATCACTTCTGCTTCGTGTTATATTCATAAGTTATCAATACTATCGCATTTTCAAAGGATTTTTTCTCAAAATTCATCTAGTCGCTAAAGTTTAGCAAGCTTACCAACATTCAGAGCATTGAGTTTGTGAAGTAGGTTTTCAGAATAACATTTTTTCATGGCTATTTTATTTGATAACCTCGTATAATAGTTCGATTTGTGGAATTGTTACCAGGAGTAAGCGAACAGTCTGGATTTCAGAGCCGAGTGATGCAGTCGCCCAGTCCAGTTTGTTTAGCCCATTGGGTTCACGGTGGCTTTTTAGATCCCATTCTACATCTTCTTCAGTCTGCTGCTGATGTGAGTGTTGATTATCTTCGTTTCGAGTTTGTTTTCTTGTTGGTTACATTTTTCAAGTTTAATTTCATCTTATTTCTGTGATTTTTGATTGTTTAGAATAGTTTTAATATCATAGTTTCTGGCCATCTCATTTTAAATTAAATTATTGTTCAAACTATGGTGTCTCTAAACTTTACAGCTTCATATAAGAGTGAGAAATTGAGTCTGACGAATCCTACTTATGGAGCGAATAGGATTCCCGAGTCTGAAACGTCTAAATTATGGTACAAGTAGTGTTAAGAGACGTTAAAGTATTACTTAACGGAAATGTAACGAATGAAAGGAATGACGTAAAACTGTTGTCAGATTCGATAATGACCAGACACAGAGTTTTAATTTCCGGGAAATAACATAATTTCTCTTCTGTTTGAAACGTCTAACCGTATTTTGGATTATATTACAGATTGTATCGAGTAAAAACACTAGTGGATTGGCAGCTATGCTACCGGCCGCAGAACAACTAGAGAAGGATTGGAATGGTAGTTATTATAAATCCAAAATACATATATCCCTCTGTGGCAGCTCGTATATTTCTTTATTCGTTCCAGCAATGCTACCACCACTGGAGCGGAAAATGTATCCTTTCTTCATACAGGAAGAGATTATCCTGAGTTCGCGGGCGTTGCAGTCCTTGGCTGCTTGCCAGCTACTTATCAAGGTGTTGGAAAGGCTCGGCGGTTGTCGACATAACGCCACAGAAGGTGCTTCCAAAAAGGGCAAATCTTCAAATACATCAAAGGTGAATTTCTTCGAAAACTTTTGTGTTTGGTGTTTTATATTTGAGAAATATGTTTCAGAACGAATTCGCAACGCACTGTGAAGCACTACAAGCGACGTTGCGCAATGGTGCCGCTCGACTTAATTTACGTTTGAATGAAATTGAAGAGGTGCTCAAAGAAAATGCCTTTAGTTTAGTGCCTAAGATTGGGACCGACTGGAATGAGGTAGGCAAGTTCAATACTCAGCCTTCCCTTACTCGTAGGAGTGCATCATTTTTAGGAGTTGTCTGAGCTATTCGCCTCTCAAAGCATGGTCGTTAGCGATCGGGTATACAAGTCTTACTTCAACTCATGTGCCGATATTCGTTACTTTTTGGAGCATAGCATTGTTTAGGTATGCTTGATTTGTCTTATCGATACAGTTCTATGAGCACGCGGATCATGAGCAGAAAGTGGGCGGGAGGGGAGGGGGGGGCGTGGGAAAAAGTGGAGTCTTCGCCGCTTTGGGGACTCAGATGGAAAATAAAATTAATAAAATACTAACTATAATAATAAATAATGAATAATAGTTTCTTAAAAATGATAATAAGAATAAACAATTAAAAATAGACTAATACAAGACTTTCATTTGTATTGTAAAGTAATTTCAAAAATTTGGCGACCCATTCTCGGCGGAGGGGGGAGGGGACGCGCCTCCTCCGCCTCAACCCGTGCGTCCGCCACTGCTCCACACATAACAAGCGTGAAGACACTAGCCAAGTGTCAAACGCGCCAGTACAAGATAACATTTCATAGTTTTCATCAATTTTGTTTTGCATATCCTTTTGAATTGATCTAGGCCTATTAAAACGGTCCACTGATGTTATCGTTTACAAAGATCCATGACATTCTTGTTTCAGGATGGACTTTCACGTACTGAAGTGCGGCGAGCAACGAGTCTGCATGTTTATAGGATGTCAATTTTCAGAAAATTAAATTATTTTGTTTCACCACTTTTGTGTGGCAGTTTTCGATTCCTAGGATTTTCTCTTCTGCACTTTTTTATTATTTGTTTTTATTTGCTATGTCCGTTCATATCCTGTTGAACCAAACAGCAAATACCTCTTAGCGTAGTTCTTATGCAATTTTGTTAGCTGGGATGCTGTAGTGGAATAACAAGATGAGTTCAGCGGACATGAGCAGGAATATTTCGGATTCAATAGATATGTTATTTGGAAGAGCTGCACATTTTTACTTGTAATAAGATGTTCATTAAAATATATTTCACAAAGTTATGTGATGAATAGAGACGAATGTAATTGCCCACTGTATTTTTGATGTAATGTTGCTAAACCACACTCTCTGTGGAGTACTTCCGGTTTAGTGTTTCATCAGAGCTATATGAGATCTACCACATTTCAGATTTTTTTTATGTCGCCGGTGTTGCTCATGATGATATTCATAATACATTTGCTTTTGTATGAATATAAATAGTCTATTCATGATGTGACAGTGACGTGTGCCAAGCAAACATGACACTTTGATATACTCCACCCAAATTTTTTTCTTTAAAATTGACTTGGGTCAGGAAAACCTTGGTTTATTGCTGGAAGCAATAATTTACATGGTTTTCAGAGGATGTACTTGGAAGATTAGTTCATCTCCTTTTCGGAAAAATGGATGTGATGCGGTAGCTCATATTCACTCCAGCCATACGTCTGATAGCCTGAAACGTGTCTCAAGCCACCATCACTTTCGGTAGCGCCCGGATGGGGAACCTTCACTTATGGCGAAGAGGATAAGATGGGTCCGGGACGCAGTTCCGGACGAAAAAAAGGGAATGAAACTATGCATTGTAATTTGGGCAGAGCATGTTTACAGTGCGCAGTTGTGGCTTAAAGGCAGCACCAGCCGAAATCCTCGACTCGGAGCTGACGCGTAGGTGGTAAAATAGAGAGTGAGCACATCACAAAGGTGAAAAGAACACAAAGAATGACCGCCTACCTGAAGAGAAACAACGATGGCCGTCGCGGCCGCCCCGGCCATACAACGGCCCGACGCGACAGTTAACGCTATCGCCGTGGGTGGTCTGGGGCAGCGGACGCGTGCAATTCACAGGGTTTCGTGGCGGGACGCAGGCACACCCCACGGCGGAGCACTCGTCCGCACCTTCGACACATGGTAGTTAGCGCCTTCATTTCTTCCATTTCTCGCTTCTTTCAGGCAGTTTCATCCCTGCCTATGAGTCGACCGTCCCGAAAAACCCCTGAATTCGGGAAACTCTCCAGAGCAGGGATTTCCGCGGGTGCTGCCTTTAAAGGCAGCACCCACGGAAATCCTCACTTTGGAGGTGAGTCGTTCTCCGTGTCGTCGGCTGCCAGACAATCACAATGGTAACTTGAACAGAAAAAAGCGGCCTATCTGTGGAGGTACTGCCGTGGACACAGACCCGAGCGTGGCCTTTTTTTGTCCGCCACGCCAGTTAACGCTATTGATTTGGCATGCCACGAGTGGTCTAGCCTAATGTATCATGCTGTATATGGAGTATCGTACAGTGTAGGGTGTGGAATGCACACCACTCATAAGAATTCGTGACTACACGCCCGTATACCCTCAGCGGAAAACTCGTCCGCGCTGTGGACACATGGGAAACAGTACCTTCAATTCCCGTCTTCCGACGTGTTTCACGCTGTTTCATCACTGCCTATGAGTTCATCGTCCCTGAACACCTTGAAATTCAGCCAAATCTCCAACACAAAAATTTCCGTGGGTGCTGCCTTTAAATTCTTCACACGATAAAGTCTAAGAGAAGCCGATGTTTAAACATGGCCGGTTAATTCCTTTAGAGAAAAAGTTTCCATAAAATTGGTGGGAATTTGCGGCTAAATTACGGTTCGACCGACATCGTTCTTTATCTGGGAAATTATGCTTTGCGCAGTTGTCAGACTTCTTGCCAATGTTATTGAGCACTAGATGATAGCAAGATCACAGAGGTGCAACTGAAAATGGCTGTGAAATTAGTGAAAACTTGAAAAGAGGAATATCTTGCTTATTTGATAGAACTGCATGTTGCGCAGTTGTCAGCTGAATTGACAATGAAATTCTGAGCGGAATGATATCTAATACTTGATACTTTCGTTCACTCCCGACGGAAAAACCAGGATGAACCAAATACCCCGTCTGGCTCACCCTCGCGTCCTGCGCCCTCCCATATTGCGTGCTCTCTCGTTAACCCCCTGAGCTACACGGGGCATTTGGCTCAGGCGGGCTTTTTCAGCCCAGCGTGAAAGGAAGTATCAAATGTTATATAGCATTCTACTCGGAATCTTGCGAGATAAAGTAAAAAAGTATTTTCTGGGCCAGTTTCAGATAAAGGTACCTGCTTCAATGGGCTTTACATGCGTAATTATGTGGCAAATTCAACAGACAACTGCCCAAGGCACGGTTTCTCAAAATTGGCAAAAAATTCTGAAGGACGCAAATCCTCCGTCTGGATTTTAAAAATTGATTTCTTCCTGGATTTTCTATAAAATTTGTCGCTCTTGGTGTCATCTTATAGAGAATTCCATGAAGAAGGTCGCTGACAACTATGCAACATACAGTTCTGTGAAACTACCGAAATATTTAGCAAAAATCGAACCGGGGCATTTTATACGTTAGGCTGAGCGCTGGTCCGGGCACGAAAGCAGGAAGCCGACGCAAATCTCAGCCTCGGCGTTCCATCTTCGAACAAACGATATTTATACCTCCGTAAACTCTGGTATAAATACCATTTTGAATTACTGGAATACAAACAACGGGTTTGTTGTAGGTTTATTGCGTCTATGTGAGCGGTGCGTATGCATATATGGCATAACTAGTAATCATAACATGTTGCACATAAATACAGCAACGTATAAGCTTCGTAACAACGACAAATAGTAGGGCTTGCTAGAATGGGCGAACATCAGCTAATACGATACAATGATAACACGTAAGTGCATGTATATGTTAACGAAATAGTTGAGATGCCCAATGATATACGCGTAAATGGGCCAGCCCTATGAGATACAATGACTGGTGTACTGGGTGTGGATAACTGGATACATTAGCGTACAAGACAAATGAGTACATGCAACACTATCCAGGTAAGATATTGGATGAAGAAAGAGGGTCGGATGTTAGGTATGATTGGAAAGCGCTAACGGTTCTCCATCTACCTGCCCGCGTAACATCGAGCTGATGAACTCCCAAACTTAGGGCGTGTGTTGCTGCTCCTCCCCTGAATGAATGAGATGTAAGGTTGAGATGTTGCAAGCCCGCAGAGCGGATGAGAGCTTTCAACCTATCGCGCATGGTTGAGGGAGACAAAGGCATGCCCGTGGAAGAGGATTGAAATGAGAAAGAGGAACGGTCAGTCGAGGAAATGTCCTTGTTCCACAATGAATGTTCCTGTTGGCTAAGAAGGAATGATAGAAGAGTTCCCTCGTTGTATTGGTCAGTTTTGGACCTCCTGATATTAACTTGCCACAAATTATCGCGCACATGCTTCAGATCCGAAATCAACAAGTTCCTAGCTTCGCTGNCTCCGATTTCGTGGAGGTACCAACGCAAATTCGTTCTGCATATGAGTAGGTAAACACATCACAGTTCAAGGAATCAACTCGTCTTTGAACACTGGCGAACCGGCGGGCCACTTGGTCTGAAACAACCCTTGCGTGGCTGCATGCCGGAAGGTGACAGCCACAGGATTCCAATAAAATTTGGTCTTGAAGCAAAGACGTGTAACAGCTCACTGTCAGACAAAAGCGCCGTGGAAGTACGGTTCGGAAAACCGTGTGGCGGTCTGTTAATACGGAAGCTGTCGCCCGCTCGCGTGGTTCCCGTGATAGAGCACGTTACTCAAAAATGACATTGGGATGGAAAAACTGCAACTGGAACAGCGCAAAGGGTTATGTTAAAACCCAATAATAATTCTTCTAAGTCAACGTGTTTATATTTTCAATATTGGAATTTTCATAAAAATTTTGGAGCGGAAGAAGAAGAATTGAGAGAATGTGAAAAGCACAAAAAAGGTACAGTCGTCAATGTGTTGAACAGTGGAAAGCATCGCTGGTGAACGCGGGGGGGGGGGGGGGG
>JARK01001344.1:457316-478135 GCA_000688135.1 Ancylostoma ceylanicum
GACTCTGATGTAACAGCCTGACCAGGTTGCAGAAGGCTATAATGAATAACACCCTTACAACACCACCAAACTGTCAACATAACCTTTCTAGGGTGAAGATCTGGTTTAGGGAAGCTTGGAGGGGTATAGAACTTGTCTATCCATACATAACCACGTTTCTTATCATCAAATAGGAGCCATTTTTCATCTACAGTTATTGAACGGTGAAGAAATGGCTCGTTTTTTCTGGCGAACGAGGAGGTTAGGGCAGATCTCGTAGCGGGTGGATTGCTGGTCATCGGTCAGATCATGGGTGTCCACTTTTGCACTTTTTTCACCATGCCAATGGGGGCCAATTGTTTTGAAACTGTAGCATAGTGAACCCCCAGGCCTGCCGCCAACGTACGAATAGTAGTATCAGGTTTCGTTTCCACCGCTGCTTTCAGTGCTTGATCGTCCAGCGACATCCTTCGACCACGACCGGGTTTATCTTCGAGATCAAAATCGCCGGAAGAGAATTTTGCGAACCAGCACCTCACAGTCCTTTCGGAAGGAGGGTCCGTGCCAAAAGCAAGCGCTATGTTACGGGCTGCTTCCGCTGCAGAATGGCTGAGTTTGAACTCGTACAACATGATCACTCGAAAATCGCATCGGCTCACCATTTTTCGCGGCCCTATAAAAAGTCCAGGGAAGAGCTAGCGAGGTTATTGAAGAAGCATCTGAAAGAGCAGAACACACCCTACCAGGAGCTAGCACAAGTTGGCTTGAAGTTGTTGAATTGGGCAAGAAAAAATTTTTTTTTCAAGCATACCGTGAAACGGCAATTATTTTCGCAACAACCTAATAGATTGGTGAAAGGTATTAGACTATTGAATTTTTAATGCTAGGGAACGGTTATTCAAATTTGTCTTGCTTATTCACCATAATCATGGGTAACATCACCAAACCGATGGTGTCTTTTTAGTAACAAAACATTTTTCAGTTCCTATTATTCTTGGACCTATTAATTACATTTTGAATGGCATTAAAAAGCTTCCTATGTGGTGCTTCTTGCCTACTTCAACGGCTTCTGAATGAATAGTTATATACAGATGATGACATCAGGGAAAAAAGGACCATCTTCTTCCCTTTGATCTCATCAGACGAGGATCGCCCATCCTTTGGAATGGCCATTAACAAACAGTATATTTGATATCCTCTCGACCATATCTATAGTATGACATATAACTAATAATATAACTGACTTGTAAGTTGATTTATATAATTGACATTACATATTTTGCGAACAAGTCCATGGCCTGTATTCAGAATACGGGAGACTAAAACCTTTTCATGTCCGTAGCAAAAACTGCTGAAATTGAGAAAGAATGTACCCATCTGGCGATTATTTGTAAGAATGTGTTAGACCGTTAACAAGTAAATTTAGCGAAACTTGCGGCAAGTTTTCGAAAGTTCTGGTGGGAGTAGTTCCTCATGGACTCACATTCTCCGTGTTTCTTCGCCATTGGATGACATTGGATTGCCAGTTCTCAGAAGTACACACGCCACCTTCACACAAGCGAATTGATCTGGGAAGCTCATGACCTCTTTTTAATTTTTAAATGTTACTTCCACCGTACCATCTCCAAAACCATCGATAGAGTCAACAACGACCACAAGGTCAAGATTTTTTAACGATTTGATAGACGCTCGACTCCCAACTATCGTCCTCATACGGTCTCTTTGTAGTCCTTTCGATCTTAATATGAGCCTTCACTGGACGAGTTCATGAACATGAACAACGGAAACGGTCACCAATATAAAGCGTAAAAACCACGAAAAATATTAAGAAGACACAAGAATGAGTTATCAAGAAGACACGAAAAATAATGATGTAAGTAATGCTAGTAATGCACGGTCTATCGTAAATTCTATTTCGCACTAGCTGCTTTTTGATGTTATCGTCGGGAACGTTCACCAAGATCACATCATTTTGCAGCTGTGCCTGTACGATACATCGTCGTAGCTCCGCGCTCGCCCCATCAGAAACAAAAGGAAGACAGAAGGGAAGCTTTTTCGCGCCTTGGATGTTTGAGTTCACAACAGGTCATTTTCATTGTCGTTGCGGTGTTACGTTTTGGATTTCGGCTCGGAATCCAGTGATGAACAACCGAAAAGAGTGCTCGTCGGTCACGAATGATTTCTAGCCCTTCATGCATCTCTGTGAGCTGTAGATCATTGTCAGCTGTAGATCGTTATTTTATCTGTCACATATACCATCTTGGGTGCACAGTGACACTCATTCGTCCAGTGATAGTCACGAATCAGAGCGGACGAATAACCCGCTTAATCGGTGGACCCTGTGGTACGTTGTTCTGCTCTATCGAGGGATTTCCAGATGCGCTTAGGACGATGTCGGTGACTTCCTGTGAGGGATGAGGCGTTTGGCGGTCCAGACCATGAATACAGCAATTTGCCACTTTCAAGCCTCTGAGGAGGACGTTCCCGTCGAAACGTCAGGCCGTCGAGAACGAAGGTTCCACCTAACAACCTAGCCGGCGCAGAAGCAAATTATCAATTACTACAACGATGCCCAGGTTAAAACAACAAAGAACATATAAATCAGTTAGTGTTCAGGAGTCACCTATGTTTCCGGTAATGCAGGACTCCGTTTGGTTCCACCGGCATGGTTGAGTAGACACAAAATACTCCTACTCTTTACATGGCCACCAACACACTCACACTCTCACACCGAATCATATTTCTATGGGGTTTATTAGGAAGGTTGCTCACGTCGTATTAGGAAGGTTGCTTACGTCAGCTCTGGGCCCCTGGAGTACCTATTCGATCTAAATCTGATGAGAGCTTAGGTCCCAAGTCGATGGAAGCACTCCTTCATTACACCTATTCCTGAGAAACCGCCATTTGATAGTCCTGAAAACTACAAGCCCGCTAGCATAACGTCTGTTTTCGCGTGATTGTTTGAAAAGATCTTAAAGGCAGTGTGTCACCTCGTTTCGCGTGTTGTAGGTATTGACAGATCCTTGATCTTCTCGCCACGTTGATTCTAAAAACGTACATAAAATGTCACAAAAGTCACGGAAACCCCGTTTTGGGAGAGTCCAAAGCGCAGTTCACGGACCGCCTGGGCGGAACGGTCCGTGAGTGTGCTGGATGCCGCCACGGCAGCAACGCTGGCCAATGAGTGTTGTCGTGTACGATCGATGAGATCAACGGCTTCACACAGCAGTTCGGGGGTGGCATTCATCATTGAAAATGGAGGTAAACGTTTACCACGGGGTATGAGACCCCGTAGTAAAGTTCGGGGTAAACGTCGAAGTGGTATTCATCACACGTTTACCCCGAGGGGTACGTATACCCCACAGTTACGGCTAATTAGAGCATAGGCCGTGACTGCACTCACTGCGAAAATGAACGCGCATACATATTGCGGAACGATTTACGCAATTCTATCGCCTCTGTTCAGCTTAATTCTCCTGCTTATTCATATTTTATGCCTAGAGCAAGTGATTTAGCGCAAACTGCAACGTTCAACCAAATACACGGTGAGTTATTAAGTAGTTTTCATTGCAATTAAATATGTAGGACTAGTTTTGCTCTGGAAATTGCTGAACTGCTCAAAATCACTAATGTTTCCCAGTGAAAAGTGTTTTGTTCGTTCTCCTCCCTTTACTTTTACTGTTTACTTCATTGATGGTATTTGAATCCCCTTGTGGCTCCGAGTCCGCGGCTTCCCTTCGCAGTACGAAAGGGAATTCCGCCGTCTTGCTGGCATTAGGGGGAATTTTCAATTCAGAGGGTACTGCCAAGAACGTCTGACGCTTCCACAACGGGATCGGTTGCCTTCAGGTGATATTTTTTCAAATTGCTCTTGTTTCGAGGGTTTGCAACTTCTGAGTTGTAGTTTTGCAGCTCCGGCTGCTTTGTAGAAGTCAATGTTTCGAAAGTTCGTTGTACAAGATCGCTTATAGCGCTGCTATCAATGTGCGCTATCATTTCTTTTGAAAGAATCCAGCAAATTATATTCATTTGTTAATGTGCATGCTCAATGCACGGTTCATATTTTGTCTTGCGCCAACTCTATCCATACTCTCATGAAAAAAGAGAAAGAGAATGGATGCAAGCTGTAAGAAGTATAAGAGAGCTTTTGGTTTTCGCTTGTGCAGCGCTGGTTCTATGGACAGCGTCCTTTCATTTTTTCGCACTCCACTGCGTCAATTCCGTTAAAAGTTGATTACATATTTAGGTCACTTCCTTTCTGCTTTTCAACAATGCATCCTCAATCAATTTTCAATTCAACTTACAATTAGTATGCCTGTGCACCTATTGCTGAAGGTCTACTATTTGTGAACTTTCACGCTAATATGTGAAGTTTTTTCTTCTCTTTCGTTGTCATCACACTTTAATTTCTTACGTTGTTCCACCACTTTGCGCAGTTTGTCGCTTGGTTCTGTCATTTAGTTACTTTTGCAAAATTGCACGCAAGCTCTGGCCAACCGCCCGAAACTTTCGAGATGTTTGTTCTGTTTGGTTCTCGATGATGATGTTTCTTCTTTTGATGCGTTGGCTCAAACAGTAAAAACTTCACCAGACAGCATCTCCAGACATGAATCACTTATCTAATGAAATGTTGATGACTCGGTTGTGTAGCCAAAACATGCAGTATTGTGAAAACAACTAAATAACATGAAAAAGCGGTGAATTTTGGACAATACCAATGCCACGTAAACGCGCGAAAATGGGATGACAACGAAAAAAGCATAAAAGTTCACAATTAGGTAGGAAGTTTCACAACCTGCACTTTTCTACAAACCTTCCCACTCAAACGTCTCGAACAGTGTCGACAAATGTGCAAAGCAGGTATGCAACAAAGCAAAAAAAATGCCGGAGTAGACAGCTAATTTTAGACGAAAGCAAATCCGTGTATATTATTATTGCTAAACATAATTTTAAAAAAACAACATAAATCCGCAAACCCTCGAAACAATAGTGATTTAAGGAACAATCCACTGCCTAAAAGCATCCGAGTGCTGTTGAGAGGTTGCTATATCGAGAAAAGTAGTCAAAAGAGCTCCTTCCCAAACCAATGAAGTCGTGTCATCCAATAATTTGATTGAGGTCGTCGGGGATTGAACATAGCATGCCCTATTGACGTCCACAGAGCGCGAATTTATTAGTGGGTCACCTTATTGTCCGAGGTAAACGCTCGTAGTAAACTTTACCTCTCACTAGTAGACACGTAAACTTTACCCCCAACTTTACCTCGTGCTTTGATGGTAAACATTTTGATGAATGCCAAAAATGGGGTAAACTTTGGGGGTAATCGTGTTTACTAGGGGTAAACTCAATGATGAATTCCACCCCGGGTCAGCAAACTGTTACAAGACCATATACCATCCTACCGCTGTGAAACGTGCTATTGGGCGCAACATGTTTAGGACAGCTACGGAGTTGTGCACGAACGAAGACGAAAGGTGTGAGTCACGAGACCTAGCATCCAAGATTGCACGCAGTAACGGATACTCGATTCCGCAGTACCAGCGTAGACCATCTCGAGCTGGGAACCAGAATCGAACACCTCGGGACAAAAAACTCCCACTGTGCATGCCATTCATTTCTGATGAAATAAGCGCGGCTTTTCGACAATGCATAGTACGAGCTCAACTGCAGGATGACGTTTTCTTGGTGGACGTTCCAAACGACAACATCAAACGGCAGTTAGTTCGGAATGGGCTCTACGATATACAGTGTATATCACACCAATGTATTGTCTGCCCGCACGGAAAACTAGGGGATTGCACAAAAACGAGGGTTGTATACCAACTGGAATGCATGTCTTGCGATGAACTTTATATAGGGGAAACGAGAAGAACACTGAATGTGCGCATCAAGGAGCATATGTCAGCAAGGAAAAGAGGAATTGTGACGTCGCCGCTGGGCCGCCACAAGATTGAGACACACGGTGGTAAAGACTTTGATGTTAGATGCGTGATACTGACACATGAGAACGAGATTTCCGCAAGGAAAGCACTGGAAGCAGCCTGAATTTTGGCCAAGAATCCAGGAATTAATAACAAGAATGAATGTCTCTCCTTAACGAGTGATCTCCTCCCTTTAGTATCGTTATGTGAGCTATCTGTAGATCAAATAAGATCCGGACGTCGAGCAAGAACCATTCGTCCGTTGCAGTGATCACGAGTTAGTGGTGCGGACTTTTTGCGCGGAACGTGGATCTACTTTTGGGTCAGACCTCGATTCTGGGTGCTCTTGTTGTATCTTGCCTGAGACAAAGTCGAGAACTGGCAGGGTACGATGAGGCGTTTGACCGTCTAGAGAACAGATCTAACAACTGGGGCCACTTTCAGACCTCTGACGACGACGGTTACGTTGAAACGTTAGGTCAATAAAGGTCCACCGTAACAACCTGGTGCGGCAGAAGCAAGTGATACAATTGAACAACAATTAAAATGCCCAGGTTCAAAGACGAGCGAACATGGAAGCTGTTACAAGACCCTTGCGGACCCCGTCGCGAAAAACGTGTTCAAAGACCGTTCCATGACATTTTATGTACAGTACTGGCGAAAAAAATATCACCTCTTGAACTTTTGTTTATAACTTCTCTCTATATGAAGATTGAGATTTCCAATTTTGGGAGTTAATACATCAACGCATTGCTGATAAATTGCGCTACTAAGAACTTTACCGCGCCTGCAAACCACTCACATTCGACTGCTGTGCGACTTCCACCAGTGGAGTTTTTACTAAAATCGAATCTTTTTCTGCGAATATCCAACAGATTTCCAGTCGACTTGTGCCGAATCCTGAGATCTCTGAAGCTCAGTTGACGTCACCTTCGAATTGTCCTCTTTCGACAGTTTTAGCCATTCTGGACCGCACTTACGGCCCTGCTTTAAGCTGGATCTTGTTCTGCTTGATGCTTTAGCTCGAGAAGGACGCTTGCACAGGGGGACAGGACGCTTGCACAGGGGCTCGCAGCATGCTCAATCTTTCCAGATATCCGAACCGGACATACGCTCACCAGTGGCGCACATCACATGCTTCAGGCTTTGCAATTCATTTCGGGGAAAAACGTAACTCTGATAAGCGGATTTTCATATGAAATGATTGCTATAATTGTCTAGAATGCAGCATGGAAATATGACACCCATCAAGTCTGGAATCAGGCAAGGTACGGCACGCAAAAATGTTCTGGTGTTCAGCATCCGTCAAATGGGCGAGACATCGTGCTCTATTTCTACGAAAGTGGACATAGTGGGCATAAAATCGGTTGGGTGGCTCGTAAAAGTGCTTATGGGATCATGCTTCTCATGCTAAAAGTCGAGCTTTGAGAATAGAGCACGGAGGCTCACAGCCCCTTACAGGTGGTTGCTGGTGTTCACCTTGAGTCCTGGTAGCTCATCAGTTTTAAAGAGCTTCAGATGTCAACATCTACCCAGATTTTCTAGCAACCGTATTAGTTCACCAGAAGCAACGATGCACTCATGAGCTTATCTTTTTCCACTGAAACAAAAATACAAAACATCAAACCCGTAAGGTGCCCCACTGGTGACCTTGTGTCCGGCTAGGGTATCGGGATTGGCTGGGCTTCCAGCGAGCACCAGTACAAGCGCTCTTTTTTTTGCATAGAGTAGAGCATCATGTAGAACAAGATCTAACTCAAAACAGGGATCCAGAATGGCTGAAACTGCCGAAGGAGGTCAATACACTGGTGATGTCAACTGAGCTCCGTATATGTCAGGATTCCTCCTCAACTTGCCAAAATTACCTTCACTCCATTCGTCGGGATAAGTTCGACTTTGGTGGAAATTCCGATACTGGAAGTCGCATAGTAGTTGAACGTGAGTAATGCCAAACTAGTGATTTTGACCTCTTCGAGTAAAAAAAATTTCTCATAAGAACTTGAGGCACAGTGTAAATCTTAGTAGTTCTATTTATTAGCAATGAGTAGTTGCATGATCCTTCAAAATCAGAAAACTCAACCTTCACTTAGACAGAAGTTATGGACGTTCAAAGGTGATACCTTTTTGGCCAATACTGTATATCGCCGGAATCAGCGTGTCGAGGAGATTCGCGATCTGCTAACAGCTCAAACACGAAAATGAGGTGACACACTGCCTTTAAAGAAACGGACAGTTCATCATTCCGATGAGCATGACATCATCTCCTCAGATCAGCATGGCTTTCGAAAAGGCAGGTCCACCTTTCCAGCGATGGTTCAGGTCCTAAATGACTGGACAAAAACTCCAGATGATGGCATGAGCGTGTATGTAATTGATTTTGATTTCTGTGAAGGATTTGATAAGGTATCATATCCTAAGTTGCTACTGAAACTGCAATTGGTTGGAATGCATCCTCGTATTGGTCCTGGATACGATCATTCTTAACGGGAAGAACATATTCTGTAAGGATTAACTCCACTTTTCCCTGTTCCGGATCTGTAGGCAGTGGTGTTCCAAGGGGAGGAGTGCTTTCACCAATTCTTTTTAGTATTTATACGTTTGACCTAATGGTCCAGCTTCCTGAAAGTCACGTAAAGTTTTGCGCGTTCGCTGATGATACCAAACTTTATCATCCTGCAAATAATGACGATGATAGAGGGATCTTGCAAAATGCCATTGACTCTGTATTTCGCTGGTCTGAACAATGGAGGTTACTTTTTTCGATGAAAAAATGAAGGGTTCTTTACTTACAAGGGAAGTGCACGAACTTAAGCTGCGATTTCGAAACGGGACATATATGGTAGGAAGGCTTGTCCCAAACGATGTTACAGATTATACTTGAATTCTGCTAAATGGTTAATACAAGCTTAAAATTTCACGTCGATGACTTTCTACCGCACTGACATACACCGCCTTCACTGACAGCGATGCAGCTGGATGGTCGAGTGGATAGTGACACAAACTCATAGGCAGAGATTCGTGGGTTTGAATCCCGTCATCATGTTTTAGTTTGCAAACTTCCATATCCAACCTTCAACGGAATTCGGAGCTGTTCAGGAGGTGAATAAGCAATAACTACGAGCGGTTCTCTGGAAATAATAGATAAACGCTCCATACTGGTGTGATGTCGCTGGTGAGACGAAATATTCTGCCATACGATATAATCTAATGGGTCATTTTCTCATTTCCTAACCGCTTGGAATGTTCCACCACTCACGCGTGGTTGCGCTTTTGCTGGTCAGATTTGGTAAGGGTGGTGTCACCAACGCAACTCATCAGGAGCACAAGATGGCGGAGGCCTTTGAGAGGGTTCTACTCGATGCGGCTTACTGTGACTTAACTATAGAAGACGAGGAAAATGTTGAGAAGGACAATGACGAGAAAATGGTCGTTGACTGGGACATAGACTGTGAGAACATCGGAACTCGCAGTTCACCTTCGAACACTACGTTCATCGAATTCGGGGGCAAGCCCATACCTATTGAACAGGTATTTTGGAGTAATTTTCTTTTTAGAAGAATGACTAATTCCAAGAGGGCATCGAGCCAAGCCTTTACTAGGCGGAGTAGTAGGCCTTATATAGAGAAAAACTTCCAATAGCTTAAATAGTGTAAAGTAACTAATTATTTACCTCCTGAACAGCTCCGAATTCCGTTAAAGGTTAGAAGTGGAAATTTGCAAAACAAAACATGATGACGGGATTCAAACCCTCGAGCCTCTGCTTATGAGTTTGCGTCACTATGCACTCGGCCATCCAGCTGCATCGCTGTTAGTGAAGGCGGTGTATGTCAGTGCGGTAGGAAATCATCGACGTGGAATTTTAAGCTTGCATTAACCATTTAGCAGAATTCAAGTATAATCTGTAACATCGTTTGGGACAACCTTTCCTACCATATATGTCCCGTTTCAGAATCGCAGCTTAAGTTCGTGCACTTCCCTTGTTAGGCTCACGGAACAATAGCTACTGCTACTCTATTGATGAACTGGTTCTCGACGAAGCTAGCCAAGTAACGGATCTGGGTTTTTTTAGTAACTCTGAGTTTCGACATGCATTGTCATAAAATACCATTGAAGGCTACGACGGTCATCCACAACTTATTCCGAGCGCTAGCAACCACAAATGCCAATATATATCTGTGAGCTTATAAACTTTACATTAGACCAGTCTTGGAGTATGGAACCCAAGTCTTCAGTCCCCACAAACAGGTGACCTTAAAAAGGCTTGAAAGTGTACAGAATAGTTTTAATAGGAAGGTAATGATAAGGGCGCTCAATCTTGCATGCGAGCAGATCCCATGCAGCAGAGCCAGGAACAAAATTTTGGTCTTTCAACCCTCTGCCAAAGAAGGGAAAAGAATGATTTACTGTTTTTCCATAAACTAATATACATTGAAAGCAACCTCAAATTGACTCGTCTAGTGTCACTGCGAAGTTCAACCGCGAGAGGAGGCACCACCAAATTCCTCATTATTAAACCCAAGCTTTGCTGCCGCTTCAGCTTCATCCACAGAATTATTCCCGAATTCGAAGAACTGAGGAAAACGCGCACTATACCTTTGTCTTATAACCCATTCAAAAACGTTTTAAACAGTTGCCTTGATCCGTGAGGTGTTATTGTCTGATTTCATGAGGAGTATGTTTTTTTTTCTCCTCCTCGTTTTCTTCTTAATGTTTGGTATTGTACTGAGGTTCTTGTTGCGTTCTGCTTGCTCGTCCATTTGCTTTTTTTAATTTCACACGAGCTATGCTTGTGTAATAAATAATAATAATGAAACATATTTACTGCACCGCACAAGTTGGTTTGAGTTGCGCGAGCTCCGAGGTGTCGTTCGGTGGGAAAAATCGGTGTTGCCGTTTTTTCTCTAATTTTCATGCCGACTTCTACGGTGGTCTCAGCAGTTCGAGAAGAAGCGTATTAAGATTCTATTCAAATAAAAATGAACATTAGATTTGCGATGGTGAGCAAGAAATATTCAGAAATTCTCCGTGTCGTATGCAGATATCAAAAGTGATATGGTAGCGCTAACAAAAATGTATGGATTTTAGGAAGGATCAGCAAACTTAAGTAAATTGGAGAAGCCGAAGTTGGCATGGGGTTACCACAATTATAGACACCCTGTTTTTTTTTAAAGCGACCAGCGGGCTGAGCTGAAATGTTCAGATAGAGTTGTACTTGTGACATCTTAGAGAACGCGGGATCGCCGACAGCATGATCGTCGCAGAATTGCTAGGATTCTGCATAACTTATCCAACGATTGAAGATCACTGTGGGTGTCTTCTCTAATGAAGGTTTTGATGAAATACTGGCCATTTTCAATACATTGGTAGAGAAGTTTGTCTAGAACCGCCGAGTTGCTGTATTTTCGTGCCTACTGTGCTGCCATGAGTAGGTATAATGTGCGCACAGCAACTTCCCTACAGTGTTCGTTCCTTCACTGTACAGGTCACTTCATCAACAAATTTCCGTCATAGTTTATGAAAGTTTGAACATGAGCCCATCGCAGAGAACTTCTTTATGAAACTGACGTCGAAGCAGATGAAGGAGGTTATGAATCATGCTTTTTGACCATGATTTTTGCGTGGAATATAAAAGGCAATGTGCCTCCTTTTGAATTGCCCCCACAAGCTGTGCTGCTTTGCAAGTAATTCCCATTGAGCATGAACCATGCTTCCGGATCAACGAACGCCTGGAAGTCAATTTTGGTACCACTTCAGTCTTCGAAGAAATTCGGGATAAAGCCGTCTAGATGCTCCAGAAAGTGATATTCAGTGAGCGAGAGGCTTGCTGGTCATAATATATGAGGCAAAGATTCCTGGCCTAGTTGTTCTAGCCTGTGGAGTTTTTGGTGTGGCTGGACGGTACTGCGTAAGAATACAGAATCCACATTATTAAGATATGCCGGGCTCACACAGTGAGGCTTCCGGTTCATTTCGTTAATATGTTAGCAGCACCTTTTAGCTGTAAGGGATTTAACAAGCTGTTACAAATGATTTCTGCAGCAGACCACCAAAAAATCACCGTGACCTTTATTTTGGTGTTGCTTTGGTTTCTCATAGTGTTTCGGTTCTCCTTCCTCTCCTAGTTGTTGAGCGTGTGCATTTTTTTAAACCCACGTTGCCTTGCAGCGACCGATCTTTTGTGTTTGTATCTTTTGTAAGGAGGCCAGATATATGCAAGTTTATCATTACCATTCACTGTTACCTCCTGCACAACCCATGCTAGGAAGATAGATTTTTCGAAACAGTACATTTGCGATCTATCAGTATACGGCTTCGAATCTGGTGAATTAGCGACCGTATCCAGTCGCCGTATTAATGGTGTATTTGGGGACGGTACAGTGACCGAAGGCACTGCACTAGATTGGTCCAGACGCTTTCATGCTGGCGACTTCAATCTCAATGTTTCGTCATGGTCGGGAAGCGCATCCGGAGTCGACAATGGTCGATTGCAGCATCTGGTAGATTCGGATCCACGGCAAACTATGTGTGGAAGGACACAAGTCTTGGATGTTCACTTTGCCACCATTGCCGATCATCTGCCTCGGTTGGGAAAACTACAAAAGTTGTCACAGTGTGTGGTGATGATTTGATGGAACGCGGTCTGCAGCGACGTGCCCAGGTGGCTTCTGTATTTCCCTCGTACAGACGCTTAAAAAAACTGGATGAAGCCCATCTTCACAGCAGATGAGAAGTGGTGTCTGTACGTCAACATTAAGTGCAGTCCACCTTGAGTTGACAAGGAAGAGCAGCATGAGCTGCAGCCAAAGGCAGGTCATCACCCTCTGATGGTTATGATCAGTGCTTGGTGTGACTGCAAAAACATCATACACTATAGGTACTGCCACGCTACAATGCGCTCACGGTAGACCTGCACTGTCAGCGGCTGCATAGAGTGGCCGCAAAAATCGCAGGAAAGGGTCTTAATTACGTCACGATCCAATTCCTGCACGATAGTGCTCGTCCGCTCACTACAAGAGTGATTCCCCAGAAGCTACGCGACTTCGAATGGGGAGTGCTGACTTTACCACCGTACAGGCCTTATCTTCTGCCAAGAGATTACCAACTTCTCCTTACTCTCTTTAACGCCTTATAAGGAAAAGCGTGCGATGATGAAGATGACTTGGATCGCTGGTTGAGCAACTTTTTCGAGTCAATGCAGCACACTTCTAAGCCGGTGGCATCGTAACGCTCCCCAGAGAATGGCAAAGAGTGATAGTAAGTGAAGATGATTGATTCACTTCTTAATGTATTTTCCTGTTCTTGAAAAGTCAATGAAATATAATGTATCAAAAACCGCGAGAACTTTCCCTACAACCTATATATTTCGGGAGTGTGGGCCGTGAAAGGCGCTCTGCCGCTTTTCCTTGAGATTTTTCACTGTGGTTCTTCAGTCGTATACTGCGTATTACAGTCAATCCTCTCTCTGTAGGAGAACACTGGATTTCACCAAAATCATACCGGGATTAAATTCATAACTGATCGTGAGTATACAATACTGCTCACGGGATGTCGAAAACCGACGGTCGCTCCGCGGAGTCACCGTCGCACACCGTCGCTTTGCCATAACTTCCTTAGAACTCCCCCAATCAAAGCGGTTTGGTAACCATTCGATTTGTCTTGACGAGATCTTTCCGATTACCTACTGAATGTCGGGGTAAACTTTCATTTTTCTGGTTTCTCCCAATTAATCGATATATCGATCGATCTCTCGTAATGAATTGGATCAGCACTAACGGAAACATGAGCAATGAACGAAAACTCAAGCTCGGATTCGGTTGTTTCTACTAAATAAAGGCGAAAACTCTCAGAATCGAGCTAAAGGCGAAAACTCTCAGAATCGAGCTTCAGGAAGCAGAACGGGGCAAACTCCACGCTGTACCGCAGACATTCAATTTTTTACGCACTTGCTGCTAGATCATGCTGTTCCAGTCGGCCTAGCAAACTTGAGTTGGGAATAATTTTAGTCCCAAGAGAACTCTTTGTCCACTTCTTGCTCTGCAAATAAGGATGCTGTAGGCCCACTTATCTCAATTTTATGCTCGGCCAAAGTACAGACTTTCGCTGTGTTTTATGGAAACCTTGATATTGAGGGAGGTAGTTGTCGCTTGTGAGAAGAGCTACCAATCTCTTATGGGGTACATAGAGCAAGCAGTATGTGTAGTTCCGAAAAATGCAATGGAGGTAGTTAGAGTTGTTCTCGTTTGCCGAGGAGGACTGTGCTAATCCTGCTGAAAATTTAGCCGCATTCCAATAACCGTCTGTACCAGCCCTAGAAGAATCGTGGGGCGACAGGTGCCTATGTATTCTGAGAGACTTTGTGAAGGGTGTCATCCTGTGCCAAAACCAGATGCTTCTGAGAGGTTCGATTTTTCAGCACTATTGGGTGGGACAAAGCTTCTCGTAGTACACTGAGGGTGGGAGCAAGCCGCATTTATGGTGCCTCCCAGGTTCGATTCCTCTCCATGTTAATCGTTTTGCAAAACGTTCGCTTTGATGAGAGAAGCGCTTATTTGGGCGAACTCGTGAATGTTTCGATCTTTTACAAAGGTATCTTTTCAATATTGTGCCGTTTTTCGCATTAGAGATCCGTTACTCGTCGAAATATTCACGAGTTCGCTCAAATCGGGGTTTCTTTCATCAGAGTAAAAATTTTGCAAAAAGATTTCCTTGGGCAGGCATCGAACCTGGGAGGCACCACAAATGCGACACGGCCCCACCCTCAGGGTCTTACGAGAACCTTTCTCGCACCCAATAGTGCTGAAGAATTGAACCTCTTAGAAACATCTGGTTTTGGCACAGGATGACACCCTTTACAAAGTCTTTCAGCCAACATAGGCACCCATTGTTCGAACACCCTCCTAGGGCCGGTACAGGAGGTTGTAGAAACGTCGCTGAATTTCCGGCAAAATTAGCATAGTCCTACTCGACAAAAGAAGACAGCTAGAACTACTTCTACTGTGTTTTTTAGAAGTCCACGTAGTGCTTGTTTTCGGATGTTTATACAAGGTAAGTAGCTCTTCTCGCAAGTGACCTGTAGTTCCCTCAACATCGAGGTTTTCACAAAGCACAACGAAAGTCTGTATTTTGGGCGAGCATAGTGTCGGGATCAGTAGACGTACAGCACTCGCACTTGCAGAGAGTGAAGACGACAAAAAGTACTGTTGGGCCTAAAGCTCTCCTTTACTCAAATCCGCTAGATCTGCGGCAACAGCATGGTCTAATAGCAAATCCGTAAAAAATTGAATGTCTACGGTACAGCGTGGAGTTTGCCCCGTTTTGCTTCCTGATTCTAGATTCTGAGAGTTTTTGCCTTCATTTAGTAGGAACAACCGAATTCGAGCTTGAGTTTTCGTTCATTGCTCATGTTTCCGCTAGTGCTGATCCTGTTCATTACGAGAGATCGATCGATATATCGATTAATTGGGAGAAACTCGAAAAATGAAAGTTTACCCCAACATCCAGTAGGTCATCGGAAAGATCTCGTCGAGACAAATCGAATGGTTACCAAACCGCTTTGATTGGGGCAGTTCTAAGGGAGTTATGGCGAAGCGACGGTGTGCGACGGTGACTCCGCGGAGCGACCGTCGGTTTTCGACATCCCGTGAGCAGTATTGTACTTAGGATTAAATGAGGGGTTATACATATTTATACATATTTTTCACGTTCTTTCATATCTTACTTGAGGGACACCCCCTTCCTCTCCTTTCCAAGCCCTGTCTTTCGTTCTATTATTTTGCTGGAGACAAGCCTACAATGGTGTGTTTTGCAATCACATACTAATATGTGTTCTTGGAGAACTTTTGAGAGCAGAAAAAAGAATGAGAAATGAAAAAGATGAATAGTTCCATAACTGTCATTCTTATCATTGATATTTCTAACTGTCTACCCGCTGTTCTCTACAACATCTGGCACGTTCTATTATCATCAAGACATTCGGAGGCGTGAATCCACCACCCAGAAGGATGTGAACGCCAGTGATGGCTACGTATGTAGAGATGTACATTTAAAATCCTGGTTGTGTGTATTCTTGCTCGGACAGGACTTTGATAAAGCACTTTTGATTAAAAAGGCGAATCGAAATTTTCATAAACTCCTAAATTTTGGGGGTTTACTACGTAGATATTTTCGAAGTTAGTCTCTTCGTGCTCGCCTTTGGCGCACTAGAAGCAAACATTTTTTTTCACTTTTTCCTCATTGTTTGGAACATATTTTTGAAATTGGACGCTTCGAATCATGCCATTGTTTTCCAGCAAGCCGTACACCACGTGTTCCTATACATTGGCTCACTTTAAAGGACTGTAGGGAACCCAGTTCTTTGAACACCCGTTCTTTCTTCATTCCATTACTGTGAGATATTTGCTCTCGCACACTTTTCCTTCTATTATTGTTTCATTTATAAGCAGCGTACAGAAAGAAAACACGGTATAAACTATGTACTTTTCCACAATTTGGCCTCCTGCCAACTAACGGAATCTCACCATACTAATACGATCTCAGAATTTTTGGGAAAGCATTCCTTTGTCAGAACCGAGAGGGAAAGAAATGTGTCTCAACTTCTGTTGCCATGGTTTCAAAGGTTTAAAGACACAAGAAGGGATAAGGACGAATAGGAAATTGTGAGAAAAGCAGTGATGTTTTTTCGGATCATCTATTCTTCCACAACGGCCTACTATTAACGCAGTTGAATAGAGACGTACTTCGTACACTTTAAACTTCGTAGTTTTCTCGTTGGGTCCCCTAGCTTTCACCTTCCACCACATCTTCACCGTGAACCACAGTATGTGACCGTTCTTATCTCACGTCAAAGAGCACACTCTCGGAGAAAGAGGTTTTTCATTGCATGTCATGTGAGCAAGGATTTCCCGAGGATTACTACGACGACCCCTGACCATGTGATTTCGGCGTTTACAACAGCGATGCGACTCAAAGTCCACTCTTGCTTCAAAAAATGTTTCTTTTTAATTGCGGCACCTCCTTTACTTGAAAGGGCACCGAACGATGAAACGACGCCGTTGTTGAGCAATAATCATTCAAAACAAAATTCCTTCACAACCTACTTTTAGCAACCCACGCTCGGCCGTTTTAAATGGTAAGTTTGACACGATTTGCCCTTTGCTTTCCACGTTGTCAGGCCTCAGCCTTGCAAATTTTCACACCTCAACACACCTCAGGTCTGTGTTTTCCACCTGTGCAATCCACTGGCGTGTGAATTGCAGAATGCAGCGAGGCAGCTGCCAGAATTTGTTGATAGATGAAAGACATTTCGTTATGGAATGACAGCGCAGATCCACGGTGTCCCGAACCGTCATGGAGAGTTTGCCATAAAGGAGGATTTTCTAAAAGGCTTGCACTTAAACTGAGTATTCAATCTGCCGGCCAAAACTAGCCCCGAGGTTGTGCTATGCGTCCGTCAGCTGTGCTGAAAAGCACTTAATAAAAGGCAGCGAGAGCCAGATGTTTGGTTTTTCCCTGCAACTGCAAAATGTTACAAGCGCTCACTGATTGGAAGGCCTCTGCATACCGCGTTTTCCGACCGTTTGACTTCACTCATTAGCCGCTGGTCGTGAAAGGAGCGCCATTCTGGTTAGCTCCTGGTGCATTCATAGATAGGCTTCTGGGTAGCCAGATGAACGTCGAGGACATTGGGCTTTGGAAGATTTCCTAACAAGGTTCTATTTTTTAACTAAAACTACTAGTTACAGTGATTGTGTTTAATTTTTCTTCTGTGCCTCACAGGTTGTTATCAGGACACGTTTTATTCTTGGCCTGACGTTTCGACTCAACGTCGTCTTCAGAGGCCTGAAAGTGGCTCAAGTTCGTCTATCTGCGATCTACACCACCAAAGACTTCCTCACACCTGTTCATTCAACTCATCCGAGCAAGACAACACCAAGTCTCCAGTCAACGGACGAACTCACCACGTGTCCACCGATATAGCGGAGCCCGAATGCCACCGCGACAGCAACTGATCGTCAATAGATGGCGAATGAGTACCGTATCGTGCAGCCTTGTGTAGATCGCAGATAGACGAACTTGAGCCACTTTCAGGCCTCTGAAGACGACGTTGAGTCGAAACGTCAGGCCAAGAATAAAACGTGTCCTGATAACAACCTGTGAGGCACAGAAGAAAAATTAAACACAATCACTGTAAGAATGCCCAGGTTTCAAGATCAGAGAACATGGAACTACTAGTTACTACCTTCACTAATACATCGCTCACAAGGGTTCACTGTCTTGAATTTCTGGGGCTGGGCCTGGACGCGTATTGAGATTACCCAGGGTAAACGCAGTGACGCCAGTGCTAATGATGTGTCAAGGACATTTACCCTGGGTAATGTTCAAGATGCGCACGCTCCAGTAGTCATGAGCAAACGCATAAACAAAAAATAATTGCAAAGATATCCGTTAGCCTTGTTTACTGGAATTTGAGGGTTTTAGCACGCTTACCCTGGGTAATATCAGTGATGCATACGTTAGATCCGCCAGCCTTGTTTACTGGAGTTTAAGCAAAGCTTCAAAAAATCAGCTGAGAAGACGTTACCGACAAGAGTGTCCCTTGTTGCCTACCTTGCTTTTTTTCCAACTGTTCCTCTCCTACTCAGAACTTGCTTACTAGAACGAAGAATACTGCAATAGACTCCACTTTTTCCATGGCTTTACACTTTCCTGCAACTTGAACAGGTACCCAGTCACGTAAAGGCAGCTCCCTCGCCAAGATAGATGGGACAACACCTCAGTCAGTCTCTTCTATCGTTACATATGTTAAAGCAAACCTAAAATACCCCTACCAAGTCTGTTAAAAATGAACGTTAAAGAAGCGGATTTGCGTTTTTTTTTTTTGTTCCAGGGCTATAACTATGTAGCCGCAACGAAGCGATTCGCACGTTAAGCTGACAGTCAAAAAGCGCAGTGGGGTGGGCTAACATAACCTATAAGATCAATGTTAACTTTCGATTCTGAACATTGAAATTCGAGAGTTTTTCATTCTGCCTTGAACATGCAGCACATGGAACTTTGTTGCACGCGATGCGCGGCAAGGTCGCAGCAGAATCGAAAACTGGTGAAATTCAGGGTTTAAAATCGAAAATCGTAGTAATAGTAATACTTAAAAAAAATGCTAGTCTACCACACTATGGTTCTAGGCCTTTAGTTTGGTTGGGAATAGCATAGTTGTAGTGAATCATAGCACTGGAACAAAAAAAAAAACAAATGCAAATCTGCGTTCCAAACGGTCATTTTTAACAAACTTAGTGAGGGTATCGTATGTCACTAGAGGGAATGGTAGACGCCTTGAGATGGCCAGCGCTTCGCCACACACGAAATGTTGATTTGATTCGTGTTGTTCGTCACGAGTGATCACTGTCGGCAAACAGTATGCAGCGGAGCGTTCGAAGATGTTGACATTAAACGGGGAGAATGGCAGTATGTTATGCACTTATCCAGTCTTTTTTCCTTGGGTAAGGCTGTTGCCATAGTGAAAATAGAAAATAGAAGAAATAAGCTGTCATATTAGAATGCCACCTAACTGCATATTGTACTGCCTTACAAGCTGTTATATGAGCACGACTTATCCAGCCTGACGCTCCAACTTTATCACATCATCGCAGATCTGGTGCTGTTCAACGTGACATTCAATCTTCGAACTTATCGACCGAATAGTAAAACGTCTTGCCCAGATTTTACGAAAAGAAAACTTGAGAAATTATTGAGCTATGGTTACTGCTATTATTTGGCAAAGTGTTGAAGATCCCAAATCTTTCCGGCTGTGAGTGTAGGTGTTCCCCTGGAAACAGCTTCTTCCGGAAGAATCCTGAGGACCGATTGGCACCCTGCCCCCTGAGGCCGCATGCATCATTGAGATTACCCATGGTGAACGTGTTAACACTCCACAAAAAAATTACATACTGCCAACACGGTCTTCAACGCATTTGCCCTGGGCTGGCTGTACCATTAATATTACCCAAGGTAGACGTGTTGACGCAAGCGTTAACGATAGGTAAATTTTTGTCGTGTTACCATGTTTACCTTGGGCAATCCCAATGATGCATGCGACCCATGGGTAATCTCAGTGCTGCGTCGACGCCCTGAACTACATATGTATGTAAGTACTTTTCTGTCACGAGTGGCAAGGAAGAATTTTTTAAAAAATTCTGTTTAGTCACATCGTCGTCTGCCATGTGATCACCTTGTTTTCGTACATATCTGTGTCTATACGAACCCCTTGGCAGCTGGAGTGGCTAATTGCTTCTTTATCAACATTTTCAAAACCGCCCAAACATATGACAGCTGATTCATCAGAGATAATTCTTCAGCATTTGTTGATTCGCTCTTCTGCAGCAGTTTCAATCGCAATCGTTTTCACAACGGTCTCAGGTTCAGTTGCAAAAGTCTCCAAAATATTTACAGCGGCTTTCTGTAGCTTTTTTTACAATTTTTAGCACAGTCTGTAGTTCTAATCTGAGGAACATACAACTTACCAACTTACGGTAAAACAATTTATGCGGATAAAATATGCTCCCATGGTTGCAGTCTGGCACATGTTTAACTATTCTTTTCCATGTCTTCCTTCCTGTACACCTATCGAATTTTTTTTCCATTTTTCATGACACGAGCAGCTACACGCAATGGAACCTCTTAGTAAAGAGAGATTAAAAAACATGGTGGATAGGTGCTGAGCCGCAAAAAACTGCTCATGGCATGGCCTGTGTTCGAATAAACAGTGACAAACTTCTCCAAGTTCATATGTAATTGCATGATGAGCATACACTTCTGCTAGTAAATATTTATAAATTTGTCAACACAGAAACGAACCTACAAACTAATGGCGGACGCCGAAATTGGACGAGGGGTGAGGGGAGGGGGGGGGGGGGGGGATTGGGG
>JARK01001344.1:484275-517056 GCA_000688135.1 Ancylostoma ceylanicum
CTCCCCCCAGCAACGGGGTTTCGTACCAAATTCTGCGCATTAGTTCTCCACAGCCCTTGAAACTGCATTCATCACCCGCAACCCATGCATATCCCATGCAAAAATGATGCATATGCCGTGGAACACCAATGCACCACACCTCTTGCATGGCTTCTACGTGATTGTTGGCACATCCCAACATGTTTTTAGTCAAGCATAACTTAACCTGTCAGGATCTCGTGCAGTACCCATTCATCTGTGTAACCAACCCATGCAAATGGCACGAACCCCAGTTCGTGCTCATGCATTTGTTGCCCGTGGTCGATACCGATGCCGAAGGGTTCTGTCCTCGGAGCTCCTGAGTGAGTTGCTCAGCTCAGACTTTATCTTAACGTTTGAATTTTTACTTGTATTGTATTTTTATTTGTAGTCCTCTAGAGTTTCTGGTTCTCCCCAGCCTGGAAACCGCCTTGCCAGGCCGGTTAAATTAGGCTTCCAAGATTTATTCTGCTTCTAAATACTTACATACCACAAATGATTGAATCTAATGATCCGTTTACATTTGGCAGAACTCACCAGGCTCAGAAGGTTCAGATGGATTTCTGTACTGTGGACAGTTTAAACATGCATGTACTTCTTTCAAAATGAATCCTAGGGAATCTAGATTGTGATCGTGACATCTTGAAAATACATGAATGAAAAAAAACTCTGTTTCCGTACTCATGAACGTTACCGAGTAGATTGTTACCTACCCGTCCTCCTATATTAGATACGGTCTCTGGGCAGGAAAAAAAACAAAAAAAAAAGAGAATATACTCCGTACAAGCGACTTGTCTCAATCGATGGAGACATGTAATGATAGAAAAGCTCAGATATATCGCTTTCTGCTCGAGGAACTCGTACAATCCAGGTGAACGGGAAGCTTAGAACCTTCCCTGGAACATCCATGAATCTCGTTACTGAATGATTGTAACAGAAGGGTGATGTTTTTTTTTTACATTCTGGAAATAGAACTTAGTTACTTGCACATTACAACTAGAGTGCTTAGAGCACAATCCACAAGGGAGAAGTGAATGAAAGTAATGATGTATGCAACCTTTAACCCTTCAATTCTTGTGACAAAAATACAGTAGTAGCGCCAACAAAACTATTTTCAATAATTTAATTTTAATTTCAATATTTTATTATTCAATTTTTTAAATATATTCTGCTCCGAAAGCAACGATGTTTGAACACTTAACCATAATGGGCATGAATGCATCACCGAGATTACATGGGGTAAACGAACGTGTTGACGACCGAGTTAAAACTGGGTGAATTTGTATGGTATTAACGTATTAACCCTGGGAAATCTCAATGATGCATGCGATCCTTGCTTGTTTTCTCCGCTGCCCTTCCAAGCGCTGCTTATTTCCCAGTGTTCTTTTTGCCCTAACATCTCTCCAACTATCCTCAATGGTAAATTCTAAATTCAGATGATGTGTTCACTTTTACCTATCTGTTCAGTTTTCGTTTCGTGCATTAACCTTATACGAAAACTAAACATAAAAGTAAGTTTACCCCTGCACTCATCAGTAAGGTAAGGGAAACTCACTATTGTGTGTATTATATGTTAAAATAATTATTTATGCAATATGTGCACATATTTTACAAAATTCTTATTATTAGTTGCTTAACTTCGAAATTGCGTATATTTATATAAGTGGAGTATAAGCGTCCGACCATATTTGGTGTAGAATAGTATGAAATGAAGAGCACTACGTGGAAAAACTGACCGTGAATAATGTTCACGAATATTGCATGGCCTCTGCGGTAATTCTCCCAATCACGCGGTCAAGTGGATCATTATTTGAAAACTTCCTAGGAAACATTCGAACCGGCGCTCAAAGCCTGGAAAAGGAGCACTAGCGCATCGGCCGCAAATTTCATTCCTCGACAATTAGTCCAATTGTTTGCACAATGTTCGCACAAATATCATGCATTATAGTGGTGAATTTTCCTGATGTTACTATGCAATATTTTTGTATATTAGAGAAGCCTACATACTCTTAGCATAACCATGTGAATACCAATTGGTAAATTTTTTAAGGCATGAACCACCTCGAATGTGAAGACATAACGGCAGCAATTAATCTTCAAAAAAATTGAAATAACCGGTTTATTTACATATCGATGCAAAACCCATGCATACCTATGCAAATCCCGGTTTAACCCCGTTAACCCTGTTTTTTTTAATCAGTAACTTTCAGCAATGCTTAAATCCATGCAAGACCCATGCGTCCCCATATCCGGTGCAAATCCCTTGCAAACCCTACGATTTCCTCAAAGTCAGGCAAAATCCATGCATATCGGACCTGAAACCCAAAACCTGACGGATTCGTCCGCCCAAGGTTAAGTTGGTCATCCAAGCCCTGGTATGCTTAGACTTGTATAGTTCGTTCAGATTATGGAAAAAGGATCTCGGTAGGGGACTTTTCACCCTCCGTAGTAGGAGAGCGGCCCATGATCCACCATGAGTCATGAACATCCCTATGAAGATCAATGTTCATAAAAAGTCGGGAGGAAAAGGCAGATTTCTGATTTATATTCCCTGGTCCTATTTTGTTTTTCATCTTTTTCGTAGCACCCTTGAGTGTATTGAAATAAATAAATAAATAAATATCGATGCAAAACACGGTTTCTAGGTTTCCTGAGAATACTTGAGTATTCGTGCGCTAACTTGTAATATCTACGCCAAGTGCTGAGCTTCCAAGTTATAACTTGTTATTTCCCTGAGTCGACATGTTGCGATGCGTTTTTTTTTTCGTTGATCCCCCTTCGATTGTCGTCCCAGCTGAAACGCGGTATAGTACGGTATTATTGGCTCCCCTAGACAATCTGGAACAAACCAGACCCGATCGTCGCATGAGATCCACTCAGACGTTTTTCTACATCGAAAATGTATCGTTCTTGACCGCGCAAGGGCACTTCGACTGTCGGTGCGCCGTTCGCGACCCGATTTGGCGCCGCGAGCCCTCCAGCCGGCGACTGTCGAGTGGTCCGCGCCCCGGCTTTCGCCCGAAGCCCCGTCGAGCCGAGTCGCGCTGCGATCCAGCGCTGCCGGCAGGAAACAGTGTCAGGGCGCCGCAATGAAGGAAGTGTTTGCAGAGTGTTGACAGCTTGTGCTGGCCGTCGGCGCCGTTCCGAGCAGGTCGCGGCCGGGCAGCGCTGGCCTGCGGATGGCCCGGCGCAGTACTTCCGGGCCGGCTGCACGTCGTCGGCGCGTTTTGGCTGCGTACCGAGCCGTGCGTCGGGCGTGTGACACTCAGCCGACGAACATTTGGTGCGGGTATCGATCGACGGCGGCGGCAGGACAGCGGAGGTCGAGCAGCAGCGGCGTGGGTCCGTTCCGGCAGTCGTCGTCGTCGCCCGCAGATGAGCAAATCCGAGTGAGTTCGAGCAGTAAGTCGTTGTTGTGTCGAATCGGGGAATGTTTGCTCAGTCGGGAGGGTGGCGCGACCCTCGCCGACGACCCTCGTCGACCCACCACCGCGCACCACACCGTCCCTACTTACCCCGCGGTTATGTCGGAGCTGTCCGAAGTCAGGTTTCCTCGTTCGCGGATCTACGACGGGTACGTTCTGCTCGAGCTGTACGCAGCGCTGTTGGAGTTATGTGAAAGTCGCTTTTTATGCCAGAACTGCGAGTTAAACGATTGTTTTCGCTGTGCATGTGTTCATCGATCGGCTCGTGAAGCCAATCATAAAAGCTGCAGGTGGAATGTACTTCGAAAAAGAACTTTCTTACTTGATTTTCTCCGGATTTTGATCGTTGTCCTGTCCTACCATACGCCTTTTCTTCGTGCATTTTGAATATTTCGCACGCGAAGTTGTTGTCGCAATAAATTGCTCTGATCAAGATTCTAAGAATATTATTTTGTCTAATTGTAGAGTTTATTCTCGAAACCTCATTTTCTTTGCTAGAATGTTCACCACAGCATCAAGGTTTTAAAGTTGAAGCCTCTCTAATCGACTAGTTTGCGCAGATGTTACTCTACCACCACCGAATAGAGTTCGAACAATTCAGTTAATGCCATTGCATAATTATATATGCAAGGACTACTTCAAAAGATTCATATATTCAAGAAAGGAAAGACCTTACGGCTCTTCCTATCTTTCCTTCAGCTTTTCGGCTCTTCTTAAAAATCCAAATTTTGGCATATTCGAAATCGGATATTCAGCTTCGAATACATCCAGCACACTACTCGGTCCTAAACATAGTTATGTTTCATTTTTATTTTTATTTTCGTGAAAGTGCTTGTTTCATCAAATGAAAGGCCAGCTATCTGCCCACATTACCAAGGCTCAATCTTTCTAGTTGATGTCATGTCTCGACTATAGTGAAGTACAAACGACATGTGTCATGTGAGCAATTTGAAGTGCGTGGGGATTGGTGATGCCCGCCAGAATTTGTTTATTACTTTCGTTAAGTATTAGTAGCTCCGAAAAAATTCTCTACGCATTATCCATCATCGCATTCATCAATCTTCCAAAGTTTCTGGAGGAAAAGTGCTAAATATTCCCTATGTGTTGGGAAAGCTAAAGCTGAAGGTCTTTCATTTGTTTTCTCGTTCTCTCATTTTATGACACTCATCATGTTTGCATCGTTTACCAAACATTTTCATTCAGTTTCCCTTGTTCATCCTCGATCCGTACCACATTATGTTTGTTCAATTGTTTGCCAGTAGGTTTTGTAGCTTTTGCTTCCATTACATGTTCAGTATAGATCCACAGGTACATTATAAGCTCCTTGTTCACGTCACGTTCAAATAGATTAGATGCCTTTTGTTTCACGCAGAGCTCAATCTGTTGAACTAATCCCTCTTTTTGTCCTTCCATCTGCACGTCTTGTGCGTTCGTTTGCTTTCTGTGTTCTTTGTTGCTTGCATTATTGTGATTCCCGATATTCGTTTGAAATATGCATGGTTTGAAATCCTCTATTGTCAAATTAGTAGATGATCTTTAGACTTTTGATCATAAACTCCTCCACATGTTCAAAACGCTTGTTTTCAACTCCGCTTCATCGTCATAGGCTCCTTTATTTATTTTTCTCTTATTCGTTTATCTTATGATTTCTCGAGTTTATCAGAAGGATCGAGAAAAAATTTTTTCCAACCTTGGATATCAATCTTTATCGCCTTGAAACCTTGCATTCGAATGTTTTTAAGTCAAATCGACATATTCTTGCAACATGCTCAATAGTGACCGGCAGAAAACTTGGAAGAAAGTCTTAAAGTTATTGGACTAAGAAGTGAAAAGTCAAATGAATCAACAAATTAACTTTTTTAATGGAAAGTAGTTATATGTCCGTGATGAATACCTCCCACCAGTCCTATCCATATCCTGCGAGGGAATTCCCTACTTCGAGTTAGTGATCAGTGGTGAGCCTGCTGAAAAACTCAATTTAGAACTTCCTAACTTCGCTCAGGGTCAGTTAATTCATCGAGATAGTGCAGGAGAGCATGTCCCTGTAGCGAAGTTTGGCAGGTTCGGACGAGGCAGAATCATGCCTAGTAACTCTTCACGAGAAGCCCCGCATTAAATAAGAAAAACCAATTTGAGATCACCTGCACAAGCTGAACATGACTTTTTACAACCCGGTACACGTGGTAGGACTCCCTCCCCACCTAACAATAAGTATCTTTCCTTCATGGGTCGAATAATAGGCTTTGGTACCGCGCCGAATGACCTCATGGAATTTGAATTCCAGTTAATTGTATTGTTGAGTATGAATTACTCTACTCAAGCATTACATGTGGGATGGGATTGCAGTTTTTGCACTTGTGGAATACATAATAATAACATCTATTTCAGCTACTACTCGGAAGAGAAGACATTCAGCGCGCCTTTCGCGAAGGTTGGTAGGAATCCACCGATCTCGCAGGCGAAGCTAAATGCGAAGGGCTTGAAGGTAAGCGGACTCTTCTAATTCTCTTGAGGCGAGCACCGCTGCATCTGGCGGCTGCAGATTGTCCTGAGCATGCCGCGTGGATACATCGCCAGGCTGTTGTTCTATTTTTTAAACTTGTGTGTGCCGTAGTGAGGGGTTCAGAGCACATTTCGAATGAGCGCTGGTGCCGCCTCAGTGTTCAGTCCTCGTTATGATGCTTTTGAAGTTCCCGCGTTTCCAGGACTTAGATGACCATGACATCGACGGTTTGCTGTCTAATCTCAGCATAGATGAGCTCGAAGATCTCAACAATGACTTCGATCCTGATGTGAGTTCTATTTCTCATTAATCTGGCTTATACTCCAGTCTTCCATTTCAATCTTAACAAGAAAAAACGTATAACTTGTTCCTGAGACTGCCTTTCTGTTTGATCTTGATCTGAATTGTCATTTCGTTTTCAAGGTTTACATTTAATGCTGCTCTTTTCGGATAGATTAACTCACTGCTTTCATATTCCAAATACTTACAGAGCTGAGGGTCACTTTGTCGTCATATTTATCCACTACTTTCATTTCTGTTCTAAATAAGTGAGGTTTTCCATCGTTATCGAATACGGCGCACCATTTATTAAACTTTTTACTGTGCTGAAAGAACTTTCATTAAAAGCATCATTTCATTCTATGTTGATGAGAAGCATCTGCAATTTGCCCCTTTCGTTCCTAATCTGTTTGATGGAACAACGATGCGTTTCTTCTGCATTATCTTTCCAAACCTGCCGCAATGAAATGGCCGTAAATTTCGAGCGCTTCGAAACGAACAATCGGCTGTCGCATCAAGCGCTCTGATGAACAGTTGACATACTTTGAACGCATATGAAAGCCCACAAGAATCACTCCAATCGAAAACTGTGCTGACATCGAATTTCGGCATGATTTTTTGACTGTTGCTGCAATCCTAAGCAATACAAGTAATATTTTGACCGAATTTTTTCTTTTTGAACCTCTTGAGTTTACTAATTCAAAATTGGGAAGTTTTTTTTTGATCAATTAATTACTTTTCTCGGTGTACACTCCAGGGTGGACTGATGAGCCTCCAAATTAATGTCTACAACTCGTTCCTACTCCTTTTCGTATCGAGTGAAAAACTGTTCAAATTTAAGGGCGCTTTTCTACAAAAATTCAGGAGCGAAGAAATATTTGATAAAACCGCACTGCGGAAAATTAGCCATGAGTCGCTCTTTCAGGCACTGTTGAATATTTGATTGAAAATGTTTCAAACACATTCATAAAGACGTCGAAAATTCATCGCGCATTCCCAATCAATCACCATAATAATTTCCTGGTTTTTTTCTTTCAGAAGAAATATCGCCCTGATTCCTATCCTCATTACGAAAGAATGTGTATGTGTGAAGTTATCATAGAGGCAGTAACATTCATACCAGTTTATAAAGCTGAGAGTGCAGAAATGCACTTTGAATTCCTGGTTGAAATGAGCTGTTTTTCATTTTTTAAAATTACCAGATACGTTTGTCTGTAATGCTAAATCTAACTGGAAATGTCTCTACAATTTAATCGAGTTAGTACAGTGAAAAAAGTTCTCCAAAAAATTTCAGTGATTGCAGCTAATAAATTAGTTGCTTGAGAAATGGAAACGCGAGCGCTGCTGCCGTTGTAGTACAAATAGAAGTCAACTTAGTTTCTGGTCAGCTGCCTTTATCAGCGGCCAAATTTTTTTTTTTTTGAAAAAAAAAAACGAATTGGAATTGAATAATTGAATTGAATAAAATGGAAAGTAGTTTTAATTTGAGCACAGAAAATGTGTTTCTGGTGGGCTACACCTTACTTCTTTTCATAGAACGTAACTTCCTCAGTTGAAATACATAGAATCATGGAATTTTAAAGTTACGTTTTTCGATTTTGCTTTGATTTCATTTTGACGTTTATGTTATAATATTATAATTTTCTGACGGAAGAATAATTTTGCTATTAGTGCCAAGGATGTCGTTCCATACATGAGGAGCTCGTGTTAGGTATTTCTTCCTTGTGAATGGTCACGCGTTGATAAGGTTCTGTTACGACGTAAGCAATTCTCAATTTGTTCTACGATTGAAATCGAAAGGCGAATATTTGGTAGTTTTCCAATACACTAAATTCCTGGAATATTGCTCTGGTTCACGATTTCCTCGTATATCAAAGCTACCACTTTGTGTTCAGCCACCAGATTACAGCTGTCTTTGCATTAACTTAATGAATAAATTTTCTTGGATTAGTTTTATTCTTCAAAACGGGTAGTTTCGGTTTAGCTGCTACTGTATTTATTCCTCTCTGATTCCATTAAAAAATATTCATTAGCTTCTTTTCAAAACGCATAAACTGAATCGATATTCAATTTTTCCATCCGTTGCCTGTTTCTTTCTATCCCTTGGTGTTAGTTGTTACTCTTGTCTAATTTAGTTCCAATGGAACCACTGTTCTTAGATGGTATTTTGAATCTCGAGATTGTGGTTGTTCTTCTTCGGTTTTTTTGGTCCTTGAACAAAAAACTCGTTTTCTTCTTCAAAACAAAAACGTCCATTCTGTTGGTTGGTTGAACGTGCAATGCATTTCTTCGAGGTAAAAACTGATTAGCTCCTGAAAATCCGCCTCCGTTGTGTATTCTAATAGAATTCGTTATGCATACGCCATAAATCGCATTCGATCGAACACTGCGATCGATGGTGATCCGCAAAGTTTGCTCAGTGCGATGGATTTGAGAAATGTAAACAGAGCGCTCGGCACTAATGGTTTCATGTGCTGGCTTGGTTGGAAATGCATCGTTACACAAACAGTCAGGGTGAAAATTCGAACACAAGTTCTTTTGTCCGTGAGAAGTGTACCGGCTTCTTTTTTACATGTATCGGAGGTGGAGGGAGATACTGTGTGCGCATTGAAAAAAAGTCGTACACTTTTTTCGCTGATGTCATGCAGGACTAGCATTTTTCCCCGAATCACACAACTAGAAGCTTTGAAAAACGCATCCGGACATGCTTAGTGTTACAGTGCTGGTAGAGAATGAAAACAATACGGTTAGCTAGGGAGTCGACGATTATTCATCACATTCGGGACGATGAATTTCACTATGAACGTGGGTGGGTTGTGGTCAAAGAGGTCATTTGTTAGTACCATCAGCTGCTCAAATTCTTGCCAAATTTGTATTGTGTCAACTGTCGGGGAAGTTAGAATCCTATCACCGCTGTCAACTAACTACTCAGAAAGTAATTTTCTTCATTCCTTCTTTGTGCCGTTCTGCTTCAACATGATGATGTGATTATCAGTTCTCTAATTGCCATTGAAAATTGCGCATTCAAATCCTCACTAGGTGTTCATTATTTGCCCGAATAGCGAAGAAATAGGGTATGTGACGGTTCTGTATCACCGAGTTCTTCAATTTTACTTGATGGCAGAGGCTTTCTAGGAAAAAAAAATGGATAGTTTGCCTGAAAAAAAAAACAATCCATATTTTTCTTTTTACTACTAGACAACTTTATCAGAAACACTCCAGAAATTCAACTTTATAGTTTGTTGCTTATGAAATAATTTATATTGTGGTTTATATTTCAACACACATGATACATATTGAAGTCGATGTGCTTGTTTTAGAATTCTATGCTGCCACCATCACAGCGTTGTCGTGACCAAACCGATAAATCTCCCACGGGGCCATTCAAGAGAGATCACTTGCTGAAATTCCTCGAAGAACAGGCCAAGAACGAGAAGGATTGGGAAGATGTTGTCCCCTTCTCACCTGGCATCAAACGAGGTAACCCTATAGTTCTTTGAATATCTTACCTTTATCTTTCTTTCCAGTAAACATTCTTAAAATCTTATTGTAGGCAAAGTTTGGGAGGGCGACAGTGGACGTGAATCCGGTGAAGATGGTGTCGAAGAGCGTGCGTCGGGAGTTGCCGGAATGGAGATGCCAATTGAGTTGGATTTGGACGATGAAGACGAGTTTGAAGAAGCACTTGATCATGCCCCCGAAAGAGATCTCGTAGACCTAGCAGGAATCCTTGGTAAGAATCATGTAACAGTTTGCTTCAGCTGTTATAATTAGCCGTTTACATGATATGTGAGAAAGGTTGTGGTTTTTTTAGGCATGCATAATATTTTGAACCAACCACAATACTATAATGCACTCAAAGGAAAACAGCAGGACGAATCTACGGGTATGACTTTTGCGGGTATTATTCGAGCATATGAGCCGAAGGAAACGCCAGATGAACCAGACAACGAAACAGACGTCGACGACTGCATCAAGTACCTTTTCGTTTCATCTATTTCTTTTCGTTTTGTTTTTTTTTTTAAATTCTTTTCAAATCTTCTTTATGTTTTTTTTTCTCAGGCGGCTAGAGGAAAATGATGAGGACATGAAAGAAGTAAATATCAACAACATGAAGCGGGTTTCGAAGGTTTGTCCATGCATTTTAACTAGATTCCGTTTGAGCGTTTTGTACAAACACGTCATTCAAACACTGTTGTTGTGATTTAAGGAGCGAATCAGAAGTTTAATTACTGCCGCTTGTGCTAGTAAACACATCACCAAGCTGAGTATGGCCAACACTGCGATATCGGATAGTGAAGCCCGGGTATGACCTCTTCATATCCTAACTCAATCACTTCTAATTTCGGATACTAATCCTTTATTTATTTTTCCGTGTAATTATTAAATTGACCTCCATTTTGCAGGGTTTGCTGGAGCTTCTTGAGACGTCACCTTCCCTGAAGGTGTTGAATATTGAATCGAATTTTATTACGCCTGAACTCCTTGCGAAGCTTCTTCGAGCTACTCTTACTACTCAGTGTCTTACGGAATTCCGTGCGGAAAACCAGGTAAACCAGACCTTCAGTATTTCTTTACATTTATGAACTTTTTTTTGAAAAGTCACTTTTTTTGTTGTCTGCTCAAACCGACTTCGCTGACTTTAGAACAGGCGCATTCAGTTTCCGTAATCTGTAGTTTTTTGATGTAGAAACTTGCAAGCATCTCCATTGGTGTCGGTCACTTCCTCTCCTACTTCTTATTCTTTTCTCTAATGATGTTTCAGAACATAATAATATTCTGATCTCCACTAACTTTCTTTGTACTTGTGCAGACAAGATCGACTTTTCTTGACTATGGTTTCATGCACTTGTTTTGTTCTTTCTTTTCGTAACGTTCATCTTCCTTCACTTTATTTATTGTTTTGAAAAACTTTCCTTTTTGGTTCCGAGCCAGTTTTGTTTTTGAACTGTACTCACACAGTGGTCAGCTTTAACACAAGTGTTTATTTGCTAGTTGTGTGACAAGTGTTTGGGGTGAAAACTGAACAAATTCAAGTGCTTGTCGTAGCTCTCAAGAGTTGGCAAATTGCTTTCATAAAGGAACCAATTCCGTTTAAGCACGCTCTTATCTCTTTGCTTGCTAGGATATGCGGGATAACAATTCCAGTAATCAAATTTTACTGTTTCGCACCGTACGTGTTTTGCTCAAACACCACCTGTTTGATGGATCGTGTTTATCGTGCCTTCCCCCTCTCAATCTGTAGTTCTGAGCAGTTGTTACTTTGTCATTCACGCTGCTAATTGCTTAATTGCAAACAAGGCAAATAACTCATAGTCGTTAATGTACCTCACATCAATTTAATTTCATTTTCTCCGTGGAGTGCTCCATCGGCCTGAATTGAATTTCATAGATTTGGTAGTGTTCAAGGCTATAGTTTTGTCTATTCGAGTTGAGAGGACAACCACAGTTGAGCTCCAACCAAATATACACTTTTTTGGATAAGTGTCGCATCTAAATTTTGTGTCCAAGTTTCGTTTAGCTTGTCACTCTAACGCTACTTCTTATTCCGAATATTTGTCATTGTCAGTGTCCGGTCTAGAATTCAGACTGTTGTGGTACTCACCCGCGGAAAAAAATGGAAGCTTTTCGCTGTATAAAAGTGACTGGTATTAATTGGTTGCATTTGAATTACCTTCATTATTTTGGTTTTTTTTTTCGCGTTGTTTCATAACAAAATTTTCGAAAACTTTATCCTCTAACCTTTGACTCTGCTACGCCCTTCTTCGACCAGGGGTCCATTTTCTCTACAGATGAATTTGATTTCATTGCTTTGATGCTTTTCCATCTTCATTCTAATGCGGTCATTGTCTGTGTACTTGTTTTGGGTTGAATAAAAACCCTAACTGGAGAACTGGCTTCATATAAGAAGACTTCGAAGCTTTGTCTTTGCATGAAGCTGCTGACTTAAACGGTACTTTACAGCGCCAGTCAGTGTTGGGAAATCAGATAGAAATGGATATGATGCTATCAGTGGAAGAAAACCAGTCTCTTCTACGAGTAGGTGTCGCCTTCCAGTCGATGGAAGCTCGCCATCGAGTGTCAGAGGCTTTGGAAAGGAACTATGAGCGAGGTGAGCATACTTAGACTACCAGTTCGTTAGAGAGTTTTCATCATTTTTTTCTTATTTTTAGTGAGGTTGCGACGTTTGGGAAAATCCATGGACTGATTCGGTCGCCTCCTGTAACTATCGGTCCATGCTTTCAACGCCAGAATTTAAGTGATATGATCTGCTACCGGCCTTCCCTTTCATGTAGTTCTTTGTCTTCACGTGTACACATTAGCACAGCATAGATATAGAGCAGCTCCAGTGTCATGCATGACCCTTCTAGATGAGTTCTCTTCCAATTTTTGTGATCAGGTTCAACGACTGATATATGTGTGCCCCATCTACTCCTGAGATGCTTTACTCGCCTTAGTAAACTATAGTATGTCAGAGCTTCCGCTGTTGTCCCCCTCACCTTTCCATCCACCCCCATGTATTTTCAAACACTCCTTGATTCATATTATATGTGCAATTCGTTCGAGTCAAATGTGATGTCACACCCTTTTGCTGTTCTCGACTGTGAACGAAATCCCCTTTCCCAGTCTTTGTAGTGTTGCTTGCAGAGTATAAACCTACGCCGTCCTTCAGCTGGTGTTTGTATTACATTTCACTGATCACATTTGTTTTCTTCCTGGGTTTCGTTGAGGAGAAAAGGGTCAGTTAGAGGAGGACAGGGTGAATATAAACGCGGTCGCATGGTCTCCATTGCAGATGCGTTGCTTAATTAAACTATTCATGTTGCATATGGGGTATGGAGTCTCCTGCCATTACCATTGATTGGGAATGCTTTTTCTTCGTGGATATAATTTGGTTACTTCTGCAGGGAGTATTTGGTTATTCTCCCACAGGAGCTGAATTAGGTTCACGGGAGTCCTGTTATTACTGATGACATTGGATTGGAGTCCTGTAAAGGATGTGCTTTGACCAAACAGCGAATTCTCCTCGATGTTTGAAGTTTCATCTCTTTATTGATTAACAACAAGGGGCGCACCACGGTATTCGAGTGTTTTGAGCATCTAGCACTTGAGAATCATCCCACCGATACTCTTGCCATACTTTACGAACCCCTCAGCGCAGGATCTGCAAACATCCTCAAAACGAGCTGAACGAACTATGAAATGAGATTTATTGGAGCTGCCGCTTTGCATAAAAATGACACCTAGTCATCCCTCCACATATGAATGCAACGCCTTATGATTAGCGACCAGGCGTGAACCTGGATGTTTATCGCTGTGATGGTTTGTGTATCGCATTTCACGCATCGTTCGCCGCTGCGATTGCTCACTCGGAGCATGCAAACCGTGGGAAATTCGCCGTCGGCGGCGACATCCTCGGCACGTGCTCGTCGCTGGATCATCGCCGCCCAGTTGGGAAACTTCTTTCTGCTCATTGTACTCTATCTACACGCCTACGTCGCGTTCGTTGTGGGTTTACATGCGCTGATTGCAAGTCTGTGTAGCCTGGTTGGCGAGTCGATATTTACAGAGTGTCGAGTGTGACGTGCTAGGAGAGGAGCCGGTGAAGGATTACGAAAATGTGCGAACAAGGAGGTCGGCGAAACGAACGTTGCCGTTGGAGCTCGAGGAGTACACCATCATTCTGGGGCAGAATACGCTAATTCCTGTAGGGATATGTTTCAGTGAAAATGATACGTGTTGGTGTCTGAAAATCTTTTTCTAATTGCAAGTACTCGAATATTCGAGCAATCGAGTACTGAAATGAACTCGCAGAAAGCATACGCAGGAAAGCTAAGAGGACTCACCAATGATCAATGGTCCAGGGTGGCTGCGTGAAGGAAGCGAGTCACCCATTTGTCCTGAATTTTAGCTAGCACTAGCTTTTGAATATAAACGTTAGAGATCCACCAAAACATTTGACATTTTAGTAGAGATGCATGAACCTACTAGTCCAGGATGGGCGAGTTTCAGTACAGAATTAGATGTACGTAATCAAGTGCCTTCAACATCCACTTCCTTTGCTGCGATGAAGTCCTTGGAAAAATTGTAGAAATTTTTGCTTGATGAACTTGTCCGTCCTGGTTTTAGGGCCTAGATGCTGAGATTACCCAGGGTTTTAGGCCTGGACACTGAGATTACCCTGGGCAAGCGTGTTGCCGTCTGTGTTGACTATGGGCAAATTTAGAGGCTTTAAGGGTTACCCTGGGTAACCTTAATGATGCATTCGGTCCCGGAAAGGGTTCGCAATGTCATCAAATTAGGCTTCAAATGATACCTCAGTACGCGAAGAACCTGTGCCCAAAGTATGCCACATTTTGTGATGCATTGTGAGTACTATGCCATCCACTGTAGCTCATCCTGTCGCAGACTGCCATGCTTTCTAAGGTAGACGCCTCTTTGTTAGCTTAAGAATGTACTTCTTCTACAGGACGGGTACAATTATTTTCACTCTTGTTCCCATTCCCACGTTCCTTATAGGATTCTGCTAGAGTTCTTTTGCACGTTGCCACCAGGGTCGCATCAAGCATTCCTTTTAGGTTATTATTCATACGTTTTTTTTTTCAAATTTTGGAAAAATAAGAGCGTTCGAGATCTTCGGTGTGATTATTCTGCAGATTTGTCTGAGCTCACTAGATTACTGGACAATTCATCTTTGTAGGATTTCAGGAACATTTCAATAATTCTGCTCGTATCCTTCTACATAAAGATCCAGTTAAGGTATAAGTAAACATGGGTAACGTTCCTATGCTGCATACCTGTGAAACATTAGGTTATCCCAAAAATAAAGGCCGCACCCTAATGGTGAAGGACTGCTAGTTCGTAACTCCACCAATTTGGGAGACAGAAAGACAGAATCTGAATTTTCCAAAGCTTCCTTCCTGCAATAACTCTTATAACATATTTAGTTTGAATCTACTAAAAATTCTAAAACTCTGAATCTGCGACGCTGATGTGAAATATCAACTAGAAATACTGTACGACTTGGTCGAGTTCCTAGAAAAGCCAGTAAACCTTCGCAGAAAGATGTGCTGGAGCGATCATGCGCACGAATTCATCGGCACTGCTCAGATGTTGGCATGAAGTTGATGGGATTTCAAGGAGCTCGTGGTGATCCCGGTTCACAAGGGCCAGTTGGTCCACCAGGTATGTTTCGGTAGTTGCCACTAGGAGTTCAAGGCTTCCAATTTCTTTGTTGGCAGGGAAGCGCGGACCAGTCGGCAATGTGGGACCAAGTGGACTTGTTGGAGATGCTGGCGAAGTTGGAGCTCCTGGAAGAGACGGTGAGTAGACTGACCCTTACTCTCTTCGTCGGTTTTTGTCTATAAAATTAAATTTCTTCATATGCCGCTGTAAATTAGTTGACTAGTTGAACATTTCTCAGGGTAGCAAATTTCTCAGTCCATTATTTTCTGAATATTTTCCAAATCCAATTTATTAAGGTCGTTGCAACTGCACGTTCCCCGACATGTACGTCCACAGAGTGCCAATCCCTGGACCGCCTGTAATTCAGGTATAAGAGCTCTTATCTCCAAGGCAAGGGCATCTTGACGTTCCAGCTTTGAAATACAGGTAGAAGAAAAGATGGTGCCGGTTCCAGTAGTGGTAGTAAAGGAAGTGGAAGTCACACGGCTAGTTCCTTTTGAGCCGACGCCACCTGGTTTTGGTCCTCCTCCAGGCTGGTCGCCAGGTATGCCTAAGCCGGATCTAAGTAGGACGAGGAAGCTTCCCAGGTATATCCCTAGACTTTTATTCTTCTTGTCTTGATCGGTAGTTGATTATCGACTAGGATGGTGAAATGTTGCATTCCTGAATTCTTATGAATGATAAAATCCATATAAATGAAATCATCGTTTGAACATGGTCAATTGCACAGGTTCTCCACCATTACGACAACACCCACCCCGCCCCCTACAAGACGACGAAGACCCACCACACCTGGGAAATACTTCGTACCACCAGTATTCAGTGAGCAAAGGCTTCTCCTTGCGATAGTTTTTTTTTTCACTTTTACCGTTTACTCTGTGGTAAGAAATTGTTTATTAAAGGCGAAAATGGCACCCTTCTATTCGGAAACTTCACTGATGAATGGGGTAACTACACGAACTTCACAACTGTTGAGCCATATACTGGACCACCGACGCTTGGATACAACAGAAGAGGTTTGCTTCTGATTCGAACCTTAGGCATCCGTTTAACTGTTGGTTACAGAATGTATGTTGGCTGCTGTTGGAATCCCAGTGCTGCATGCGGAATCTCAATATGGGGAGGTTAGCTGAAATATGTTTATTTCTATTATATAAATCTAGCCCTGGTTGTTGCTGAGAGTGGGCTATTGCCGAGCAACGAGAGCAATTACAAAATATTCTTCCTCCCAATTGAAAGGATTTTTGGATTAGGCTCAGGCTTCCTGACGTCAGATGCTTTTTTTACGAATGAACAAAGCTACAGAAAGCTACACTCGGCTTCTGTGTTCATTCTCTATTCGCAACAATATTTAAAGCTAAATAGTCTTTGATTATCGTGCGCGCTTGACCAGGTCGGTTCATGGATGCGCGACTCGCACCCGCAGTCGGACAGCATGGCCGAGAAGCGATGGGTCACCGACGGCTATGCGTCCCCAGTTCTTTACGAGTATGAAAACGAACGGCAAATGATGAACAAAGTTCAGAAAATAAAGTGAGCAATTTTGAGAAGAAGTGTTCAACGTTTAGATACGTTGACCGGAATCACTATTGCAGATATTACGTGGACTATCTGGCGTCAGGCACCGGAAACCTCATTTACAACGGATCTTATTACTACCACAAACACGGTTCTACGGCGCTAGTGCGGTGGGTTTTTCTCATTTTCTTCGGGACAGGTTAGTGGTTTTTTCGAAAGGGTGGCAATAAAAATTGGCTTTTTCTTTGAAATTTATTCCACAGAGCGTAGTGTAACCGCATGAACTTCGCTTTTACGAGAGGACAGCCAATGAAATTTGTGGTCGGCGAAGACTTCCATCAATCGGAAAGGCTTGAAGAAAAGGTTATACTAATCGAACTGCTGTAATACTATAGGATCTAACGAACTATGAAATGGCGAGCATACAAAACCTACGCTGTGGTTCACTTAACCCGCATATTCACATATCTGTTCAATCACTTATTTAAAACATCGTCATGATGTGTTTAGGTATTATTTTATTGATCACTTCTTTAAAATAAGGCGAGGCAGGGGTGGTAGGGGTGGAAATTTTGAATTATCGCTCAGTTGTAGTACTTAGGTTACTTCTGCTGGCAGGGCGACATGTCTGATAAAATATTGTATCTACCTATATAAAGACGAGTAACTACATCGGATACCATAACCTCATTGCCATTTATGGTGGCTTTATTCTAACATTATGAACATGCTCAGCTTATCATCAGTCAGGGACCTGCTACACACTTTCGTTTCTCCGCAACGTTTTCGTGTTGGAATTTCGCAGCTAATCCGAGGCTGTCCCTAGGAAGATTAGGATGCATGGAGAACACTTCATGGTTTCTACACTCCCGAACAGTTGCTTGGCATTTTCAATTGTATCTGAAATAAGGGGCGCGTATGGCGCAGTAGTAAGAGGCTCGCTGCGTACGCACACGATCGATGGTTCGATCTCGCCCGCGGCCAACCAAGCCATCCATTTCTGTACAGGGCACATACGCATTCAACGCCTCTACGATGCTCAGATGAAGTAGATTGCGTGGCGCACCCCACGTGACGGGTTTGATCTACGCCGATCACTTTATCCTTTCATCCTTTATCCGAAATAAATGGTGCAAAATGGGAACTGCTGCTACTGGTTGCATGAGCTCTTGAAGATTCCCCCATTCGGGAGTAGCTTCCGTAGGAAATTAAGGTTATCTTATGTGGGTAGGAAAAGAAAATAGAGGATGGGGAGGACAAAAAAGGTTGTTTTCTGATGTGCCGTATGCTGATTTATTTTTTGGCTGAAACCCTGCCCGGTTTTGGTGAAAAGCAGCCTTTGAAGGGCAGGAGGAGCGCGAAGTCATGCTTGTTTTTTAAGTTCAATATCATTGCAATATTTTAGCTATGACCTGGAGACGACAGACCAGATTGAAGCGGAACTAGGTGACATTGCACATAAGGACTGCGGACGTCTTCCTGATCACACATTTGAGGTGACACTTCTCACAATGGTTATGCTTTCCTCTTGAGTGTTTTGAAGACGTTTCAAGCGTTTCATAAGCTCTAAGAGGTTGTTCAGGATTGTAACGAAACTGAGAGGCATCCATGGTTGTACAATCGTCCACACAATTATGTGGACTTCGCAGTCGACGAGAATGGCCTCTGGGTTATCTACATGCGACCGGAGAGCGATTTTCTTTACGTTAGCAAGATTGAACCGGTAGGTGCTGTCAGCCCTGAAAAATCGCTGTACTATGAAGTGCTTAGGCCTGATAGGTAAGCAGCCAGTTCTGGTTCTCGCTCACTTTCGATTCTTATGTCGCTTTTTCTCGAAATTACTGGATAATGCCTATCCGAGCTCTCAAAACATAGTTCACAAGGTCATGTTTACACTACCGGTGATAGCTAAATTATGTCTGACAGTTTTCAACACGCCCTAGAAGTAGGCTTTATCTTGTGAATTATTGCGATGGTATTTCAGGACTTCTTCATCGTAGACTCATGGGAGATCCCGGATGTGAACGCAACACAACTGGCGGACGCCTTCATCATGTGTGGTGTTCTGTACGGACTACAAAACGCCACCACTCGCGACTCTCGCATCAGCTTCGCGTATGACCTCTTTAGGTTTGTGGATTTCAACTTCCTTTCTGAGGCTTTGACGCACTCTTTGCCTATTTTGGCTCTTTCATACAACGCTGAATGCTTATGCAATACATAAGTGGACAAAATTTTCTTAGAAATCATGCTCCACTTGAGATCCGCAACAATAATCCGTATTTACACTTCATGCAAATGTCACGAAGTCTATTCACTCATTTAATCAATACACCGTAAGGATATCAAAAAACAAGGTGTCGGATCATGAACATCTACATAAGTAGCAATTTAGAAAGGAAATGACACTAAAAACACGTCATTAAAGTATGCAATATGCTGAATAGTGACGAAGTAACGATAGGTTATTGCCAACAAAACGGTAAGAAAGCGAGGGTGAGAGATCTGCTTTAGCTAGGACACCTTGAGCATCCTGGGACGGTTGATATGAAATGTGCTTGTGACGCGAATTGGGCATGACTTCAGCAAATTCTGATGTCTGACACCACTGCACAACATGGATTTGGGCTTATTCCTTGGTGCTTGCATTGCTCCAATCAAATGCATAGGAGGAATAGAAAAGATAGATTTCGCCCCTCGAACTTCAGTCTTCTGACACTAACATTGGCTTTCTTTCAAAACACTACAGATGCGCTCAAAATCGGCGCGCACCTCATGGAAATACCATGGTGACAACGGTTTTTCATTCGTCCTATTAAGAGAGCAGTCTCGGAAAAGCATCGAGTCCTCTGAAATATAATAGAAAACATCAACCTTGCGTTGATTCCTTAGCGTGAGATATTAGCATACTAATCTTCCGCGAATACAAATTCTCGGTGATTTGGCACTGCATCATTGAGGTTACCCAGAGTAGACATATCAACGCCCTTGCTAACGATAGGTAAATCTGTGCGGTGATAACACGTTTACTTTGGTTAATCTAAATGATTCATGCGGCCTCTGGAGGGAATCACCAGAATGACCCGCTATTACTGCTAGGATGAATCAGTAATTCGAGCAGTTTCCTGAGTTGAATTTGAAGAAGTCAGAGCTGTGAGATGTGGTTTCGAATCCTACACTGATCACTACATATTAGAAAACTCAAGCACTATTTTGCCCTTCTGTGACAATTTGAAAGGAGCCATTAGGAAAGAGCAATTATACAGGATGTCTGATGCTTCCAGCTGAATATTCTCGTTTCTGGTTTTCACACATCTGAAATGATGGTGGGGCAGAGTGATGCAGTAGAAAGTGGGGGAAGGAGGCTGAATACCAGATGATAGGGACTTGAGAAACTTGGGAGACTCTTGAAAATACGGTGGAGACATTCAACATTGAGGGTATGACCTGTAACATACTTTTTAGCAGCAGTATCATCTATAAACTTTGAAAAAAAGTGTCGAGTTCAAGTGAGATGTTTTGAAAAATAAGAAAATCTGATGTTTTGCTGTAGTCTTGGGTGTAAATCTCATCTTTTCTACTCTTTACCCGATGAATCGGCCCGCATACACATTGGTATGGATGCATCATTGAGATTACCCCGGGTAAGCGTGTTGAAGGCTGTGTTGATGGTGGTTAAACTTGGTGTGGATTAACACGTTAACCAGAGTAATCGGCCGGCAGCGGCCTCAGGAGCGATATTATGGAACTTTCACCCTTGCTTAAGTACATGGTAAAGTGTTAGTAAAGTACTTATTCTGGGAAGTTCTCGATGAATAGGAGATTTTTCCCCAAATATTTGAATGAATTGTTTAATAAAGGAATGAGAAATAGAGTATTTTGCAGAAACGAGACGATTCCTGGGCAAGTGGCGTGGTACAATCCCTATCAAGGACTCACCATGCTGCACTACAACCCTGTCGATAGTCGACTGTACTTCTTCGACGACCGGCGTCTGCTCAGCGTCAACGTCAGGATGGACGAGGAAGAACCGTACTACGACGACTGAGCGGACGAGCGCCGCAGCCTCAGACTCTGGAACTGCGTTCAGCAACGTGAATAGGCATTGATTGTACGACTTTTATGTTCAGCACTGCTACTGCCATTTCGCATGATTGTATTGTCCCTGCGTTGTCCTAAAGATAAGCTATAAAACGAATTGGAATGTGTTTCGGAGAGGAGTGCACGACGCAGCGAGTTACCTCTGCCGCGAGGTACCTGCCGCTCGCCACCGGCCGCCATCGAAATGCGGTTTTTGCTGCGCGGCGCTTTGATTGCAAAGGGCTCCACCAAGGTTACCATGGCTGGTGTAAAGAAAAACGCGTATTATATCGCTCCGCCCCAGTCGGGTTCGGAAGTTCGGATATGCGCCACGCTCGACGCATCTCGCCTCGGGTGGGTTTAGTGCCTCGCTGTTACTCATCTTATGATTTTAACAAGACGTTTTAGGCAGTTTTCTTGTGTGGGGCAGATTTTTTTGGGTTGTTGCCTCTGGTCGTGTGCATTTTTATTCTCACTGAGGGTTTTAAAAGTCAACTAATTTCATTTCTTACTAATGCAGTACTTATTTCGCTGCATTTGTCACACAATACCCAAGCTTGGTTTAGAACACTAACTGTAAGAGAATTAGATAAGTTTTTAGCTTCATATCATGCGTGCTGCCTAAGCCTTCACATCACATCATAACAAAATACAGGGTGGTCCACATGAAATGTGACGCAAACAACTCTCCACAACGTTTCAAAGGTCGAACGAAATGAGGAGCATTTATTTATGTTCAATAGATAGACAAATTCTACCTCAGTTCTCTCACGGCAGATTAAGAATGACCGCCTTCAGCTTCGGTACAAGCATCCAATCTCTTCCAGAAATTTTTGAGGATGCGCGCAGTTATACATACGTATCTGGTAACCATTTTCGTCCGGTGCTCTTTTCAGTGATCTGTGCTTCAAAGAGTAGAATTTTTTGCTCTAAGACAGACTAGTTGCCAAAATCCGGAGAGGGCGAATTGATGGCCAAATATCCTTTGTCCAGAAATTCGGAAGATTAGCCTCACTCCATCCCACTGTCTTCATTGCCCCGTGGGCTGGTACCCAAATTTGTTGGAAGGTCCAGCCAATGTCTTCAGCGTTTTCTTTGGCCCGAGGGATTAGCGCATTCTCCAAGGTAATAGATTTTCTACGACCCGTCACACTTCATGTGGACCACCCTGTAAAAGAAATGCATCCAGTGATCCTAGGAAGTAGCCTCAGCAATGATCATTAGTTACAAATGTCCGTATCCACGGCCCGTGGCATGTGATAGGATATCCCTTCTTCTATTCAGTATCTGCCCGGGTATTTGAGTACAATTGCAGGAATACATGGTTTTGCGGCATGGAGATTTCTGTTCTTGCTGTCTTCGAGAAGCATTAGCATCCATTAGTTTAAAAACAGTGTCTGAATATGCAATAGAATTGACCGCAACGAGTCACTGACCTTTCCTTTCTCGTTGGAGCTCATGCTGATCTAAATTACGTCTCATTCTTGCGGAGCCAGAATATAATATTGTAGCTTGCTATTTTGCGCCCATACATATTGAATACCACGTTTCTGTATTGCCACAGATCACCCCCTACCTTCTAGCCAGTTCTGGGCTTTGATGCATCGTTGTGATGAACCAGCGTAAAGGTGTTGACTCCCATGTTAACGATGGGTAAATTTGTGTGGTGTTAGCACGATTACCATGGGTAATCTCAATAATGCGGGCGACTTCTAAAAATCTCTGAAAGGTTCTCCTATTTTAGCGCATCTGAATATATTTGTTTTTTTTTTCTGAAAAAATGCCTCAACAACAAAGTGACTCATTGGGATTCCGTACTCCCCGATCTCTGAAGCTAAGCAGACGTTTTTCAAGCATTATGAAGCGCTACATTTGCCATTTCAAAATTTCTGAAGTATTTTACCTATTCTGCTTCTGGCTGTAGTTTACTGTGCGATGTTGTGCGAGATTGCCTTTAAAACTTTCACTATATTGGCTCGATCATCACTCAGTGAGTAAAATACACTTTCAACTTCTTCAGGTTTTCCATTCATCAGAGAACATCTTGCGAGCACTAATCGCCATGACAGTAGTGCCGGACTAAAGGCATAGTTTTAGCCTACGTTTGGTCCTGGGATTTTTGAACAGAGCCGGCAGTGAAGTCCACCATCGTAATCCCAAGGACAGCTAGCTTCTCCAGACGATTCCGTGCTCCAATGCACAAAGCGTGGCCGAGAGCTCTCGGCTCTGTGCCAGCTCCTCGCAGCTGTCACTGCACGTGAAGGAGCTCGGGGTTGCGAGTGTTTTCTAAACGTGGATCTGCCCTCGAAATTTTCCTTGTTTGCCGCTGGTTGGTTTGCAGAGTCGCATCTGACCTGAAAGTGTCTTTTGGTCTTCTGATTGTCTGCCCGACCCTGTGCAACTTTGGCGTGCAAGACAGCTAGCAATTTATTTATTTGTTCAAACTTTCCAAAATATTAATTTCGAAAGTTGGCCCTTGATTCTCGTGTTATAAGCTTGAAATATGGGAAATTATCAGTCCTGATCCCAGCCTTTTCCTGTCTGTAGTGAGAACCTGATTTGCAGAAGCAGGTGCGATCGCTATCGCTTGTCACATGCAGACGGCCACTTTCTACTTAAATTTTACTTCCGTCTAGGTGTAGTGAGTGAAAATTAAGAGGAAATTAACTCACTCGGAGAGATGACAAATCTTGAATAGGAGAAAACACCGACTTAAACCAGACGCTTTTCCGGAGAAATCCCTGTAAGAGTGAAGAGTCGAACGAGTCAAATCGTTTATCCAAGTGAAGTAACGTGGTTATACGAAGCGTCTTATTCCATTCGATAATTTGCGGTCAGATAAAAACACTGCGTTGCGAAAACATGCGAAGTATTATCTACGAGATGATCTTTGCATCACTTGTTCATCTAACATGAATCGATCTCAACGACGTGGTCTGCAACCCTTGCTTAGCAACACTTCCAGTTGCTCCCGTGTTCCTCGCAAATATTTCCGAAAACCCCTTTCTGACGTTGATTCCATAATTTTGTGTACTTTTCCAATGCGGAACAGTTATCCGTGTCGAACGATCGAGGAAGTACCACTTGGGTCAGTTTAAGAGCCGACAAACGCGGCTGTTTGTTGATTTTTCATAGTCTCAAATTTGGGGCAGTTCTGTGTTTTGGCCCAGTGAATCTCTTGTGCTAAACTGGCATGCGCTTACAATAGAGTGACGATGTTTGCATCAATATGCCCTTTACGGCCAAGTGTGTACGGTACACTCAGTACGATCTATAACTGTAGCAATGACCACTTCATCCATGCCTGTGCTAATTTGGAGAAGGACCGCAGAAAAACCTAAAAGGCTGGCTGGTACTCAGTAGTCCTTGTGCTTTGGTGCTGTCATGCCTGTTGGAATGAGTCCACTATCCCGATCCTGTTCTAACACTTCAAATGTCTTGGAGTAACAACTCCGAGCAGCGTAATACGTCGAACACAAAGCCCGCCAGCATCTCCTCCCAACTGTTGCAAACATCCCCTCAATTACTTCCATTATAGGAAAAGCTTGAGCAGCAACTGAGGGAAGGATGGCAGCACCAGGGAGAAGATGCTGGAAGGCTTTGTATTCGACGTATTACGCTGCGTTCTTAGCTCACACTTATCAGAGTATGCTGAAAAGCGTAATTTTTCTTGAATCTACAAAAATGGCACACTCGAAATTTATAATATTATAGTTGCCATGTTCTTATGTCCTCGGGCAAAGACTATTGTTTTCATTCCACACGGTAAGGACCCATCCATCACGAATCCTCTCAATTTTACATGGGATACTCAGGAGACTAATATGAAAGCGATTCCATCCTGGAAACGGATCACCGAAAATTTCGGATGATCGAAAAAGTTCTAGACGTTCAAGTGGGGTGGGTACGACAGCAGCTCCAGCTATTTTCCAGTGGAATTTAGAATAGCTCATTGAACACGGTCGATTTTTTTTCGCTCTGTGGGATAGCGCTCAGTCGTTGCAATTTACAGAAAGATTAGATGAAAAAAGCGCGGCCACAACCAAGCCCATTCTCTCTTCTGACGACGTCCTTCTGTGTTCTATCCCTATAGGACTATTATATTTCATGCTGTTCTTTTCCATGCAATTCAAATAATTGATACCTATCAGCCAATCGTTTTACCTGTTGTTGGAAACACAAAGAAACGTTCGGAGATGTTGCGAATATCTGTGGACACTTACCACCAGCACGCGTGGCGTCAGGTCGTTCTGCTCTTTTTAAAAGAAAAAAAGGCATGGTTCGAAAGGCCTGATCATATCGCACTTTAGCACCTTACTGACCATTTTTTATCAAAGTTGAACTATCCTTTCTGGGAAAAAAATTGGAGCAGTGGTTTTTATGCACTGTGCCATCGGGGCCTGACCAGCGCGGTTGGTAAACGTCCGTTAATCCATGCCTTTTCCCAGCTTTTTCTGTTATTTATGTGTCCTGGAGAAAATTCGGAGCACCTAATTACAAAGAACTCTGGATTCTTGGCAGGAAAGAATTATAATATTAATCAAATGAAAAGACCTCGAGCTACATATTCTCCGGATGTTGGACCCTACGGATATAATAAACCTTTGCATGGAGTCTAAATCCACAGAATTTTCAACTTCCTTTAGAACACCCTAAATCCTCGTGAGAGATCACCATCAGTTGGCAGATTTTTTCAGACTTTGGCCTATTTTCCTAACGTATAACAGAGCGTTGCTGATCATCATCAAGTCTCTAGAATTTCATGATTACTTGAGTGTGTTCGGGGTTCTTGAGAGAACCTTTTTTTGGAACGTTTTGGTGTTCGATCGGTAATTTTTAATTCGCAAAGTGCAATTTCTGCAGACGATGATCTTTTGAAAATTCTATGCAGGGTAGGAAAGCAGTTCCCCCTGCTCTCTGATGAGTGTTATATCAAAAGTTATCCTCTATAGAGGATTTCAAGGCTCAGTACGGGAACCTTTTGTGACTGGGCTTCTTTTACGCTTCTCCTTAGTGCATTTGAGGAACTTCCGACGTAAATATGAAGGGAAATTAGCAAGTTCTCCGATGGACGAGAGTAGCGAGCACGGCAGGACAATGTCAGGACACGAAAATGATCGACGCTTCGCGAAATCGGACGCAATCAGTGATCGTTGTGCTGAAAAGCGCGTACGAGAGAGGGCAAATGAGGAATTGGAGGGACTGAATGGAGGGAGAGATCGATCGACCGCTGGACAGCGGACGTTCGCCGCCGTGTTCCAGGCGGTTTTGTCCTCTTGACCATCCCGTTTCCTGTGCCCACACTCGTATAGTGCACTGAAAAATTTCTCCTCAACAGCTGTGAGCAAATCCTACCCTTGAGACTCTGCTTTTCCACCGAAATAAACGCTTCTAGCCTTGTTTTGCGATCGTATGTAACAGTGGCTGATTAAACATTGAGCGCTCCTGATTGAGATTCACCGCTCTGATTGTTTTCTGGATCAGTAATCATTTTTTTCGCGCCAGCCATTGTAGAACAGCTGGTCAGAGCAGTAAAAGTTTGACCTGCGTGTGGCGTCAATGGATCGTTTACGCTGTGCCGAGCTTCGCCATCTGTCTTTTGTTTATTCAAGCATCCTACTTCTTCTGTGATGAATCGCTGGTGCGTTTATAGTGTCCGAGTCTTTTTCTTCTAAACTCATCTCCTCGCTCCTCGTCCGCTGCCCGGTCAGTAGGGCCCCAGCTGACGCTTTCTGTTCATTATTCAGCTGATGCACTTCGCTCATGTTGTTATTAGTACCGGCTTCCGTATAAGAGCTATTACGTAGAAATCAAATATTTTGCTCGAATGAGTCAAAGGTTTGAATGATCGAAAGTGAAAGAGCAATGCAGCTCTGACCGGTGGAGCTTTCATTTTCTCGGATACTGGAAAATCATGATTGTCTCCTAATTTATGCATTGAATTAACTATTTTCCTTGCTTTTTATTTGGTCCTAAGCACATCAGAAATCTCCTGTTTTGATGTGCTGATCAGACTTCTATTCATGCTTTTTATCAGCTCCCACGACCTTGAACTGCTTCAGTTCACCTTCAGCTGTAGACGCTCGTCCGTCTATAATGTAATGCTTGTGCTCTTTTATAAATATATTCGGTTATTCGTACCAAATCAAAGAGGCGCAGGTGCGTCTGCCCCAGAATGGTTCTACCAGTTGCGTTCTCAGGCTGCGGTTATCTCAATGGTCTGGCATCTCGTTAAAACCAGAGTTACCCACTTTGCTACGCACCGAGATCCAATGCGAAACCCTCGCTTAGTTGACCAGGGGAGGATACCAAATGTCCGTGCACCAAAGGTCCGGCATTGCGCGGCTCGTCGAAGAGCAAATCTGCACATTTCGTTGTGCAGTTTCCGTCGAAATTTTGCATACCGGGTTCATTTGGGGTGCTGACGACGAATCATGTATCCATTTTGCAAGAAAATGCCTATTTCGTAACGGTATAGTAGGTGTATGTAGAAACTGCATCTACACACTGTGCAGACAAACATCCAAAAGATTTTTTGCAATGTCGTTCAGCAGAAACGGAGAATTTTCGAGATTAACGTCATCGACTTTATATAATGTGGCATATTCCATTTCGGAACGCCGCGGACACCCGGTAGCCCTCCATTGTGAGGTTTGCTGTTCTTGCGAAACCAACATCGAATTCTCCTTCTTGGTTCTCTTCCAGCTTTGACGGAAAATCATTCAGTCCATCAATAAGCACTTCCTCGTGGATCTTGCACGTGCTTTCTCACTGTTTTAAACTGTGTTTGACAACATTTTCGGCATGGATTTACAAGTTCTGGGTAACCGTCCTCTCATCCCGTTTTTTTTTTAGAACTAGACGTTGTTGCTACTGGTTCAGTTAAGTACATACTGTTCAGCTTTTTCTCTTCAAGTTTACATGATTCCTGCTTTAGTCCTTATACACGACTTTTGATGGTGCATCCACTTGATGTATGAAGTAAATAAATAAATAAATTCGAATTCAGTTCATGAATCAGCATTTAGATTGTTCGGCTTCATCCGGTCCTAAGTATAGTTGCTATGACTTCTCAATCATCCAACCATTTTATTCCTATCGATTCCTAATGGACGACTATGAGGTTGTTGCTTGATGCGTACTTGCTATGATAGCTGTTCAATTTTTATTCGAATATGTGTTAGGCCTTTTGAATTGAGTTCTTGGATTATTCGTGGAACTCACTGTCTTTCACGCGAAAGTAAGAGTTTTGCTCGACCCCACCAATAAGTCCTAAAGTTCGCGCTTGAGTTGAGGTGAATCTATACCAGGTGCGTGCGTTTGACGTGCATGTGTCTGTGCAATGAAAGATAGGCTAGTCGCGGTCCTGACGCAACTCAGACGCAGGTGAACGCACGTGTCTGGGCTCTATATCGTGTCTGAGGTATTTTCACTGAAGATGTATAAGTCGCCTTGTCTGGTTTTCTCAGAAAATCCTTCTCAAGGGAACGGATACGTCGTCGCGCGGTTGACTCGCGTATCTAGCACAAATTACCTCTAATGAGTATGTCAGCGGAATTGAGGCGATTTCTTTGATAAATAACTTTGTAGCCAATTTTGCCGTCTCACTTTCGAATTTGTTCATTTCTTCATTCAAAAAATATGTCTATTCAATTTCTCTGCGATTATTCTTTTGCCATCTACGGCTGTCACATTAATGGCCCCCTACCTCTGAAAATTCACCGCATAGATTAATCACTCGTAGATTAATCATCATACTAATCATTGTATCATAGATTAATCATTAATGCACTCTATTCTTTAGACCCAGGTATATTTAACGAGAAAACGAGTGAGATGTGCCAGAACACAAAACCTGAACTCTCTTTCGTGCCTCTGAAGAGGTCGTTCCCGTCGAAAAGTCAGACCGCCAACTACAGAGGTCCACCTAGCAAAGTTTCCGCCTGAGTTACGTCATTTACATTAAAAGTACATGTCAAAAACGACCATTATTTTTGAGACAAGCTAATACTTCCACTACAGTTCCGGTGTTTTCCACTGCCTGGTTTTTATAGCCATTTCTGGGACACTGTATGAAGATAACCTGGTACCTCTATCTAGGGCCTGTTAAATCGTCCACATAAAGTGGAGATCTGCTCCCAGGGACGTGGATCCCATGTTCAATCGCGATCCGTATGGTCACGCCTCTACTCCGAGTTCGACACGCCCACTCATAACAGTGCAGAAGGGCATCCGCGTGTGATGCAGTGCTCGCGCGGTGTCATCCGATGTGAGTAATCACGATCGCTGCGCATCCAGTCGCTGGTATTCGCACCGTCATTTTCCTATCATCATTGGATTTCCTGCTACAAGCTGAACTCGTATAATCGCTCAGAACTCGTGCACGCTATCCTATAGGTCATGATTCTAACGCTTATGCTCAGAGAATACCTCAAACCACTGTGCTGTATGCTTTGCCCATCATCCTCACTCGGAAAACACAACAAATTCATGTCAGGGTTTGCAGATAGGGTGTGAGGCGGACAAATTCTTCGCTGGGAGTGGATTTTCTCATTGCTCTCACATCACATCCGTTCTTGGATGTTTTGAGAAACATTGCATTGTCATCAGCTTCCTCCCATGAATTCTCATCTATCACTGTTATCTCCTCATCTCTTCGTGCTTGCTTGCGTACTCTGATTCACTGCTTCTCCACTATTGCTCCTCACTTCGCGTACTTCTTCATCAGTGTAAGCAGGAAGTGCAGTAGTTTGACAAGGTTGTGCTTGAGTAGAACAGCTGCTTCTTGGCCCATTTGGACTTCACCGTCTCCCTTTCACAGGCTTTCAAATTTGTCTCAATTTATGCATCCGGATCACTGGACTAGCAACTTTTCTTTCTACTATCCAATGCTTATGTACATCTTCTGTCTTGTTCGAATACAAATACTTGTTCTACAGTAGTAGTAGAGTAATTTGAATAAAATTGTGAACTTGTAGGTAGCGTCGATGAAGTTCGTTTTTTACGGAATCGGGAAGCACGCGTCGCGGCATAGCAAGTCAAGATTTTCTTGGTAGTGTTCCATTCTATCAAATGTAAAATATCAAAATGACAGAATCAAGGATACTTTCTGGTTTGCCTTCACGGCGACGATTCCTGCGCGAGCGGCGTGGTGGCGCCGCGTGCTCCCGAGTCAGCGAGAAACGCATTTCTATCGGCGCACACTGTACATGTAATGAATCGTAGATCTGACTGGAGGAGATGCTGAACCAGAGTAGAAGTTCGCAGTGGGGCACAGCTCACTCTATTCTTCCGGAAGCCTTATACGAAGATTCTGTGCCCAGAAGACTGCAGAAACCAAAGCATAAATTCTTGCACGACGGCATTTAGCATTCTCGAAAAAAAATTTTGAAATTTTGAAAAAAAATATGCACTGAGCTCTCCAGGATTTCAGCATTATTCGATTGCCTTAAAGAAATCCTTAACACATTCGCGACCTTACGCTTTTGGCATGGTGTGTCACGTGGGACACACGCGCTTTTGCACAAGTAGGACCCGTGCTCAACCGCTTGAGCACGTGATCCCACGCGGTAGGAATTTTTCCTCTGCTGTATAATACTTCGAAAATGCGCGAATTTGAGACGAACCAAAACGCAAATATGCACGAGCTTGAAGCTAATTCAAGAAGTTCACCTGCATAAGAGGGAGTAAGTAAGCAAGTTAGTCTTCATATAAATTGTTCTTTTACTTGTAACTTTCAACCACGCATTAAAGAAGTACGAGAAGATGTCTGCTCTGCCCATCGCGTGTATAGATTGCTTGAACATTTGTTAGTATAAGACTGTATAGGAGTTTGCTCATTAAGATTGCTTCACAAAAATATAACTGTGAAAAGGGCGTGCTCNAAGACGTACGAGAGGATGTCTGCTCCGCCCATCGCGTGTATGGATCGCTTGAACATTTGTTAGTATACCACTGTTCAGGAGTTTGCTCATTAAGATTGCTTCACAAAAATATAACTATGAAAAGGGCGTGCTCACCCGGTTGAGCACGCGGTCCCACGCGTCGCACCATGCGTGCTCAACCGGTTGAGCACATTGTCGTGAATGTGTTAACATAGAAAAAAAGAGGAAATAAATAGTTAAATTATTTTTTTTTCTCGTGAATTCTCGCGAAACCCACTAGTGCGGAGAGACATGACGGAAGCTGAACTTATCTCTTCGACTGGAGCAGGTTGTAACAAGTGAAGAGATTAATGAACGCCATTGGGAAGTTTTGTCATCATTTTAGTGTAAGCCTAGGTTTTTGGCTACGATGGGCACGGATACATTAGTAGATTTTGCCATGACACATGGAAAAAGGAATTTTGAATATCTTTAGTTTACTGTCTTGGATCAGGTTTGTCGAGTTGCGCAGACTCGCTATGGCAAGGAAGTCGACATTGCTGCCATTTCCGTGTAGTGTTTTCCCGGCGGATTTGGGAATATGAATGGGTTTAAACCTGCTACAATGAAAAAAAAAAACAGAAATTGAAAAATAAGAAAATGTATGCTACATATACATGTCTAGAGAGAAAGAAACAATACCATAGAATAGGAGGTAGAAAAGAAGTAATGTGAAAAAAAATCGGAAAACAGAGTGATTGGAGGCGAAGACATCTGATCCGTGTTACGCGACAACTCGCCTGGGGATACCTTACCTAGCCCATTTTATCTCGACAATGCAAATGCCATTTGCGATTCTATTTGAGTAGAATCACTGAGAGTATGTATGGTATATTATCTGAAACATTTAGGAATTTAGACTTGAAAATTACTTTTGAACGCACATTTCAGGGAATATTGCGGCACCTGATTCTCTCTCCCGAAACGCCGTCACCGCCGCGGTTTCCGCCGCCTAACGCCGCGAACTCGGTGAGCATCTCACACTTGTGTTTTTTTCAAGAAAATACTGGAAAAACTTGGATCAGGATATTTTTCACGCTCGACCTTTTAAGGGTTTCATGTCATCGCGAATCGCCTCTTCCCCTCCGCTGGCCGTCCCACCATTCCATCCTGCTCTTTACACTGTCAACCGTAAGTGGTCCCATAACGGGAAACTGACAATGCCTGACCTTGTCCCGTCGGCTTCATCACGTAACGATGAACAGGTGATTTTTTTTAAATTTAAAAGTGTGCACTTCTTCTTATGGCGCGTAGTTTCGGCACTGTTTGCCAAGCAACTGGACCTCATCCTCATTTGAGCATTTTTGCACATTTCAACATTGACACGCTGTTCAAACACTATCTGCTTCTTCATTTTCTCGTGCGCATCCAATTGCTTGGGCGCAGACGAACGAGAAAGGCCGTGCAATTTCTTGAGTGGTCTTTGCAAAAAGCGCCCACAAATCAGAATACCTGCAGCTGGTTGTAGTTGTGATTAAATTTGCGATGGAATTATTGCTATGATTTTGCTGGTAGCACTTAATTTGGGTAATACTGCGTGTTGTTCGCCAACTATGTACTGGAATACCTTGTAGGAAAATGGCTCGTGAGTGGAACTTCCTTTCTCTCTAATTTTCTAGCAGTTTCGAAGAAGAATTCAGTGTAGCTTCACCACACCGCACCAGAAATTTGGAATTTCAATCAATCATCCCAGATTTATACGAAGATATTAGGGCGCGTAGGAAAGTATCCAGAGAAATCTCTATTTTTCCATTTCTGCATGTATATATATATATGCAGAAATGGAAAAATGGAGAAATATATGTATATATACACATATGTATATACATATATCAGTGGCGGACGCAGG